>CM039119.1:3885031-4096277 GCA_022036555.1 Microstegium vimineum
AATACGAAGCCGCAGGCCAGCAGTCCCCATCCTAACGATGCCACCCGATCCTGCTGCTGCAGTGGACGGAAGATACAGGCATGGGATTCAACCCCAGTGGCGCTCACTGATGCAAGGGCGGATGGACAAAGGCATAATGGCTCAAAATGGCAAGGGGCAGGGACATTCTGATTCTCGATCGGATTGAAGAGGGGAAAGTTTCTCGAGATGCAGATGAGGATTTGATTGAGGAACATGACTGCTTATAGTAGGGGGGTCGTCAAGATCTGGTCCTGCTATATTTCCGTTGCCTCGTCATTTCTGTCCAGCGTCAACGATCAATATGGGGCAGCAGTATCGGCGGCGGCTCGGCGATCCGGTGGCGCCCGCAGCCGATGGGCTCATCTGTTGGACGGACGATTGGCCCCCGCCGGCGGCCGGTCTCGTCACTACGTAGCACGGATCCGTGTTGGACGGAAGAGGGAGACGCCGCAGAGCGACATGTGAAGGGCCCCGGCCCCGCCACTGCAGAACGGGCACGCATCAACGTGGATGCCATCACCGGGGTCCTCGGTCCTCCCCTAACATGGCGACGGGACAAGAGGGAGACGCCGCCGCTAGCGCGGGCACGCACATCCGCGTGGGGAGGCGCGTGGGCGGATCGGCATATGGGGAGCTCGCTCGAGGTCGAGGGGGCTTCCTGGAGGATTTCTAGTAGCGTACACATCCAATTTAGGTTTTGATACATAGCCAAATACAATGAGATTTGGGACATCACACGATAGCTAGAGGCATCGAACTCACTTAATAAGAAACATCTTTCCAATGATAAAGTCACTAAAAAAGTAGAGTACACCACATAATTCGAGACAGATACATAAAAGCATATTATTAAAACATGAAGCAGAAATTACAGATAAAATTGCTCATAGCCAATTGCACAATGCCATCAGATTATTGACTAATGAAAAACACTCATAACTTGCTGCCAAATAACCATAGCACATGTCTTTTCATATATATTCCTTGCGCACCAGTTTAAGATATGGATTTATTAGCTTCCTTGTCCTTCTTCTTTTTTTTTGCTGTGGTGGCTCATGTGATATGCTTGTCCTGATGAAAATTTTGCAGAGCAGATCCTGCACACATATTCTTTCTCGTACATATCATCTTCCAGTGCAGAGTGTGTCATTGTCTGCATAGGATTATCATAAGTGCCAACAACTTCCGTCGTCGGCATCAGCAGTTCACTTGGCACTTGTGTAGGGTTCTCAAAGACTGGGCCAAGGTCTACCGCTTCAATGGTATTAAAGTGTGCATGGAGGACTGAAGAAGGATTACCTTGGAGCAAGGGTGTGAGTGGTGGTGGATCCATAGAATTAATCATCATAGGATCAAAAAAGTTGAGGTAATCACCTACTGGCGTTGTCAGAAAATCTTGCTCTGACAAGAATGGAATTTGATAGTTGCTAGATGAGCTCAATGGGAGATTGGAATGAAATGGACTGGAGATGATTGGGTCTTTGCTGGTAGCAGCTGGATGATTATAGAGTGATGGCAGCAAAGCTGGTTCCTCCGTTTGGTATGGGTACATAAAGTTGCCATTCATGGATATATTGGTAGGTTCTTGTGGTGTGTGGACAATAGGTTGATTGTGTAATGTTGAAGCTACGACGGGCATTGCTGTTGTGCCCCTCAGTGCTTCATGCAATGGAGAAACAAAGGGATAATCCATGACTCCTGTATTCTTAGTGTCTTACAAGAAGGTAGACCTATTGTAGGATATAGTTCAATGGAGTACACTACATACGTATTTATAGGGGTTTTAGGGATGTTGGCACTCAAACTTTTATTAATATTTGTGGCCAGTGGCCACCATGCCCATTTATTGATATATATAAGATATGCAAAATTAAAGTGGCTCATTTATTTACTTAATCTTTGAAGATTCTACATTTGACAAATGAACACACATTAGTTGCTGAAGTGGATTTTCTGTAGTTCTATATTGAGGTTGTCTTGAATCGATATTGTCATGCATATACTTTTATTAAATAATTCATCATTTAGAAGATACAACTATTTATATGCTTTTGTAATCTATTAAATGCAAGATATTTTAGTATCTTGAGTAAATCTTTATGAAATCCTAAGCTAGAAGATATGAATTCTAAACAAAAAAATCTGTCATCTACACCATGGATGATTGTTTCCTAGGCTATCCATTCATCAAGCTTAAGAATCATAGCCTTTGGTGCTACACATGTTGCGATTGAAGAAGTCATTAAATTGTACTCAAATAGTGCAACCTTCCGCTATCAAAATCCATGAAAGGTGATCATCCAAGATTTACTACACACAAATTTAGTCAGTAGCCTATATACAATGCAATATATGATGAGTGGATGACATTTGTTCTATGCACACCTTTTTGTGCACATGGTGAGATGACATCAACATAAAATTGTCATGACTTCTAGTGATACAAGTCAAGAATAGACTTCATATTTTAGCCATTCCACACACACATCTATTTTTTAGCAAAAAAAAATAAAATAGTGAAACACTGTCCTCGCTTTTGAATATCGTTCATACATTTATAGGGACACAAGAAGTCAATGGGGCCTATCAGAAATGTAGCCTCCAATGTCCCAAAGGGCCCGTGAAGCTTTTAGATATTGTATTAGGATGCATGATGAGTCAAGCTGTGAAAGCCATGTTACGAGACATTTTCTTTCTTTATCGTCCCTTCCTTTGCTTTGAACTATTTTGCCATCTTATTGAAACAACAATCTTGTGGTGTGTGACCAGCAATTTCACCACATACGTGATAATATTGATGATCTTGGCCTCATCCCCTTCTACAACCTTCTTGGCCTCTATGAAATCAGTGACCCCCTTGGCCACCACAAGATGATGCACAAAGCTGGCATAAAACTTCATTATGCTGATTTTGCCCCTACCCATGACTGTTTATGGTGCGTATGTAAAGGGTACACATGTCACTGGTTCCCTGCTGGGTGTGTTACTATCGAGATTGCTTACTTTCTTAGTGAAACTGATTTTACGCCTCCTCTAGTCTATGTTAAAATTCATGTACTCATTCATCCCCTCAAACAACTCATATTCTTGTTGGATGCAATTAATTAGATTCCTCGTAGTCTTATTTCTATATTGGAACCCATAAAAACTTGCATGGACTTCTCCCTGATCGAGTGCCATGAATGAATCAACGACAGTATGAAGGATTTGGGCTAGGGCAGGGGTATCGCCACTTGCCAAAGGACTATAATTGTTTCATAACTGGTTATGAACCTGTGTGGGTTAGACTCACCATTGATTCTTGGGATTTTTGGGTTGTATTTAGCTGGCATGTTTATTTTTGCAATTCTTGCAAAGGGGAAATGTTTTGTCCTATCTTCTTGTTCCTCTGGGGTTTTCTTGTTGTGATGCATGGGTATTTAGTTGATTTAACTGTGTGGTGCACTTCAGGAAAGGATCCTGCTAGGTCTGTCTCATTGTTGATTTCTATGTTACATGGATCTTCGTGGTTATTTGATGGAATTTGTCTTCTTTATGTCTTGCATCCATCATTTTGCTATTTTTTGATGGCATTGAAAAGTTTGAGAAACAACCACAAGTGTGCACCAAATGTTGTTCTCAATCAAAGTCTTAGACAAAATGCTGCTTGAATAGTAATGCGAAGGCCAAAGGCGATGGTGTTTGCAGAAAGGAATATTGTATCCACATTATAACATGTAGACTGAAATGGCCCTATCCTATATCTAGATACTAAGCATATTCATAGGACCATATGGTCATTTTGATCATTTCAATATGATCCTTACAAGAATCCAAATCAGATTTGACTTTCTAGGCCAATGACCTCTTCATGCTCACAATGCCCCTTTCAGACTAGATGGCGCCCACTTTGCACACGCACTTGTGCCTAGGCCTTGCTCCTAGCTCATCCAAAGCTATAACTTTGGACAAAACAAGATTATCTTTGCTGCTAGGCCATTTGGCTCTTTGAGCATGGCTTTGCCCTTTAGTTCTCTAAGGGTATCTTCACTGGATGTTGGCACACTACTATAGAAAGGATTCTACAAGGCGGTTTCCTTTTATTATCCAAGGCGGACGGGCTAGGCAACCGCCTCTATTAATTTGTGGCAGAATCACCGTCCACAAGTGTCCTCCTTAGCAACTTTAGGCAACCTTCTCCGTTAATGCTCAATTAACAGAGGTGGTTGCATCTACCTCCATTAACGCATTAACCTAGGTGTTCATCTTTAGCCGACCGCTTCCTTTAATAGAGCATTAACTGAGGAGAATGTCTAATGACACCCGCCTTGCTAAATCGATTTATGAAGACATGCCTTCGAAGAGACCTACCTCCAAAAATGGTCCCATTTTCAAAAAATAAATAGTCCCAAAGCCTAGAGGCCCATTGAATGTTTCTATGTATATATAAAGAGCTTAGGGTGTGGCACTCTCTCTTGTTTCTCTTCTCATTTCAACCGATGTCACTCCCTCTATCAATTGTTATCTATCATCACGTCCCTCCCCCTAAAGACTAGTAGCTCGGGGCCAAGTAGCATGTGACATAGGGTGTGGTGGCCCATGGCAACATGCCATAACGCGCGCGATCATGTGGGGCCATACATGGGATGCTAGGCCACGCGTGGTGGTGACCGATAGCTCCCTCACTCGATGACACCCTCATGTTGTGGTGCCCTAATAACATAGTGGCACCTCATGTGGCGGCGCCCTCACGTAGGCACAAATCCCTCTCCCTCTCTCTACATCTCCCTCATTCTTCCCTCTTGCCCTGTTCTCCCTCACTCTTCCCTCTACCCTTGTGTAGATCCATGGCTTTGGTGACAGATTTGGTGGAGTAGAGGCAGAGATTCAAAGGCGTGACTGTAGAGCAAGTACAAATCTAGTGACACTAAGATGATAGCATGGAGGGTAGTGGCTCTAAGCTAGTGGCGTGTGTGGAGGTTCCCGATGACGACATTAGCGACTCTAAAAGCTAGAGATAGCTCTAGAGCTTTGAGCTTTTTTATCTTTTTTTATTTTGATTAGCGTATGCGGGCGTTGCAACTTTCCCACCTCTGTTAATGAATTAACAAGGTGGTCAAAGTCCATAGGTTTGCATTAATGCAAACCTTGGATGGAGGCGGTTGCATTGCCTACCTGAAATTCCCATGCGCCCAATAAGTTTTTTTATAGTAATGGCATTGTAGAAGTGTACCCTATGAGAGCGGGCATTTTGAATACTACAAATGGTTAGGTCATGGGTTATGGAAATAAGGGGAAGGTGATCCTAATAAGGGTTCAAGATCCCAACAATGTGCATTCAACATCCATAACTAGAGTTCCCCATCAGGTTCTAATGAGTAAGTAATTGATGAGTAAACCAACACTAACCTAAGACAACATGGAAGCAATGAAATAATGCTTGTTATGTCTAGTACTGTTGAAATAAACCATTTTTTTTGCAATCTTCTTTGTAATTGCTAGCAGCACGAGCCTAGTGATATGTAAGGATTAAGATTTTTGATTGGTACACCATGGAGGGCCCAAGATTGTTGCTATATGCAACTACAAACAAGAAATTAGTTGCACCACAAACAACAGACAATTAGGCTATGAGCATATATATTCAAAGGTAATAAACACTTGGAGTGATCAACAACTCATGGCAATGACATCCGTGTATTTGAATGTAGTACAACCTTTAAAAGTCCTCAAAATCAACACAACAATTAGAGTGGCTACGCATGATAAAAATCCTTATATGCAAACTTCCCGAAGAGGAATAGAAATCATATTGTGCCGTTATCAATTCACTTTGATAAGGTATTGGATAAATTCCTCTAGTTTTTTGTTTGATGTCTTCAAAATTAGGGCCTTTTCTTATAAATGCCATCACTTGATTATGCAAGTTGGGTCCAATATGGGAGCATATTGGTGAATATCAACAAAAAATGTAATTTTATTTTGTATGAAAGGGGCAAAGGGAGAACATTATTGTACCCACTATCTTATTCAACTTTTATACCACTTTTGCTTAGAACAATGGTGTGATTGTTAGTTTGGTTGGCAAAGAGATTCGCTATGGCACTTTCATCTTTCATCAGCTTGATGGTACTATTTGTTAGTTTGGTTGGCAAAGAGATTCACTATGGCGCTTCCATTTTTCATCAGCTTCATGGTACTATTTTATGCACACAATATGATGTATAATGGTGGATAGAACCTTTTAGACAATAGACGGGAATTGTGCATGGGAAACATCATATACACAATATACATGCTCATAAATGAAGCAAGGTATGCAACAAAAAGTTTACTAGCCATCGTTTCCAAAATCCACAGATAGTCAACCCAAGCAAAGTCAGCTGTTGCAATAGATTGGTATATATCAGGAGCCTTAGCAAGCTATTTCCTTTTCATTTACCACCCAAGAACATGGTGTGTTGCAAGAATGGAACTATACGATATTCATGGGGCAATTCTTCTTGAAGTAATTCGAAGTAGAAAATATCCTCTTGAAACACGAAACTCAATGGATCTTAAACAAAAGAACTATAGGACAGCTTGACAATGCCTCAGGGGCTAAATGTACACTATACAACTGTCAAGAGCACTGCAGCAGGGGCTAAAAGTATGATGTAATTTTTTATTTTTCCTAATGCATCATAATTTTTAGTACTGGGCACCTTAGCAACTTGAAGATGTAATATTTTGAATTCTCTTATTTCCTTGGTAGTACCCTCTTTATGAACCAATGTTTATCATAGTGATGAATTGATGCTTTATGTACATTGCATCTACCATTGATTATTTGTTGTGATAGATTGTTTGAAGTATTCACAGAGATGGCTTAATTAGTTAATTTGTTCGAAAAGATTCATGGACATAGCATAATTGCTTTAGCAAGCATTTTTACTGTGACAAGTATAAACTATTCTAACTACATTCATGCATGCCTGGTGTTATCTACAATTGGTAATATCTTTGTTGTAGAAACATGTGTATTTTTCATGCTCATTAGTTGGATTATTGGTGGGTGACTAGGTAAATCACTACTGCATGCATTAAATGGACAGAAAAAAATGTATTTACCTGTTTAATTTGAAAATTTCTTAATGAACATCACTGGGAAGAAATCTAGCAACACATGGACATGAATCGTCATATTTTAATTTTGGCTTGATGAGGATCTTCAAACAATACCAAATAACTTGTGAGATTTTTGTGGCGTCTGTTTTAAAGCACTACAATCACCTAGGTTCATGTTATTTGCAACAAAAGGATGTTCCGATGATGTGGTAGTGGTACAACACAAGTTTCAACATAAAATTATTATAATATTATTTTATTCCTATTGAAACGCACGAGCATGATCCTAGTAAGAAATTGATTATGCAACAAATAACATATATGAATTAGGATATGAACATATATATAGTCAAAGGATGTAGACACCTCAAGTGACCAACAAATCATGGCATTCACATCGGTATGGTTGAAAGTAGTACAACCTCCACATGTCCTTGAAATCTACACATAGATTAGAGGCTCTAAAAAATCAGTATATGCAAACTTCCCCAAATAGAAGAGTAATATCCCATATTGCTTCTATCAATGCACTTTGAAAAGGCATATGATAAGTTCCACTAGCTTTCTTGTTTGAGTCCTACAAAATCAAGGGCTTTCTTGATAAATGCCATAACTAGATTATGCAAGTATATATGGTTCAAGATGGGACCATCTTGGTGAATATCAACACATGATGTAGTTTTACTTTTGTGTGAAAGAGGCCAGAAATGGAGAACCTTGCACTAATGGCAGGGAAAAGGGCAGCCGGACGGCCTGCCTCTGCATCACAGAGACAAAGTTTGATTCAAATTAATCTAAATGGACAAAATAAGAAAATACAAGTATATTGCGAGTGTGTACTTCCATAATTCTTGCATTTACATAAAAATTATATTAATTACATCTCCGTGGAGAAATCTCCTGATTTAGAAATTTAACATGAAAGAAAAAAACATTAATACACGTGGCTAACTTTACAAAATTAAAAGCACATGGTCTTCAAGCTTGGCATCTATGAAGGTTGGCAACAAGATGATGATTCACATATTTATACATGCAACTTATTAGTTGAAGCTTTGCACAGGTTTCGTTGATGTTTTGCCTAACATCAATTTTGTAGGTAAATATAGTGCATTCTTATATCATGATGCACATAAACCAGGATCCACATTGAGGTTGCCTTTAATATTTTTTTCATACACTAGCATTATGTACTTGTATATTTTAGAAGATGTCACTGCGAAGCGGATATGCATGATATCCCTTTTATAATTTATTTTGGCTACCAGCAGTATGCATAGTGTTCCAATTATTTTACATGCTTAATTTACTTTGGTTATCACTCGCTGAAACACACATGTGAAGCAACTGGGTGGAGATGATAAGACTTTAGTCCAATTTCTCTAAATTTAAATCGCCATGCATAAGCTTTTTCATTTGTGCAAACTGCATGCAAGCTGTTTATAGCATTTCACATTCTGTTTCTTTTAATTTGGAACGAATATTTGTTTACTATTTTATATTGCTGCTACTAGTAGTGCCATAATATCGTGCAGGTTGCATGACGAGATGACAACTATATTTTGAGATGTATGCAGCAGCAGATGTTATGGTATTATGCACGAAACTAAAGAGTAAGTGCAACTAGTATGGATTTTGAGCGCGGTTATTTTGAGATGGATGCAGTAGCACATGTCTTAATTTCTTATGCACAAACTTGCTTGTATTAGGGACTGAGCCAAGATTCGAGAGCATAATTTCTCACTCGTTGACTTGTATCGCCTTGCTAGACCAACAAGAGGCATAATCTCATCCATGAAGAAAAGCATAGGGAGCATAGATCCATATGGCATAAAAGTATGGGGGTTAGATATGACTAACATATGGAGAACATTAATGTTTTTTCCTCACATATCCTGCACATAAAGGACTGGGCCTACTAGGTAACATAAGCTTGTCACGCACAACCTTATTTGTACCATCGTAGGGACGACCTAGCAAAGATTCAAGAACAGAGTATCATTCATTGGTCACCTGTATCGCCTAACTAAACCAAATAGAAGGACATAACCTCGACCATGAAGAAAATCATGGAGAATGACGAATATATGATATCTAAAATATGGGAAAAATTTTGTTATGCACATTGTAGGTACCAAGACAAGATTGGAGAAACGGAGTATCTCATTCATTGACTTGTATTGCCTAATTAACTAGGCCAAACAGCGGGACGTAACCTCAACCATGAATGAAGAAAAGCATGGAGAGCATCAAGAACACATAGCATAGGAAAATAAAAATGGTTGGTGCTTATATGGCTTGTGTATCATGATGACCAAGCTAGTGGCGGGAGAAGCGGATGCAGCTGCCTCACCTTTTCTGCCTTGATGCACAGCGAACTGCAAGAACCTCGGACGAGCAGTACTCCTTCCCTAGACTCAACATCACATCAGACGGGGGAATTTCAGATATCGCCAGCGCTTTGATGATCGTATCGATGATGCGGCGATGATGCGGCGACGACGGTGCTCTTCCTTCCTTGTATGCGGTGCTCAGCAGCTCTTGCTTTTGGGTGAGTTGACAAAGCAGCACATCAACCTTTAGGTGTTCTTTTTCTGGCCTTCTTTTTTAGCCTCTCACGGTGACCCCATTTCCCGTTGATCTTTGTGATTAGTCAATTTGGTTCCAACATTTGTTTGTAGATGTGTGGGAGATGTTCAGGTGATGGGCTCATGGTGGCAATCCTCCGTATGGGTATGACAAAGATATACGTGCACACACCTAATACTATTGAGCAGCTCGTAAGTATGCAAACGCCAAGTGGGCCACACACATTTTCTTTTCATAATAATTAAACTGACATTTTATATTTGCACATTTGCAAATATTGTTTTGTTTACTTGATTCATGTGTACCGGTACATACCGGCCTATTTCGCTAATCAAGCAAATCAGCTTGCGCCTATGGACACACAGGCGTGATTTTGAACTTTTCATTCCATTTTCTTTAATCAACACATTTCTCGCATGTTTGTATAGACTGATGTACCAAATCATAGTTTGTTACTTCCATTTTAGGATGTTGATATGTTTTAACACCTAGTTATCTTAATTGGAAATATAACGCCAATAATATACATGACAACCTTGTTCGCCAACATAGTAAAGTGACAGTTTGATAAAAAATGTGTAATATACCATATCACCAATTCACCATATGAATTTTTTTGGACCTAAACATGACGGGAGTCAACTGCAGTGATCACAACTAAATTGGAATTGTTACAAGAAGTCGAAACATAACTATTTCACACTCAGTAGCAAACGATTCAGTTCATCTGTGTTAAAAGTAAGAAAGAACTAAATCAAAGTTATTCGATTCAAAATCGTTTTTTTTATTTTTGAAAAACTAAAAACCTTCCTTGGATGAAAACATAGGGGCTTCTTTTTTTTGAAAGGGTCATAAGGGCTTCTTTCACTTGTGACATAAAAAGAGTCCACAACTCAATTAAAAAGAGAAGTGCTATAAGTTGGAGGAGACAGATCTTTGAACAGAACCACTTCGAACTCAGCAGAAAATGATTATTTTTTCCCTGTTGAAATTAACAAAAGCACATCTAAGTGATTTGATTCAATAATTTCATTCAGATTTTTAAATACTGGAATAAAAGATAGACACCTCACGCACCTGCAATTGTTTGAGCTGTCTCTTTGGGAAAAATACACATCCTAATCATCTTCACTGTTGTTTCCTTCTTGTCCATGAAGCCTGTTTTTTTTTGAGCGAAAATACAGCAGGAGAGGCCCCCCACTTTGAGATTTTATTAAAAAAACAAGAGCCAAAAACTATACAGAGGGAAAAAACACAAAAAACTACCCAAAAGGTAGGGGAAGACATTGAGCAACTAAGAACTAAGAACTAAGAACTAAGAAAAAGAGTCTATACAAAGGAGGAAAGTAGAGCACTTGTCTTCAGACATTTTAAGAGCTTGAAGTCTAGCAGCTTCTAAGAAGGAGCATTTCCAGGAGGAGAAAGAGGATTGTCCTCTGTCAAATATTAAGCTATTTCGCTGCTTCCATATATGACAGGCAGCAATGATGAAGATCTCCATAAAGAAGGGATTTTGGTATTGTTGTTTCGACTACATCATCATTTGGAAGAAATCGCTTTGAAAGTTCCAATGCATATTCAAGTGCTGCCAGCAAGCCTGACTGAATGGACAGAGTAGAGCAAAGTAGAGCTTGAGGGATGTCACCATTGGAATCTCTTTCCTGTTATAGAATTTGTCTAGGTGTTTAAGGAGTAGAGCAGAGTTTTGGCTTCTAAGATTGATGATACCAAGCCCTCCCTTTATTTTTGGCTTGCTGCATTTTTTCCAGGCCACCAGAGGTTTCATTTTGGCATTGCTATCAGAGTCTCTCCAAAGACAATGTTTTCTTGCTCTGTCAATGTAACTGAAATAGGCAGCTGAAGAGTGCACATGGCGTAGGTAGGAAGAGACGACAGGACTGAGTTCACTAGCTCCAGTCTTCTAGCATGGGAAAGAAAATTTGAAGTGGCTGTAAGTTTTCTTTCAACTTTGTTCATGATGAATCCAATGTGACTCTTGGCTTGGTGGTGCCCATTGGCAATCCAAGGTATGTGAAGGGGAGGGATTCAAGTTTGCATCCAAAAACCCCAGCCAGCTGATGTGCTTTCTCAAGAGAGAGATTTAGATGCACTAAAACAAGACTTTTTATAGTTAACTCGAAGTCTAATTGACTGTGAAAAAGATTCCAGCAATCCTTTTAGAGTAAAAAGTTCCATTTGGGAAGCTTTCATGATGAGAATGGTGTCGTCTACATACTGGATAATAGGATACTGATATTTGCACTAGCCATTCTTGTATTGCAAGGATTCCCTATGAAAATTTTAAACGACCCTATATATAATTCAGATTTGTTACGGTGTTTGGAAGGAACCACCAGTTCCTCCACGAAGGTAATTAAGGGTAGGTTAGTCATTTTAGAGGATCATCACGTCGACTGACATCTCCTTTATTTTTGCTTTGCGTACAAACTAAACACGGCACAGATCTGTGGGAAGAGGGGAAGGGTCTCACTGCTGCCTACTACTTTCATGGTGCTCGCCGGCGCCGAGATTGCCTGTTTGGGGCACCACCTGCATGGGATCACTGCAGACCACTTGCAGGAGCTCTCCACGGCTCCACCCACCTGCACTTCTTCAGCTTCTGTGCTTCATACTTCTGCGGTCAGGTAGACAACACCCATGGGAGGCACCAGTTGAGGATGAGGCCATCCATGATGTTGCCACCTGTTCGCCGTGCGTGTTATGGATGAAGTGTTGGCAAGACTGAGACTGTAAAGAACTTTCCAGTCATCTATCTTATTGACATCAGACAAGTCCCTGATTTCGACACCATGTACGGGATGCCCAGCGTGCACATCGTGTCTTACGCGTCCTCCGTTGGCAGAACACTCGATTGAAGGGGGGCTGGTCTCTTCTTCTTCCTCCGTCTCTCTATTTTTGTTATTTCCTCCACCTCTTCTTCTTCCTCAGTCTCCCTATATTTCTATCGATGCACCAGCTGTAGGGGGGCTGGAGCCCTCTAGCCCCCTATGGGTCCGCCCCTGGCGTGTTCGACCCTAGCATCACTGCCCTCCGACCGACGCAACCTGAGGATCAGCGGCGAGCCTGCCGACTCGAGGAACCCCAGGACCTGGTCGACGACGCCGGATGGTTAGTGCCTCACCAGACAGCATGCTGGACACCTTTGATGCCCGCCGTCGAGGCCCGTGGCAGCTAGGGCCGACCAGATATTGACCATCGCCAGTCAGTAGGCGCTCTGTAGAATATAATAGCCTGCAGATCTGGTGTGTTTGCATCCGTGCGTAAGCGCTCCTAAGTGGCAAGCCATTGCAGCCCAATGTGGCCAGAGGGTTCCACCAAGAAGATAGCTTTTCCAATCCATTGACATCGAATCCACCGCAAACGGGAGCTGTGAAGTTATTGGATGGGGTGGGACAAGCATAATATCCTTGCTATGTGAAAGTACTTTTTTATCCTCCACAAATTTAATTAGAGCTGGTTCCAGACCTACTAAATTTTAGTTGTGTCCCACAACTTAAGTTTCTTTTATTAGGTTCCTACTATTTCTTAACCATCCAATTTAGCCAAAGAGATGGTTCTCGATTTTTCCAATCTCCGTAAAATTTCTCACAATTAAAATACAAAATCATTTTGAACGATTGAATAACACAGAAGTTCAAACAATTTTCATGCTAAATTCCATACACAATCTACTGAAACTTATGAACCAATACAACAGTTCAAGGGCACAAGGTCTGCCTTTAGAAATGCAATGATACAATCGGTTCATAGGTACAGGCACACTATACAGTGAAATTAATTTTAACCATTGTTTTTTACTTGAACTAACTATGAAAGTAGCCATTCCCAGTCGGTTAGTTCTTTTGCCATGCCAGTTGTGTTGTCTGTTGACAGGTGGTATCAAGGTCGAGAAAATAACTGCCCTTATAGTCCGCATACGCGCCAACCATTTGCACCCTAGACACACATGCGATTGCCATAAAGTGTAATATTCAATGATGTTTCCACCCAAAGTGTTCAGCCATGTGATGCTCACTCAATTATTCATCCTCACAACATTTCTTGAAATGGAGATCAAGGACATGGCCATGCATGGGTCCATAGAGATACCGGTTGCTGTGGTGGCCATGGATGCATCTCACTACTCCTTGTTTGAGCCATCAGATGCAGCATATATTCACTACTCTGAAGATGAAGAGAATGTTTAGGTAATTAAGGATGCTGACCTAAGCATGTATCTGCCTTCTACAATGTTCTCTTTATGTGTAACATATTGGATATCTAATCTGTAAAGAAACATGTACAAAGTGGTGTGCAACCTCCCACATAGGGCACTAATTAAATTTGACATGGTGCTCTCACATTGTACACAAAGGTTAGCAATCACATACAGAAAAAAATCACTCGTTATCGGCGAAGATACAAATCCTGGTTTTGTTTTTCTTCATTCGACTGGGCTTCACCTAGATGACTAATGGGTGCTGGACCATATTGATGTGGATGGACATATGGTTTCATACTTACACAGATGGCAGGACCTAGGTCCTCACTTTCAAAGTTTATGGACCTTACTGAGAATGTGATAGTTGTTTCAACAACCTACTGTATTTCAAAACTTATATATTATGTAATCTCTTTCTATGTTAGTTGTGACACATCCAATTTAAGTTTTGTTACATAGTCAAATGCAATGAGGTTGCAGACATCACATGAACCAGAGGAATCGAAGTGAATTGATTAAGAAACAACATCATTCCACTGATAAGTCACTAAAATAAAATAGAGTACACCACATAATTTGAGGTGAGATACATAAAAGCAAATTATTAAAAACCTGAAGCACCACAGTCACCGAACATCTATGCTTCATAGAACCTCAAAATTACAGATAATTTATTCATAGGAAATTGTACGAAATCATCAAACAATTGACTAGTAAAAGCACTCATAACTTGGTACCAAAGCAATCATAGCATTTGTCCTTCATATTCTTTCAGAACCAGTTTAGGTTATGGTTTGGCTTCCTGTTTATCGTTGATGTGGTGGCGCATGTGTCCACCATATGCTTGCGATGAGAAGAACTTTCTAGAGCAGATCTTGCATACATATTCACGCCGACCTCTTTCCTTTCTCATAGTAGAGTACTGCATAGTATTATCATGAGCGCCAAAAACAAAACCTGTTGGCATCGGCAGTTCACGTGAAACTTGTGTAGGTTGCTCAAAAACTGGGCCAAGGTCTACCTCTTCGATGGTATTCAAGTGTGTATGGAGAACCGCAAGAGGATCACCTTCGAGCAAGGATTTGAGTAGTGGTGGATCCATAGACTTAATCCTCATAGCTTCAGATATGCTGAGGTAATCACTTACCGGTGTTGTCAGAAAATCTCGTTCTGATAAGAATGCATTATGATTGTTGCTAGATGTGTTCACTGAGAGATTGGGATGAACTGAACTAGAGATGATTGGTTCTCCACCGGTAGCAGTTGTATGTTTATAGAGCGAAGGCAGTGATGCTGGTTCTGTCGCTTGGTATGGTATGTGGACAATAGGTTGGTTTTGTAATGCTGAACCTATGACTGGCATTGCTGTCGTTCCTCTCAATGCTTCATGCAAGGGAGAAATGTTCTCATGGGAACCCATGGCTCTTGGTTGTTCAGTGGAGTGCATGCACTACATACATAGTTATAGGGGTTCGAGGAAATGTTGGTACTCAAACTTTTATTAGTTGATATCTAGAACAGTGGAGTGCATGCACTACATACATAGTTATAGGGGTTCGAGGAAATGTTGGTACTCAAACTTTTATTAGTTGATATCTAGAACAGATATGCAAAATTAATGTGGCTCATTTATTTACTAAATCTTCAAATATTATATTTGCCAAATGAGAACACACATGAGTTGCATAAGTGGGTTTTCTAGATTTTTATATTAATTGAGGTTGTTGAAACCATATCGCGATGCATAATCTTTTATTAATTAATCACAATCTAGAAGATACAACCATTTCTTGTTGAAACCATATCACGATGCATAATCTTTTATTAATTAATCATAATCTAGAAGATACAACCATTTCTCTAGTTTTGTAATTTATTAAATTCACCATATATTAGTATTTTAGTAAACATTTATGAAGTCCTAATCTAGAAAGATATGATTTATAAATAAAAAATCTGTCACCTACCATGGGTGATTGCTTCCTAGATTGTCCATGCAGCAAGCTTAAGAATCATAGCCTTTCAGTGCTACACGTGTCGCGATAGATGAAGTCTTTAGGTTGCA
The DNA here is from genome assembly GCA_022036555.1 of Microstegium vimineum. Classification (NCBI taxonomy): domain Eukaryota; kingdom Viridiplantae; phylum Streptophyta; class Magnoliopsida; order Poales; family Poaceae; genus Microstegium; species Microstegium vimineum. Next base: position 3,901,015 of record CM039119.1, read on the forward strand.
CTCAAATAGCACAACCCTTTCCGCTATCAACTCATGAAAGATGATCAATTATGATTTACTAATCGTTGCGTATAATATTCAATGACATTTGCCCGACATACATCTTTTTGCGCACATGGAGATATATATCACCCCAACGTAAAAATAGTCATATGACTTCCATCAACCCATGTAAAGCATATCCTTAATACTATGTCTTTCCACCCACTCATCTACTTTAAGCACAAACCAACTGACAAGCTGTCCTCATTTTCAAATATCATTCATATTACATGCACTGGCATGCAAGATGAAAATGGTGCATGCTAGAAAGGTTGGCTCTATTACCCCGAAGGCCACATGAAGCTGACAACTATTATATCAGGATGCATCATGGTCAATCTTGCTAGAGTGAATGACTGATCTTGTTGTGTCAAGTTGTGAAAGCCATGTTTTGGTATTTCTTATTTGTTCCCTCTATGAAATTACCTTTTCATTCAAACAACAATCTCATGGGGGAGGGGTGTAACCAGATTTTTTGCCACATATGTGACAATATTGAGGGACTCAATCATGTCCCCTTCCATGATCATCTCGGCCTTTGTGAAATTTATGACCCCCTTGGGCACCATGAGATGGTGCTATGAGCTATTAGAACTTCTTCATGTTCATTTTGAGGGCCCCTCAAGGTAGTTTATGGTGTGTAAAGGGTGAACATTTCACTAACCATGGTTTCTATCACTACTACCACTTGCATGATTTCTTAAACTAATTTGATGTCTCCTTTCCCCTCCTATAAGAGACTTCACGTGCTCATTTCATCACTTCAAGCAAATCATTCACTAATTGAGGGGATTTCTCTAGAAATGTGTTGTGCATTGCCTAGTGGCTAGTCCTTTGATTGCTAGGAGATTACTATGGCTTCTAGCATGTTTGGATCTCATGGCTTAATTTGGACAAATCTCCTCAAGTAATCAAAGAGTGGCTCATTATCCTGCTAGATGCAACTTATTAGATCCCTTATCTTATTTTTGGGTCAACCATTGGAAAGTTATGAGTCCTTGATCTGGTCCCATGAATGGAATGAACTGGGGTTTCAGTGAAGTGTTCCAATCATGGGTGATTCTGTTCACTACCATTATGAAGGAGATTTGGCTCTAACGGGGTACTGCCACTTGCAAAAATGACTAACATTTCATAACTGGTGATGAATCCACAATGGTTAGTGTTGGTGTTATGGACCCAGGGTACCTCGCCAATTGGCAAAACCCAACTAGTAGGAAGTGGGATGAGTCCATCGAAGAAGAGGTCAAATCTAGGTGGGGCATGTCATCTATTAAAGGACAATTAAGGCATATCAAGATGTACTCATAAACCAACTCTACTCGATAGATTTCCTTGTAAGAAACTAGGAAACCTTTATGTAAACCGATAAGGACTCTATCTATGATACTGCCATCATACTATATATGGTGGGGTAGGTAGCCCTCGATTGTTAACTTCTTCCAACTCATGCTTACTTAGCTAAACCTGAGCATAGGAGATAACACATTGATTAACCATCAACATGTTAATGAATTGAACATATAATCTGTATTTAAACAATGTTTTGTTCTCAATTTACATGGTTCCTCTTGTACTTGGACAAATCAACTTATGTAGGGGCAATATAGTGAAACCATCAAATGAAGGTTCTAAAAGACAAACTTGCACTATAGGTGAGCCATGGCCCACCTAGTCAGGTTCGTTGACCCTACCTTAGTCATCCGATCTAGCCCACCACCCTTCATGTCATCAAGACACAACCTAAAGCGCCTTGGCACATTGATTCATTGTTGATTCGATCTGATGGTTGCTAGTAGCTTTTCCAAGGATCTAGTGTGTATAATCATACACCTAAGATAGCCATTGACTCCAAATTTCCTTAAGTAACTACCAATTAACACATGGGAGTATCTTGGACCATAGGAGAACAAGGTGGTTGAATTCTAGGGTTGGTCGATGATAAGTGAGGTCACCCGACCTACTAGGCCTTCTCAATGCATATGCCACTCCTACAAGTGGCATTTACACAAGATAAAAGGGGGGTTGTAGCCATTTGAGCATCCATCCAAGAATCAATCAAGAAGAAAGTAGAGAGCTCAGGCGAAGCCAAATCATGTAGAGATAGAAAATAGGAAATAGTTAGGCCTATCAGTGACCTCTTCCACTTATACCTCGACAGGCGTAACTCTTGGTTGGGATATTCTATGGTAACTTTGATCTTTTGCATTAATAAAGTGTTGATTTATTAACTTATTTTATAGGTTTCTCTACTCTTTTAGAGTGCTAACTAGGATCCAAATAAGAGTAGTTTATTGTATAAGTGTGATGCTTGGGCTATGACTTGTCTCGGTATTTAGCTAGCACATGGATAGATTATTGTGGTAGTTGGCAAAAGGTGACAACACTATCCATCCTATGTATTGCACCATATTTAGACTAGTTCTTAATATACATGAGTCATTGCAGTTTAGTCCTATACCTTTTGGTTGTTGGATGGACCATTCATCAAAGTAAACAACCAAGATATCATCTTCCTTATTCTTTTTTTATGTATCATAGAATCCATATAAATTCTCTACCCATTGTTCTTACCTCTTGCTCTAGCTTTGGGTGTTCTTGATTGTTAACTAGTTCATTTTGTGTTCCCTATAGAAATTTGGTACCTTGGAATATTCACGGCTAAAAGCTACTTTGACAATCATGCACTTGTTAAGTCTGTATGCCACTGTTGGTGTCAACATAGCCCCATTCTTGAACCTGTATAAATATTTGTCTAGTGGGGTACCCTTCTGATTCCATGTGCACAAAAAGGTGATCTACACTATCTACGAGAATTCCTCCAATAGTTGGCACACTATGTAAGGGTTCTTTATTCATATCATTTTCAAGTGCTTTATATGGGATTCGTCTCCCGTGGCATTGGTGACTGTTATCATCTCACGGTGACCCTCGTGGTAGTTTAGAGGCCCTTGATGACAATGCATCTCTTAGCACAAACAACGACAAAATTGTTGTGATGGTTTGGAGGCCCTACTGACATGATCTTGAAGTCAAACCATATCTACTTGAAATCTTAACATATAATCTTTCCATCGTGTACTCATTGCCTCAATCACACTCCACATGAAAGAGTTTTGGCCTTTGTTGGCATTTCTCAATGTTGTTACAAGAACCATAGTCCCTAGCAATGGTATTAGAAATGTCTTGGTAGTTCTTTACATTTATAGTTTAAATCCACAAGCACATGAAATTACCATTGTAGCATTTCACCCGGAATTGTTCAGGGTATCGTTATTTATATTTTCCCAAAGGAAGTGAATGATGTAAAAATTCTCTACCATGTATATGATTTAGATAACATATTTGTATGAGAGACCAAAGTTCATGACAAGTGTAAACATAATATTGTTCAAGATATTGTGACAAACACAAGCCCATATCAAGGATAGATATGGAAGAAAGAATAAATAATAAAAGAATTAACCTAACAGGAATAAGCATATCCTAATACAACCATGCAAAAGAATAGCAGGTATAAATACACATACTTGATTAGGAACTAGATCTAAGTATGAGATGTGTTGGGTGACCTTCGAGTACTGGTCTGCCAACAACTTCATGAGGCAATTTAAGTACTCCTACACCATAGATGGACGTGGGGGATTACAAAGGATGGACATGGTTGTCACCACCTGCCGCCTACCCCTCAATTTTGGAGTATGAAATGCATCTGCTAGTTCCTATGCACCCGAGCACCATGCATGTATACAAAGGAAAATATCCATATCCCCCTAGACTTTGACCCTACAAATGGAGAAGCAAGGACATGGGAAAGCTCGAAGGCATGACGATTTGCCACCTCAAATTAACTATAATTCTAATTAAACATGAATGTTGTATGAACGATTTCGCCACCTCAAATTAGCTATAATTCTAATTAAACATGAATGTTGCATGAACGATTTCGCCACCTCAAATAGCCATATGAACTTATCTCTAGTTCATAAGCGTAACTATATTGAAGAAATGAGAGCAAGAACATATTGGAACCAAATATATTTCTCATAACAAGGATAGCCAAGATGTCCAAGTTCTTACAAAACTTTTCCTAGCTATAAATCTATACCTAATAATAAAGAGGCAAAATTTCTCCACCCATTTTTTGGTATGACCTTTTTCCTAACTAACTCCGTGAATGTAGATGTCTCATACTACAACCCTCATTTTATATATAGGAATGGGACACGAGTATAGTTATTAATCCAAATAGAATATACTCCCGAGTAAGTTGAATAGAGATTATAATCCTAATCTAAATCTAAATAGTAAAAGGCAAGAGCAGAGTTCTATTTCTAATTCTATCTATGTAATTCGTGTTTATACAAGTTTGAATAACTCTTGTCTAACATGATACGGAATTTGATTCCAAAACCTATTGGGTCGCATATATGTCTAGACACAAAAATAACCAGCTTTTCATACAATTTTTATTCCAACATGACTCATGATGGAATACCTCCGAGGAAGATAAATAGAGATTCTAATTCTAATCCAAATCTAAATAGAAAAAATAACATGTATTTATCTTATAAAATAGAAATACAATGAGTTCAAGAAAAAAATACAAAAACATAAAATATGAATAAATATGCAAAACTCCCATGTTTTTTTTAATTAATGTTTAGTATTTTTTTGCCGTTGCAACGCACGGGCATGTTTGCTAGTACTACTAAAAGGACAAAAGTAAATTTAGCTTATAAAATAGCAATACAACAAGTTCATGAAAAAATAGAAAAACATAAAATATGAATAAATATGCAAAACTCCCATGTTTTTTAATTAATGTTTAGTATTTTTTTTGCCGTTGCAACGCACGGGCATGTTTGCTAGTACTACTAAAAGGACAAAGGTAAAATGTAGAAAGGGTAGAGCTCAAATGTATGTCGTGGTGTGTTGTGAGAAGAAGCTTTCCACCATATACTACTCTACAGGTCGGTTTGGAGGATATTTGGGGAATCTTCCCCAAATCGACCTCCTACACATTGATGGCACCACTTATTGAAGGTGGGCCTGAGAGTTGGCAACAAAGGTGTGGTCCAACCTCTCATGCGCTTTCCCCCGAGTGGCACCCGTCCGTGACCGCCTTCGCCAAGTTAGTTGCTCTATGGGCTTGGGCTACGTTCCCTTAGGTTTGGTGCCTAGATGCATTAGGTGGGATTTGTTTGATTCTTTGGTTTACATCTTGTCAGGTTGTGCACTTTGATAGTTTCCACTATATTCAAGTATATGTCTTGCAAAACAATGTTCTTCCAATACAAGTGGATATAGGTTAATATGAAAGACAATGTGTACAAGAGATAGTTCTCCTATTTTTGTATCTCATTTGGCGATCGGTCGGTTTTGGTCATTAAGGACCACCACCAACCTTCAGAACAAAGTAGTCTTGAGCTACTAGCGAACTGAATCTTCAACTTCAATGGAATTGAACTTTGAGATTCGTCTTGTTGATGGCATATCCATGTCCCATCATTACTTCATCACCACCTTCATAAGCACATTTGAAAAACCAATATTAGTTAGCAACCAATTCTTAGTTTTATAATTTTAGAACCTTTTTTCTAGTGGTTGCATGTCCTCATAAATACCCACTAGTCTTATTGTCCTCATGTTTTAGGATGTGAATCACCAAGTCAAGCTAGCTGTGATTTCTTGAGTATGCCTTCAACATGCTCTCATAAGCCAGTCATTCAACCCTCAACAACATCATCAACAACAACCACTCGAGCACACCCTCAATGGGCTCACTTGAGCAAGTCCCGACATCTTTAATCATGTTGTCGACTACCACCTCTTGGGGGCATGCCCTCAACAGGATCCCTCACAAGGCTATCTATGACTAGTTGAGCACGCCCTCACAAGCCAGTTACACTATCTTCGCCCATGTCATTAGTTATCTATGACTAGTCGAGCATGCCCTCACAAGTCTAGGTTGCATCTATGTGTGTTTGAACACAATTTGGTTAGGTATAATTTGGTTTGTGGGCTCTTCTCAACCTTGTGCTTGCATGACACTCCTTTACGCTTTGTCCTATTGTGCATTTCGGGTGTGTTTTCTTTGTTATTCAAACATGTGACCTTCAAACCACATAAACACCAAAACTTATAGAACTTATTAGTTATAAATTTTAGAGTAAATTGCACCAGCGGTCCCTAAACTTGCGCTCCTGTGTCATCCCGGTCCCTAAACTTGTAAATCGACCGTTTAGGTCCTCAAACTTGTCCAGTTGTGTTATTCCTGTCCCTAAACTTGTAAATCGACCATTTAGGTCCTTAAACTTGTTCATTTGTGTCATCCCGGTCCCTAAACTTTTCAGTTGTGTCAGTTTAGTCCAAACAAAACGATCCAAAAACTAGATATCAAAAAATAATTCATAACTTTTTCATATGAACTCGAATGAAGACAAACTTTATATCAAAATTGTAGCTCTCGACGTGATCTAAACTTTATAGTTGAAAAGTTTTCTATTTGAAATCATTTAGTGTCCCAAAACTTAATTTTAAATTTTAAATTTCAAAATCTATAAACATACACTAATATTTTGGGAGCATAAACAGTTTTATCTAAAAAACTTTTCAACTACAAAGTTATGGATCACGTCGAGAGCTACAATTTTGATATAAATTTTGTCTTCATTCGAGTTCATATGAAAAAGTTATGAATTATTTTTTTATATGTAGTTTTTGTATCGTTCTATTTGGACCAAGATGAACAACTGAACAAGTTTAGGGACCTGAATGACACGGTTGAACAAGTTTAAGGAGCTAAGCGGTCAATTTCCAAGTTTAGGGACCGGGGTGACACAACCAAACAAGTTTAGGGACCGGAATGACACATATGAACAAGTTTAAGGACTTGAACGACCGATTTGCGAGTTTAGGGGCCGGGATGACACATGAGCACAAGTTTAAGGACCGCTAGTGCACTTTACTAAATTTTAATACTAAGTTTGGTATTTTAAATTAAGGATTTCTATGTGGATTGGCGGTTAAATTTAGGTGTTAAGGACTACCAACACATAGCACGGTCGTCCTTGTGATACATTCCGAGGAAGTCCACTATCTCGATGGTGAATATCTTTGTGCGGAGGTTAGTGTGGCTCCTGAATGTGATGGGAAGGTTGCCTTGCCCGAAGGGCATGGCCTATATTCTAGGTATGACACCATAAAACAGGGTGGTAGATGCTCGTATCATGGCTTACGATTGACCGATGGCTTCGTAAGTCTTGGCGTAGAGAAAGGTCAAGGATGCTCCCACCATCCATATGCACCTTAGATAGGAAACATCTTGCCGAAAATCATGTCAACAACGTGAAGAAACTATCCTGTTAAGGAATGTGGTTGGGTGATCAGCCCTATCGATGGTATCGTGGTCTCCGACCATTTCTAGTAAGGAGGAATAGCTTTGCTTAGAGAGGTTGTTGTGTTGACCCTTTGGTTGTGAGCTTCTGGCTATGCATGGACTAATTGGCAGTTGGTGCATCAAAGATCATGAGGCACCCTTTTAGGATGGAGAAAGCATCACCTTTCTCCTCACTGTAGGCAGGCTTCGTTGGTTTCTTCTTGCAGGATGGCTCGTGCCCTTGAGGTAGTGCTTTAGAAGGTTGCAATCCACCTATGCATGCTTGATAGGGTAGCCATGGTTGTAACATGGTGCTTTCATCATCTTCTCAAAGTTGATGGGATTGTGCATGCTAGTATTTTGCTTTTTGACCTGGTTTGATGAACTTGTTGTCGCAACACTTATTTGTCCTTCTTGAATTTTCATCGTCGTCGGTGGTCCACAACCTCGTTCACATGCTCAGTAGTGGCCTTTCCCTTGCATTTGCCAAAGTTGGCATGGACAACCTCCTCATTGGAGGCGTGGATGATAGCGAGGTTAAGCAACTCTCGTGTCATGCACGGCTTGTAGCACCCAAGCTCATGGACAAGAGTCTTGTTGGTGGTGCTGGTGATGAATGCTCCTATTATGTTAGTGTGAATGGTGTGAAGGAGTTTGTTGCACTACTTAGATAAGCGGTATATGTAATATCAGAGTGTCTCCATGGCCTTCTGCTTATAGCTCTTGAGATCCCAAGAAATGCTAGGGTGCACGTAAGTGCCTGGAAGTTACCCATGAAGATGTGCTTAAGGTCAACCCATAAGTGGATGCAATCTACGGGGAGATGATCGATCTAAGCTCATGCACTTTTCATAAGGTAGAGGGGTAGGTACTAGATGATGAAAAGGTCATAGTCTGCTCTGCCAGCCCAACACACTAGGCAGAAGTCCTTGTTTCAAAAGGCAAGGTTGGTGTCTAGGAGTACTTCATGATGTTGGGTGGCGCATGGAACCATTTGGAAATGGAACTTGTTAGATCCTTCTCATGAACACCTATGGACCACAAGATTTCGGGCTTGGGTTGTGTTGAGTGTCTTGGTCACTCTAGTGGTGCTTGTAGTTACCGGGGTCGCTAGCGAGGACACATGGATGGTTGTAATTCATTGCTCCAGGCTCATGGTGCTAGGCGTCCTAGGTAGCTGAAGCATTGCAGTTGTCGACGAACCAGCTTCGTGTTGGGGTGACCTCACGTTTGCGTCCCGCTTCATTCCTAGCAGGCCAGGCTTTGTCTCACGTGTCATGCCCACTGGGGACACCATGGCTGCATTAGCTAGGCCTAGCATTGGCCTTGTGCCATCTCTAGCTAGTCCACTAAGATTTGTGCTTGTTGCACATCCACAACCTTTAGCAAACCTAGGATCTCCTCATGGATGCGCTTGTCATTGTCATCCACTGGCTCAAGTGTCGCGCACGTGATCATCGCAACAACAATGATGTTTAGGCTGGCTTCGGGGAGGACTCACATGGTTGGATTTGGCTGTAGACCCAGCGTGCTCGTGCTCATGCACCTCCCATGTCGAGGTGCTATAGGCTTGGACATCCCTTGTCGTGATGTCCATTCGCTAGGTGAGCTTCACGAGCCATGGCTCGCTATAGCTTTTCGTACTCATGTGCCACCTGCTACCAGTATATCCATGAGATTGGGTATCTGTCCCCCTTTTTCCCCTCCTCCTCTGCTCCATTCCCTGTGACATGCAACATGTTGCATTGTCATGAGGGATATGGCTGCTCCCCTCAGAGCTAGTCCCAAAGTTCATCATGGATAGGGTCGAGGGCAAGAGGTTGTAGAAACACTCAAGGACTCGGTCCACCACTACCATGAACTTTGATGTGGTAGGCATCAGCGGGGTGCACACGTGTTTTGCTAGTTCTATCACAAAGAGCTCTATGACACCTCTCATGCCATAAGGAAGCGCAACACAAGGATCCTAGAATTTAGCCTCTAGGGGCATGGGCTCACCTTCCAAGATCTAAGAGAAGTTGTTGGCCAACACATAGAAGAACTGTTGGCTTTGTTCCAGCTCAAGATCGGACCTGAGGTAAGCATTGATCTAGCTAGAGCATCTAAATCAATGTAGGCTAGGCTGCTGCTTAGTGGCATGGAGACCTACGGTGGAGTCTATGGTTGTGGAGCACCGCTTCATAGAGAGGTGCAGCTGATCTAGGTGGTCTGCTGTGAAATCAAGGTGTCCAAAGTGAAGAGCATGGATAGCTTAGTAGAAGTCAAAGGTGGACACGTGCCCTTCGACATCGACAAACTCAAGGCTCCTAAAGCGGATGCGTACACCGGGGGCTGCATCGAGAGCAAGTTTGACATTCAAGAAGTTATCGTCTTCCTTCTCACCAATGAGAGTGCATGGCTTTCCCCTACCTGGAGCTCCAACTTTTGGTGTTTCATGGATTGACCAGTAAATTTAGCGTCGTGTTGCTTTAGGAAGCTGGTGGTAGAACTCAAGACACAATGTGGTATTCTAGTTTGAAACGGAGCCCTATGTCCAATATTAGAGAGTCGTGAGTTCATATTCCTCGGTTGCTGTGAGGAGCTTACAAAGGTATTCGTAAGCTAGGGTTCAAGATAGGTGAAATCGATCATTTGGAATGAAGGCCTAGCTCCCCTTCTGTAGCGTTGGGGATGGCGCCAATGTATATGTAGAGAGTGTGTGTAGGGCTCCCCCGACTTGAGAGGAAGGAGAGGCCTGCTAGTTTGGTTGATGACCCCTTCTTTTCTTGCTTCTATTGCCATGTCCGGATGCAGTCATGGGGTTCTTGCTCCTCATTCCATGGCATGGCACACTGTGGCATCACTGTTCCAGTCATGGTTGTTCACCTACTATCCTATGCATCATGGGGGAAGAGTGCACGACATGGCATCTGTCCTTGCCCCTATTATCTAGGAGGGGTTTCATGGCTTCAAGATGGAGGCATGATGATTGTCCTTGACTACCAACTCTTCTGGTGTTGGAAGTGTTGACCATGACTTCTTAAGGTTAGGTCGAGGCTTCCTTTGGCTATAGGACAGAGTGGGTTGGCCCCAGATCATGTGACCCATGCCCGTAGTGGTTAGGTCAGTACACATATCTATCAAATTAGGGCCAGATGGGGATGGTGCTGAGTTACGCTCGATGGCTCTAAGACAGGGATTGGTCTTATATTATCTGTATAGGAAGTCCAAAGGGTGGTGCCCTAGTCTAGGATCTTGCGGTCTGAGGGTTGGTCGTACCTTTCCGTCCTTGGTGTACGCGCGATGCATCCGTGTCCCATCGGGCAGGTGCGTTGAATGTGCCACCTTTTCTTGGTCTTGTTGTCGTGCTCTACTTGAGCATGTGGATGGTCGAGGCGGGTTGTGCATACTTGCATGGCCAAGCTAGGGGAGAGGTCAAGGCAGGGCGTGGGCCTTACGCCGAGGCTGCTGGGTTGCAGCTACTTGGGTTATCTGAGCCACTTTGTAATCCTTGTCTTTGGGTACCCTGGTTATATGTCCCTGCCAACTTGCATAAACGTCATTGCTTGATGAAAAACATTTACCGCTCACCCACATTGTTTGAAAGTTTATTACACTCAATGTGTACAATAATAAAAGCTGTAGTGTGACTTGACTTCCCCATGACATCTCTCGATGATCTACGATGTGTCTCGACGTCCGCGTGGCATCCCTTAATGATCCGTGGTGTGATCGACTTGATTTCTTCCCGATGCATCTCTCAACAATCTAAGTGACTACTCCCTCTATAAAAAAAAGAGTCATTCCTGTTTCCCAAAAAATCAATAGTTTTTAACTTTAACCAACTATATTTAATAAAATATTAATATTTATAGCATATAATTAGTATCATTAGGTAGATCGTTGAATATACTTTCATAATAAACTTATTTGAAGATATAAATGTTGCACAAATTTTCTACAAATCTAGTTAAAGTTGAGAAAGTTTGACCCACATGATTCCCATGACGACTCTTTTTTTTTTGGGACGGAAGGAGTATGTCACTGTGTGACTCGATGCCCCTGCAACATCTCTTAATCTCCTGTGGTGAGACTCGATGTCCCCATGGCATCACTCAAACTCCCGTTGTGGTGAGTAGACAAAGGCTCTCTAAAGGAGCTGTCTCGTATGGCTTGGGTTTACTAAAGCGTTGTATATATATATATATAGAAAAATAAACAACAAACACACAAACGTGTAGGGAACTTATCATTATATTGATCCTTTACAGAATTACATAGTACAGGTCCCCTTAGAATTTTACATTACATTGTGTCTGATCAATACATCTGACTATATATATCAAGGATCGTGTAGCTACCGGTTCAAGGGGCCTCATAACACAATCCGGTTAATTACATTTACAGACTTAACTTCTATGAAAAACCTACGGTTAAGCTAAGATGATGGTTGTGCCTCTGGGTCTTGAGTGTTACAACCTCCAAATATATAAACATGAATAATACCGGAATATTAAATAACATAAAATTGCTACAACATCAGTCAATGACGCATGTTGTCTGGCCTCATCTGTCACGGAGTGTGGAGTGAAGTCTGCGAAGATGTTTGACCTTGTCTGTCATGACAATTGACAAGTAAATGTTGCGTCTCGTCGATCAGGACTGAACATCTGCGGCCCTGTTGGTCGCAAAGTGAGACAGTAACGTTAGTCTCGTCGGCTCAGAAGTGGGATCATGACTTCACCAACACATTGACACATCTTTGGTTGCTTTGGAAGCATCCGCTTGTTTACCATACAAAGACCAATGCTAAAATGACTACTAGCTGCACATACACAATTCTTCGCCTGGACTATGTTGTGCATTGACACATATAAAGATAGTCTTTAACCGGAAATAAATCTCTGCTCAACGGTGTTGTCCTGTAGCCAGCGCTGTCAACACTGTTAGACACTGTTCATCCGAATTTAATAATCTATCGATTGCTGTTCAGCCGCCTGTAACTGTAGCTACCATGACACCTGTGCACTGTTTATTTAGCTAACCTCTTTTTTTCCTGTCACAGATTTTTTCCCAACGCATAGAAAAGGCCAGCGCAGCGTAGCGCGCCCATTGAGATAGTATATTTATATTTGTAAAGATATAGCCCGGTCGACTCATTTAGCATATATGAATTTGATCCTACTGGAATGTTACTATGGACAATGGAACTCATCTCCAAAACAGAACGGCCCAAAGCTGCAACGTACTGCTGATAAGCTGCCATTTTTCTATAATTTCTTACATTCTGAGGATACACAATACATGCTCTCGTATCTTATTTGGTCTCCCTACAGGTTTGCAGCCCAAACACATATTAATTAGTACAGATCTTTTATCATGGCCGTGACTACATTATAGATTTATAGCAGGACTACATTATAGATTTATAGTAATATTATTTACTATACTCCATCGAACAGGGACTAAGCAGATCTGCTCTTCACTGACAGACTCCCAAATTAGTACTTGTTGACACAAAAAGCGTCAGGATCTGCGAACACCTCAGGCTTATATCCGAAATTGATGTTCAAAGGTATGCCAGTCGATTTGACCAATTAATCGACAAGAACGATAACTAGAACAAGATCTGAACGAGACAACGGCGATGCGCCCGGATGTCAAAGCTCGAACTTGATCAGGATAACTAGAGTAGAGCTGAACGAGACGACAGCGATGCGCCCGGACGTCAAGGCTCAAGTTGCTCAAACGCGGAACTTGCAAGGGTTGACGGAGATCGAGGAGATGCAGCTCGTCGAGACTTGAAGAACTCGTAGGTAAACTAGATCTAATGCGATAAAAATAGAATTACTGGAAAAAGTAAATAAGAATAATATATTTGTTTGATATATGATTGATTCCACTTTTCACGTGGCCCTTGGGCACATATTTATACTCCCGTATGGGGAGTTGTACATGGATACGACTCATACCTTCCTAAACAAACACTCTATTCTTAGGGAAATAACTGACTCACGCAGGAGTCGGACCCAAATAATAATAATCTTTTCCTAAACAGACTCTTCTATTATCAAGGAAATAAAACGACTCATACAAGAGTCGGACTCAAACTCTTATCACAATACCGGTATAATAACACCAGTTTTCTTATCTATCTTCTTCGACGAAACCTTCCATCGGCAGATTCATTTAATCCGCAACTTCCTTCCAACGCCATCAGTAGTCTTCTACTGACATCAGTTTCCTTATTCCACTTCCATCGGCAACGTCCCCTCATCGGCAATATGCTTCAATCGGTAACTCTTCACTCCTGAACCTGCTTTTACCAACCAACTTATCGGCAAAAATCGTCCAGTTTCCATCGGCAACAAACTTATCTCATTTGCAGCATTCACTCTCATCGGTAATTTCAACCGATGACCTTCTAATGCCGATAGAAAACGGCTACCGACCAATGCAAGTCTTAGCTCATTTGACACATGCCGAAAAACGATGTCAACAGTACTTCGTCATGGCCAATTAGGGATCGACTGTATACATGTACTGACGCTAATTAAACCTTGGAGAACTTTCGAGTCCTGTACTATGCATCTAGCATGGATTCATTTTCTCTTGCATCTTCTGAAGATCATCATTACTGAATTTTGTCAGGCTTGCTCAAGTACTGTGATTTCCAGAGCTGGGTTTCTGTTCTTCAGAGCCATGCATGCAGGTGAACAACTTCACACTAGCTCTCCTGTCTTTGGAGATTTTTCATTGTTGAACCTTGTTACGTTACACAGGGCAGGTTTCTTTACACTATTTCATGCACTTCTGCTTCTGAGACCAGCCTTGCTAAACATTGCAAGCGAACTTTCTCCACTGTTTGCCGAAACTCTCAGTTAACTAGCTTTGGACTAAAATTTCACTGAAAATTTATATTGCTGAACCAACTCTGCTCCTCAGGCACCTGAATAGTTTTGGAGCACACTATGCTTCCCATTTTCTAAAACTTAAAATGCAACAGGGCCGGCTTTGTTCTTTCAGAGGATGATCCCTGGATAGACCCGGCCAAGCAGTGGGCAGCCACTGCTCTCTGAGCTCTGCATCCCTCTAAACTTCTAGTGCAACATCCTCTGAATGCAGAGGTGTGGGAGCAGAGGATTGCTTCATGCTGTTCCGCCAACACACAAGCATGTCTTTAGATCAGACCCCTACTACTCTTTCACTACTTTGATTATCTGTTGCATTCTTTAGGCTCTCCCTCCTATACTAACTTCTACATCTCTCATTTCTAAGGGCCGTGGTGACCGCTCGGTGAGGTGTGCAGGTGCGGGACGGAGCGCGTCATGTGGAGTTGTGGGCGCGCAACGGGTGTGTAGTGCGCGGTGTGCAGTGAAGACTCTGTGTATGAGCTACCCGTTGGAAACCTGGTTCCGCTGACACCCCCGCAGTCTCGACATTGGCGTCCGTGACGGAGAGGCTGTCTCTGAAATAGGAGAATAGCACCAAAGGTAACCCTTTCATGAACACATCTACGAGTTGCCACACACTAGGAACATTCGTGACTCGAAGCTCTCCAATGGCCACCTTTTCACGGACGAAGTGGATGTCTAGTTCGATGTGTTTTGTTCGCCGATGATCAACTAGATTTAGGGACATGTAGACGGAGGTATGTTGTCGCAGAACGTCACAGTCACAATGGGCACCTTGCCTAGGAGCTCACCGAGGAGGTGATAAAGCCATGAGCACTCGAAGAGGGCATTGGTGATGATGCAGTACTCTGCCTTGGCGTTTGACTGTGACACCGTGGTTTGTAGCTTGGACGACCATGAAATCAGGAAGTTCTCGAGGAAGACTCAAAACCCAGATGTAGACCGCCGAGTGTCCAGGCAGCACTCCCAGTCGACGTCGGAGTACACGGTGAATGTCGGTGTCCATGCCGCGCATAGCTAGATCCCAAGCTTCGACGTGCCTTTGACATTACCGAAGGATGCGTTTCAGCATCATTTGGTGGACATATCTGGGTGCATGCATATGTGTAGGCAAACTTGTTGCACGACATATGCAAGATCAAGACGTGTGATGGTCAAATATTGCAAGGCGCCGACAATGCTCCGGTAGGCGGTGGCATGATCGATGAGTTTGCCATCAACTGTAGAGGCCTTGGGCTTGGTGTCGGCAGATGTGGCAACAGGGTTGTAGGGTTGATCATGTTCGTGCTTTCCAGGAGATCATCGGCGTACCCAGACTGGGAAAGGAAGAAGTTGTTGTGGGTACGTCGGATATTGATGCCCAGGAACTGTCGAACATGTCCCATGTCTTTCACGGCAAAGGCATCCTGGAGGCGAGCAATGATGTGGCAAAGAAATGGCATCGTCGATGCCGACAAGATCATGTTGTCAACATATAGAAGCAGACACGGCGTGGCTCCATGACGATGGTAGACGAAGAGCGTGGAGTCAGCCTTGGACTGCACGAAGCTGAGGCTGGTGACGTGCCCGACAAAGTGCTCGAACCATGCTCGAGGTGGTTGGCGAAGTCCGTAGAGAGACTGTGACAGGAGGCAGACATTGTTCAGGCATTGAGAGTCAAAGAACCCAGTAGGTTGTTAGTTGTAGATGCGCTCGTGAAGGTTGTCGTGTTGGAAGGCGTTGGAGACATCGAGTTGATGCGCCGGCCAATTGTACATCGCCACGAGCGTAAGAACCGTGCAGATCGTGGTCAGCTTGACTACCAATGAAAAGGTAAGTCGACGTCGGGGCGCTGATGGAAGCCACAAATAACCCAGCGAGCCTTGTATCACTCGAGAGTTCCGTTGGGGTTCATCTTGTGCTTGAAGACCCATTTGCCGGTGATGACACGAGCTCCTGGTGGTCGTGGTACAATAGTCCAGGTCTTGTTGGCCTGCCAGACATCATATTCGCGTTTCATAACCGCATACTAGTGTGGAACCTTAACAACAGAGCAGACACTCCGTGGAATCGGTGAGATGGATGCTGAAATCGCCATGGCGTATTTCGGGTTGGGTTTGTAGATCCCAGCCCGAGCATGAGTTATCATCGAGTGCCCAGTAGCATCCGCATCGCGCACGTGCGGTTGGTCGGCTATGTCTGAGGGCGCTGAAGTCGTGTGCGCCATAGCTATGGGAGAGGCGGTGGGCGGTGCAGGACGGGTGGTGGACACGACTGCCAAAGACGACCCCCGACAATATGCTGGAGAAGATGGCTCGACCGTATCGTTAGGCATCACCATGCGGCCATGTCGCGTGGGACAGATGCACGATGGTTGATGCGACGGCATGATGTCGATGCTTGGCAGCGAAGGCAGCGGGAACACTCGACGACGCACAACGGTCGTGTCACGGTCCGGCGGCATGAACAAAGGATCGTGCGCCACCAGCTGTTGTGTGTCGATGTTGGCAGCCATGATGGAGTCATGAAAGGGGTAGACAGATTCGTCGAAGACCACATGTCGCGATGTGATTACCTGCCCGGTCGCGAGCTCATAGCACTGATAGCCGTGATGGTCGCACTACAAGAAATGTGTTGGTTTATGACATTTATGACATGACATTCGATGAAAAGGTCACTAAATCATTTTTATGACATTTGCTTTGAAAGCCTTTCAACTTAGTGATATAACTAAGCTTCTTAAAGGTACTCAAATTTCATATTGTGACAATATTTGTTCGGTCAAAAACACCAATTGTAGTCGTCATAAATTTAAGAAAAAATATTATGTCAAGAAGTATTTGATTTGACAAGGAGAATGTGTCATAATTTATTTTATTATTTTTTTATATTTCAAATTTTATGATCAACACAATTAACAAAAAAAACAAACAAAAAGTTGAAAAAATTACGCCTACTAGGATCGAACCTAGACTAGGTCATTGAGAGGTCGGTGAGATGATCAATATAGATATATTATTCATATCTAAGTTCATACAAAAAATATAAAAAATGTAAATTAAAAAAGATATATTATTCATATTTGAGTTCATACAAAAATATAAAAAATGTAAATTAAAAAAGTGGCTCGCCAGCGGCACCTGCAGAAGATAAAGGCAGACACATATGTGCCACTGACACTGAGGTCCACACGGCAGCGGCCAGAACATGCACTCGAAATGGGCTATATATAATAAAAAATGATGAGAAACCGGCGTTCGAAACTTCGAACTCATCAAAATGTATGATTTATCAGCCAACTAATGCACCCGGCCGTGGCCTCTGGGGCTTTGGCTCACTGACGGCGGGCACTGTGCACGAGAGACGGAGAGATCGAGGGATATTTTCCCCTTTGCTAGTTGACGGCAGGAGGACGGTCATCACCATATCAGCCTGGCAGGCCCTCATGCCGGTGGCACAAACGAAACACAAAAGTCTCGGCCATTGGGGAGTCATGGTGGGCCAGTGGATCCGCGTGAATGGCTCGGGGCCATCGATGGTTTGCCACGTGGTAATGGGAAGTCCGTCGATCCGTGGGCAGCCGCGTGAATTGTCTGCCTCCGACTAGCTAAAAGCACACACGCTGGATTGTAAATGGTGGGCACCGAATTTAGACATGTTTTTACAGTAATCTATATCTATATTTATCTCTAAGAATAATAATCAATATCTATATCTATATCTAATAATTTTTTGACTTTTTTTAGTCTATCAATATCTATATCTATTCTGATTTAGTATCACGCTACATAATATCTATAATTTTTCACTTGTTGATATCTATATTTTTTTAGTCTATAAATATCTATATCTGTTTTTAACAAAAAATTTCAACTATTAAATTAGAATAAATCTTCTAGCGTGTACCGAGTGAGATTCTATGTCAACTTGATTTCCTCTATTAAAACCGAAAAACTTATTTTCTGTCGGAGTCAAACTCCGTCCATCTCTTGTGGGGGAGTCAAACTCTACCTTTTTGCTACGTATATTTTCTTGATTGAGCAAAATGAACGGCCAGAGTTCCAAACCCTGTACTTTTAAAATATCAATTTTAGTTCCATAAACTTAGCTTCGGATGTCATTTTAAGTTCGTTTTCAAATAGGACTGTTCGGAGTGTGGATCTAAAAATAAAATATTGTCTTACAATTTTGTAATTGAGTAAAATGAGACTCAGAAAAAGATAGTGTGAATAAAAAACATGTTTTGTGGTCTTAATATAAATAGCCCATGAAAATGTGGGCTATCCCAAAAGCATTCATGTAGGCGGGCTTGCCCAAAAAAATGGGTTGGACCAAAATAAATATAAGTAAAAAATAAACCTAAACAATGGGCTTGTCCATTAGAAGCCTGATTAGTACGTGGGCCTAAATAGGCTGAAATAGCATGGAAGAATGAAATGGGCTAGACCAAATTAAAATGAGCCATAACAATGGGCTTTACACATTATAAGCTTGCTTACTATATGACATGGTGAAAAGAATTGTGATTTAAAATCAATTGTCATAAACTTTTATGACATCAAAACCAATGTCATATGTTTATGACACCAACATCTAATTGACATGTACTCTAAAAAACATCTAATTGACACAAAACATGGTTTAAGGCGTATAGTTTTTGACATTAGCTTTTTTGTCAAGTGGGTGTCACAAATGCTAATATGTGACATAAATTCCATGTATTATGACAAAGATTAATTGTCATAAACTATCACATTTCTTGTAGGGTCGGCTGGGTAGCCGATGAAGACGCATGTTGTTGATCGCGGCGCGAGCTTGTGAGGTGACGTGGAGATCATGTTGGGGAAGCAACGATAGCCGAAAACACGAAGCTCCTCGTAGGATGGCGTGACGCCGGCGTCGCAAGACCTGTAGCGCAGCAAGGTCGGCAATTGAGCAGATATGTCGCCGTTGTAAGCGCTTCAGCCCAGAACGCTAATGGTGTTGCACTGTGAATGAGCATAGTACGCAGGCAATCGTTAACAGTACGGAGAACTCTCTCAGCTTTCCCATTTTGTTGTGATGTATACGGGCAAGAGAGACGGAGCTGGGTGCCGAGAGAAGAGAGGTGCAGGCGCATGGTAGTGGAGTCGTACTCCCTACCATTATCTGTCTGAAAAGGAACGATGGGTAAACAAAACTGTGTATGGACTTAAGAAATAAAGGCACGAACAATGGGGAGAACATCCGATTTATTGCGAATAGGCATTGTCCATAAGTAGTGAGTGTAATCATCAAGGAAAACAACATAGTATTTATATTTTCCATATAAAAACATAGTATTTATATCCTAAATGACTAAAAACAGGAGACGTCCAAACATCTAAATGCACTAGCTGAAAAGGGAAAAATTGAGTGTGATGCAGAATCGACAAAGGGAAGACGAACATGTTTCCCAAGCCGGCAAGAAGAATAGGAATGAGCAGCAAACTTATTACATTGAAAAGGATTTTTTTGTAGAATTTGAGAGGTGATAGGTTGCCCAGGGTGTCCCAACCTCTGATGCCACAAGGACGTAGCCGAAGTGGCAGTGAGGGTGTGGTGTGGTAGGCGGAGAGGGTAGAGGTCGCAGTTGCTTTCACATCAGAGTATCTCCGCCCTGGAAGGAAGATCCTTGATAGAGAAACTAGAGGGGTCAAACTCAATGGAAACATTATTATCACGAGTTAGTGTCACACCCAATTTCAAGGACGAAATAGGATGCATAACATTATGTGTGCCCAGGAATAAACCACACATAAGTTCACAAATTACAGAGTACCATCACAGAGTTTAATACATATCGAACATATATCCATTACAAGAATAAAAAAAAACAAGTAAGATAAACTAGCTCTTGTGGCTCCATTCCACAGGGAAAGGTCAACTGGTTGACCAAGCCTAGAAGTCTTCAGGGAACTCTTCATAGCCTCCTGCTTCTGTTACCCATCCGGGATTTTTATCCAAAATTGAAAAGAAAACAAGCGTGAGTACACTCGTACTCAGCAGTATAACATGGGGTTATGAAGCTCAAAAGGCTGACACTGGCTTACTGCATTTAGCACTTTTAGTTGGTCAAAGTTTTATTAGCAAGTATTGTCAGGTTATGCTTAAGCCCCAAATTATCCCACTTATACCACTGCCAAAGTTTAAAGAATCATAACCATCATCGTAAAAGTGGTGACAACAGGAACATAAGTGTTGGTCAAGTTAATTAATTAATCCGTCGGTTTTCCGGGCCGCTCGTGACCGTGAGCACGGCTGATATATCAGTTTTAACACTCTGCAGAGGTTGTGCAACTTTACCCGTGAGTCGTGATGCCCCGATTGCCCGGGTTAATTACTCCCATAACACTGCCAAGGTGAGTGGGCGGGGTTCACTATGAAACCTTTCATAGCATCTCGTCTAACAAGATTAGGGCCGCTAGGATTGGCAAGGGGCGATAGAGCTCCCCTTCCGAGTAGCATAACGACCCGCAGCCTACGCTCAAACTCGGACAGAGGCCGCACTATAACCAGCTCGGCAAGAGCCTAATGCGCCCTTTCGGGTAACCGCAAACGAGCTAGAAAAGAGCCTACTACTAAGTTAAAGCCAGAGCCATGTAGCTCCCACGGAAGCACTGTCAGTCCCAGCTTTTGCCAACAGTGAGTTATTAAAAGGGTTATGTTCCAATTGCCATAACAAGATCACCAATTCATTCATAGCATTTTAACCTTTGACAGGGATAAAGTATTCGTTTATGTAAAGCACTAGCCATCTATCCATATGCATATCCCATAGGAATCAAGGTAAAGGGTTTCAACTCTAGGGAATTAAACTACGGGTATCAAATTAACACATGCACATGAAATGATAATTATAGTGAATAGGATAACAAGGAAAGTCCCATGCTATACTTGCCTTGGTTCTCAAAGTCCTGCTGGTCAAAACACTCCTGGTCAAAGAACTCTTGATCACCAACAAACTCCTCACTGCCTGAACTCGATCAAGACATTGCAACAACACACATTCCAATTTCATACATACAAATCAAACAAGACTATCATTAGAACAGTACACCAATAACAATAAACAGAGTTAAAAGGTTTATAAAAAGATACTATGCATTGCTACGATCATTTCAACACGAATTTCACGAAAATCGGATTTAAAACGCAAAAGATATGAATTTAACTGGTTCTCTAGGAGCATTTTTAGTATTTGAATTATCATGGAAATTAAATAATTCAAACATGAGCAACAGATGTTTTAACATGTAGAGAATTTCATTACGAACCTAATGCAACTCGAATCGTCCAAATCGGGGTTAAAATGAAGACTTTATAAACAAATTAAGGCAGTGGCAAAATTTGTAAATACCAGATTTCCATTTTTGGAATAACCCGAGAAAGAATACGTGTCTTGACTGGGAAAGCGTATTCTCGGAAATGCGCGAACGCTGCGACACGGGGTCAGCAGAACTGCCACGCGGCGGCTCGGGATAGGGCGGTCCACGGCACAGTGCGTGCACCCGAGCAAGTGCTGCGGTCTACCGGTCCACCGTGGACCGGGGTTCATACCCCTTCGGGGTTCTAATCCTGACCGCAGATCGGGAAAATGGACGGCTCAGAGCAGATCCAAGGGATAGAGAGGGGGAACGGCGGCCGGAGCAGAGAACTGCGCGGCGGCGCTGTGGCTCCCGAGCGCCGGGCTCGCCGGAGTTCCACCGGAAAGACTCGTCCGGTGCCCGTTTCGAAAGCCGATCACATGGGAAGAAAGAGGGGGACGAGGCGAAGCTAGTGGTGCACTCGGTTGAACGCGTGGAGGCAAGCAGCGACGGCGCCATGGATCCCGGCGGCTCTGGCTCGCCGGCGAACGCGGGGAGGACTCTTCCGAGTGCCGCAAGTTCAACCAAATTGCACAGAAACAATCTACAGGTTCGTGTGAGTGTAACGGAGGGTTCGGTGGTTGCAGAGGCTTGCCGGAACGGGGAGGTCCGCGGCGGCGCCATGATCAAACTCGATCTGCGTACGCGGGCAGGTCGAAACGGCGCCGTAGAGATCAAATTGAAGGCCTAGGGACGTGCGGTGTGACAAAGCGGTGCTAGCGAAGTGCTCGGGTAAGACAGTGCGTCACCGAGAGGGGCTGGCCACGGCGGCGCCATTGCCGACGGTCTCGGTGTGCAGTGGAGTGGCGCAAACAGGGTCCAATTGACCGAAATAAAAGGACGGGGAGGAAGAGAGGGCGACGACGAAGCTCACCGAGGCGGTTGGGAGGATGGAGGTGGCTCGGTGCGGCTTGTCGTCGTGGAACGGCGGTTGGCGTCGCGGCGGCGTCCTAGAGCTCCGCGTCCACGGCGTCGGGTGTTCTGCGGCCTAGGACAGAACACAGAGAGAGAGGTTAGGCCGGGAGCTTTGCGGGGAGTTCGCGGTCTCGGAACGGCACTCACCCAGACGGATTAGGCTCCGGTGAAGCTTCTCCGCGACAACGACGACGGCGGCGGCGTTCGGCGGAAAGTGAGAGCTAAGAGGGGAAAGGGGGAAAGGACGCACGGCATTCCGCTTTATAGCGAGAGATGGAGCGTGCGGTTGCTGGCGGATTCAAGGGCGAGATGCGGGGAGTGGGAGCGGGGCAGACGTCGTGCGGCGGTTGTCGTCCGCGGCGCGTCCGCGCGCGTCCGATTTCCCCGGAAGGTGGAAGACGGCTGCCGAAAGGGCCACGCCGTAGAGAGGGAAGAGAGGATGAGGGACTGGGACGGTCGCCGTGCTTCACGCGCCCACGCGCATTCTCGAGCGAGCAGGGCAGGAGCGCGCGTCGCGGCGGTTTCGGTGACGGCGTTCTCCTCCGAGAACGACGGGAGGTGGGGGATGGTGCTGACGGGTGGGTCCGGTCGGCAGAGAGAGGAAGGGGGAGAAGAGAGAGGGGGATCGGCGCCGACAGTCGGGACCCACTGGTCAGAGAGAGAGAGGGAGAGCAGAGAGACGGAAAACGGCGCCGACATGTGGACCCCGGATGACAGTGAGAGGGGGAGAGAGGGAAGGGAGAGGTGGCCGGTTGGGCCGGCCTCTGCTGGGCCGCGTGGAAGAAAAGGGAGAGGGAGTGAGGTGGGCTGTGCATTTTTCTTTTTCTTTTTATTTCCTTTTTATTTCTCTTTTCCAATTTCATTTCAAAAACAAATTTGAAATCATTTGCAAAGTGAGTTTTGTAAATTCAAACAAGCAAAGAAAATATGCAACTACATGAATGCATCAACATGTTTCTAAACTAGAATAAGTTTTATTTGCAGAATTTTAATAATCCTCTAAATGAAATGCTCACACAATTCCAAAATTAAATCATTTTCTATTATTTGAAATTCAAATCAAACTTTGGGTGTTACAAATTCTACCCCCCTTAAAAGGAATCTCGTCCTCGAGATTCAGACGAACCTACTCAAACAGCTGAGGATAAGACTTCCTCAGGTCTTCTTCTCTTTCCCAAGTTGCTTCGTCTTCTGTGTACCGGTTCCACTGAACTTTGCACATCTTTATAACACGGCTCCTCGTAAACCTTTCCGCTGTTTCCAAGATTCTTATTGGGTACTCTTCATACGTGAGATCTTCCTTTATGGTAAGCTCTTCTAGAGGGATCTGTTCCTCCGGTACCCTTAAGCACTTTTTCAACTGAGATACGTGGAAAACGTCATGTACCCCTGACAAATTCTCAGGTACCTCTAACTGATAAGCTACCTCTCCACGTATTACGAGAATCTTGAAAGGTCCAACATATCTAGGAGCTAACTTTCCTTTCATATTGAACCTTTTTACACTTCTCATTGGAGACACTTTCAGATACACATAATCTCCAATCTCGAATGACAGACCTCTTCTGCGGGTGTCTGCGTAGCTCTTTTGACGGGATTGTGCAACTCTTAAGTTATCTCTTATTTTTCTTACTTGTTCTTCTGCATCTCGGAGAACATCTGGTCCAAACACCTGGGTCTCTCCGGTTTGATTCCAGAACAAAGGAGTTCTGCACTTGCGTCCATACAAAGCCTCATTTGGTGCCATCTTCAGACTATTCTGATAGCTGTTGTTGTATGAAAACTCAGCATAGGGTAAACTTTTATCCCAACTGGCACCATGTTGTAGAGCACATGCTCTCAACATGTCCTCTAGAATTTGATTTGTCCTTTCTGTTTGACCATCAGTCTGTGGATGATATGCTGTACTGAAAGTCAATTTTGTTCCCAAGGACTCATGTAACTTCTGCCAGAACTGTGATGTGAATTGAGTTCCTCTGTCAGATACAATCTTCTTAGGAACTCCATGTAAGCATACTATCCTTTCCATATATAGTTCTGCTAGTCTTGTGCCTGAGTAATTAGTCTTCACTGGTAGGAAGTGAGCAACCTTAGTCAAGCGGTCCACGATTACCCAGATCGAGTCATATCCTCTCTGTGTACGTGGTAATACGACGATAAAGTCCATTCCTACTTCTTCCCATTTCCACTCAGGTATTTTCATTGGCTGGAGTAAACCGGCAGGTCTTTGGTGTTCTGCCTTTACTCTTTGACATGTGTCACACAAGGCCACATATTCTGCTACATCCCTTTTTAATCCATACCACCAATACTTTTCTTTTAGATCCAGGTACATCTTAGTACTTCCAGGATGTATAGAGTAAGATGAATCATGTGCTTCTCGAAGTATGGCATCACGGATAGACCTTACTTCGGGAACACATATTCTCTTTCCAAACCACAAAGTTCCATCATTATCCATCCTGAAACCTGGTGCTTTCCCTAGCACTATATTCTCTGCAATTTCTTTCAGCCTCGGATCTTCCAACTGACCCTTGCGTATCTCTTGTTCCAGGGTGGGTTCTATAGTTATTTCCATGGTATTAAGGGTAAATCCCAAATTAAGAGATTCCATATCAGCACACAATTCAGCAGGCATAAGCTTCATTCTTAAAGCATTAGCATAACTCTTCCTGCTTAGTGCATCGGCCACTACATTGGCCTTACCTGGATGATAATGTACTTCCAACTCATAATCTTTGATCAGCTCGAGCCAACGACGCTGTCTCAGATTTAGATCTGACTGAGTGAAAATATATTTCAAACTCTTATGATCTGTATAGATATCACACTTATGCCCTATTAGATAATGTCTCCATATCTTTAGAGCATGTACCACTGCTGCCAATTCCATGTCATGAGTAGGGTAATTCAGCTCGTGTTTCCTCAATTGCCTGGATGCATATGCCACAACTTTTCCTTCTTGCATAAGCACACATCCAAGACCAAGACGAGAGGCATCACAGTAGATTGAGAAACTCTTGTTCAGATCTGGTAAAGTCAGTACTGGGGCTGTGGTCAACCTTTTCTTCAACTCTTCAAAGTTGATTTGACATTTATCAGACCACACAAACTTGGCACTTTTTGTAGGAGTACGAGGTTGCTACGCTAGCCGGAAAACAAAACTTTTCGACCTCATAAACCAGGATCTACTGCTAGTTACAGGTTACGGGATTACCACTAGACGCGCAGGTGCAGCGGAAGACGACTTGATGTAGTCGTGCGCGTCGCAGCAGGCAGTGCAGTTGCGTGGTCGTCCGTCTCAACATCCCCTTCGCGTGGTTCGTCCTTGTGCTCCAGATGCAGCACCTCCGAGGAATCCCACACGTGCAGGGAGGAAGCGTTGCGCCTCCGGACTGCTAGGTCCGCGAGGAGCAAAAGGCGCGAGCGTGGGGAGGCGACGGCGGCTGCCAAAAGGCGTGGATTAATTCGCCCCGCGCCCACCCCTTGCTTATATAGGCGTCCTAACGAGCTCCCACGGTGGAGGCCCATTAGAAACCCTAAACCTAGTCTAATTCGGGTCCAACCCGAATTAGGCTTCCAACCCCTTAAGCGTGCGACCCTATGGGCTCACGCATACATAGACATGGCCCAAGTACTCTTACTCGACCAATAGTTGATAGCGGTCTCTAGCAAGACGTGTCAACTCCTATGTATACGCTATGATCATATCAGACGAACCACTATGACCATGTACAAGTTATTCCCTTCGCCACTCGATATATGGTTCAACTCGTGGGTTAACACTTAACCCAAGCATGGCCATGCATTTGTTGATCCAATCACATGAGTGATCCAGTGATATCTCTCTCACGAAGAGAGGGGCAAATTCCATCTTGATTGTCTATGTCTCATAGCATGTTTCCCAACCACCCAAGGACCACCTTTATAACTACCCAATAACGGAGTAGCGTTTGATAGTCTCTAAGTAGATCGTTTCACATCTTGAGTACATACCACAATCTCAGGTCTAAGGACATAACGTACATGACATGAATAGAGACTTTCTCTTGTTGGGTCAGTCCAGCCTACATGTCTCACATGTGCCCACATTATTAGTTTGACATCTCCATGTCTATGACTTGTGAAACATAGCCATCAACTAATACATGTGCTGGTCTAATATTCAAGTGTGCTCTTACAAGAATGCCGACCAGGGACTACTATTAGAATAACCATTCAGGTAATTGAGTTCCACAAACAATTCACATAATTGTCAATCAATTCTAGTTGTCTATAATGGATATTCAAAGAACACTTTATTAATCATGGATACAATCGGAATATAATCATCTACATGATTAGCTCTAGGGCATATTCCCAACACTTTTCTCTAGCAGAGCTGTCATTGGTTTTGCTAGCTTTGAAAATCCTTCTATGAACCTCCTATAGTATCCTGCTAAACCCAGGAAACTATGGATTTCAGTAACATTGGTTGGAGGGTTCCAGTTTAGAACATCTCGCACCTTACTTGGGTCTACTGCTATACCTCCATTAGAGACCACGTGACCCAAGAAAGACACTTCTCTTAACCAAAACTCACATTTACTTCTCTTGGCATACAGCTGATTTTCTCTGAGCTTTTGCAAAACCATCCTCAGATGTTCAGTATGCTCTTCTTTTGTTTTAGAGAAGATTAGGATATCATCTATGAACACTACCACAAACTTATCCAAAAACTCCATGAACACCTTGTTCATCATGTACATAAAGTACGCAGGTGCATTAGTCAACCCAAAAGACATAACTGTATACTCATATAGCCCATATCTTGTGGTAAAGGCTGTCTTAGGTATGTCTGCCGCTCGGATTTTTAATTGGTGATATCCAGAGCGGAGATCTATTTTAGAGAACACACAAGCACCTTTCAACTGATCAAACAAGTCATCTATTCTGGGTAAGGGATATTTATTCTTGATGGTAACTTCATTAAGAGAACGGTAGTCCACACACATTCTCCTAGTACCATCTTTCTTATCCACAAATATAACTGGTGCCCCCAAGGTGAAGAACTAGGGCGAATAAAACCCTTTTCTTGCAGTTCACTAATTTGTTTCTTAAGTTCTTCTAATTCTTTTACCCCCATTCTATATGGTCTTTTAGCTATGGGAGCAGTACCAGGTAGAAGTTCAATAAGAAACTCAACATCACGATCAGGTGGCATACCTGGTAACTCTTCGGGAAACACATCCGGAAATTCTTCCACCACTTGTTCCTCATTAAAGGCATCTCCAGATAACTGGTTCAGAGTGACTTTTGGTGTTGCTTGCATCTCTACTTCAACACACATCTTATCCCCATTAGGTGATGTCACAACAACACATCTCTCTTGACACTGAATCACGGCTCGATATTGTTTCATCCAATCCATTCCCACAATCAGATCTATTCCAGCTGTGGGTATCACCACTGGACTCACTTCAAAGTCTACCCCCCTTAGGGTAAGTCTAGTGGAAGGACTCCAAACAGAAGCTGGTATGCTACCCCCCGATGAATTTACTTGCATACGATTTTTCATTGCACGTAAAGATATACTATGTATTCTAACAAAAGCTTCAGATATGAAGGAATGCGAAGCACCAGAATCAAAAAGTACGGTAGCGGGGAATGAGTTGACATTAAACGTACCCATCATAACCTCAGGTGCCTCCTGAGTGGTTTTAGCAGATACATGGTTCACTCTTCCAGTGTTTGGAGGTGGTTGGTACCTTCCTTTCTGCTGATTGTTCTGGTTCTGGGGTGCTTGCTGGTTCTGCTTCTCAGGGCAATTGTAAGACATATGCCCCTCCTTCCCACAACGGAAACACTTGTTGTTGTTGCTGTTGTTGGGGTTGTTGTTCTTCACTGCCAGAGCATTTGGATTCCCCTGGCGCTGAACTTGATTAGAGACCTGCTGAGGTGGGCGCTGGCCTCCATACTGCTGCTGACCTTGGGAGCGTTGTTGGAACTGATTACGCTGAGGAAACTGACCTCTGTTCCACTGGCTGGGCTGCCCTTGGCTTCTCTGTTGGAAACTCTGCTGCGGGTAGGGTCGAGGGCGAGTGTTGCTGCTTGAAGACTGACCCTGAAGCTTCCTCTTCTTTGTTTCCATTTCCCGGCGCTTATTGTCAATCACAATAGCGCGGTTCACCAAGGTCTGGTAGTTGGGGTACTCGTTGGACATGAGCTGGAGCTGCAGACCATCATACAATCCCTTCAGGAATCTGCGTTGCTTGTCGCAATCCCTGGCTACTTCATGAGGAGCATAACGTGACAATTGAGCGAACTTGTCACGGTACTCAGCCACTGTCATAGAGCCTTGCTTTAAGGACCTGAACTCCTCTTGCTTCAACTCCATCATACCCTCTGGAATGTGGTATGATCTGAATTCCTCTCTGAACTCCTGCCAACTGATCCCAGGAGCGTCATCAGGGCATCCGTATTAGAAGGACTCCCACCAATCTTGGGCTGCTCCTTGCAACTGTCCAGAGGCATATAACACCTTTTCGGTGTCGTTGCACTGTGCTATGTTCAGCTGCTTTTCCACAGCTCGGAGCCAGTCATCTGCATTCAATGGGTCAGATGCGTGGGTGAAGACGGGAGGTCTTCCCTTAATGAACTCTCCTCGCTTGTCCCTCACATGGACCGGAGGTAGAACTCCAACAGGTTCATTGTCCAGGCGATGCATCATAGCTTGCATCAACTGTGCCTGCATTCCCATCAGTTGTTCCACTGATACAGCAGGGACAATAGGCGGTGGTGTTGGCGGTGGTGGTGGCGGATTGACAGGAACTCCACGTCCCCGGCCACGTCCACGGCCACGAACTCTAGTACCCCTGCCGTCCATCTGTTTTTCAGCAAAGATGTAGGGTTTAGTGACTTTGTAAAGCATACAACATGTCCATGTCAAACTGAAATTTTCCGTGCATGATTTTACAACAGCAGTGCAGTAAACAGTTCATATCTCAAGTTCTGAAACTCAAATGGAAACTCTGCTTATACGACTGGAAAGATCAGAGAGTTTTCTACAACTTTCATGTTCACAAGATTTTCAGATTCCATATCTTTATTTGTCAAAAACTCGAAACAACCAGATCTGTTCGGTTCACAGACTGCGCTGAAAGACTGACTTGCAACAGCAAAAACTCTTAGCTTAGAACAGGTATGGGGTTGGTTCGGTGGCGTTAGAAAGATACAGAAGTCTACTTTCTGGTGTGAGAGTTCCATCAACATTGACTTTACTGATTTAGAGATATAAAGCAAAGAACAGAGACTGCTTCAGAAAAACAGCACAGGAGAGGAGAGATAAGATCAACCCACTGATATATTAACAAACATTATCCTAATGTTTAAACCTGTGAGACTTGTGGACAGGCCCACAATCTCTCACACTAACAATCAACCAAAGATCCAAATCAAACAAGTTTCATCAATATAATCATTAAGACATTAAGTTCAAAGATCACCAAACTAAACAGACTCGCACTACTACGCTTATTACAAAGGGGAAAGACTTCAACATCTATGGAGCTTCATCTGTCATGATGTGGTTGGGTGGCTTCTTCTCATACATTGGGGCCATGTTCAGCTGGGCCCTCAGATCATCTATCATCTTCTGGAAACGAGCCACTGACTGCTGCTCGCCATGCAACTCCTCCTGTAACCTCTCATTGACACCCTGGAGCTCATTGAGGTGCCTGACTGTGGTGTCCAGGGTAGAGCCAGGGTCAAGGGGGTTCTGGATCGACCAAGTGTTGAACCTGGTGTCAAATCGAGGCAGGAACCTGTAGGCATCATTCTGCATGGCAGTGTAACGCCTTCCATGGTAGTAGATGTAGGCGTTCTCTGCAGCATTCTCCATGCTGTCCTTGTCAATAGCCCTCCTGGCTATGTGACCATGGACAGTCTCCACCTTCAGACTGTCATGAACCTCATTCCAGACAGAGACTACCACCTGAGCCTTCCAGTAGCTAGCTTCCTGAGGATGAGAGAACTCAGAAACTAGGTACCTTACTGAGGTATCCATCTCGGGGTAGTACTCCTCCAACACCTTCAGCAGCAGGTTGTGGAAGTAAGCCGCTGGAGCAGGGTACTTATAGTACTGCTCCTCAGTCCATCCAGGCTGCTCATCCTCTGGTGGTGTCGCCAGAGCAGGTGCTGGTGCTGGTGAGAGAAGTGGTGCAGGAGTCGGTGAAGGCAGAGGCGACGGTGCAGCAGCTGGTGAAGCAACCGGTGTAGGAGCTGGGGGTGGAGCTGGTGCTGCCAGGTTGACGTCCATCCACTCCTGCTCGTCCTCCGTGTTGACGTCCTCCACCAACACGTGCTCCTCCTCCGGGTCCTCCTCGGTCTCAGTCACCATCTCATCATCTGAGATGTCCACCACTGGCTGAGAGGTCTGGGAAGTGAACTGAGCCAAGTAGCTGCTAGTGCTCAGACGGCGGGACCTCGTGACAGGCGGCATCTACAGAATTTTATTTAAACTCAATTAGAACAACATTTTAGATAATAGAATAAAGACATAGAAGCATATAAATTTTGTAAATAACAAGAGCAAGATGGAAAGCAGTAAAATATAGAAGCAAAGGATCCTAAAACGACCATTACTACCTAGGCTTGCGTCCTACAGTCAACTCAAGCTTTGATACCAATTTGTCACACCCAATTTCAAGGACGAAATAGGATGCATAACATTATGTGTGCCCAGGAATAAACCACACATAAGTTCACAAATTACAGAGTACCATCACAGAGTTTAATACATATCGAACATATATCCATTACAAGAATAAAAAAAAACAAGTAAGATAAACTAGCTCTTGTGGCTCCATTCCACAGGGAAAGGTCAACTGGTTGACCAAGCCTAGAAGTCTTCAGGGAACTCTTCATAGCCTCCTGCTTCTGTTACCCATCCGGGATTTTTATCCAAAATTGAAAAGAAAACAAGCGTGAGTACACTCGTACTCAGCAGTATAACATGGGGTTATGAAGCTCAAAAGGTTGACACTGGCTTACTGCATTTAGCACTTTTAGTTGGTCAAAGTTTTATTAGCAAGTATTGTCAGGTTATGCTTAAGCCCCAAATTATCCCACTTATACCACTGCCAAAGTTTAAAGAATCATAACCATCATCGTAAAAGTGGTGACAACAGGAACATAAGTGTTGGTCAAGTTAATTAATTAATCCGTCGGTTTTCCGGGCCGCTCGTGACCGTGAGCACGGCTGATATATCAGTTTTAACACTCTGCAGAGGTTGTGCAACTTTACCCGTGAGTCGTGATGCCCCGATTGCCCGGGTTAATTACTCCCATAACACTGCCAAGGTGAGTGGGCGGGGTTCACTATGAAACCTTTCATAGCATCTCGTCTAACAAGATTAGGGCCGCTAGGATTGGCAAGGGGCGATAGAGCTCCCCTTCCGAGTAGCATAACGACCCGCAGCCTACGCTCAAACTCGGACAGAGGCCGCACTATAACCAGCTCGGCAAGAGCCTAATGCGCCCTTTCGGGTAACCGCAAACGAGCTAGAAAAGAGCCTACTACTAAGTTAAAGCCAGAGCCATGTAGCTCCCACGGAAGCACTGTCAGTCCCAGCTTTTGCCAACAGTGAGTTATTAAAAGGGTTATGTTCCAATTGCCATAACAAGATCACCAATTCATTCATAGCATTTTAACCTTTGACAGGGATAAAGTATTCGTTTATGTAAAGCACTAGCCATCTATCCATATGCATATCCCATAGGAATCAAGGTAAAGGGTTTCAACTCTAGGGAATTAAACTACGGGTATCAAATTAACACATGCACATGAAATGATAATTATAGTGAATAGGATAACAAGGAAAGTCCCATGCTATACTTGCCTTGGTTCTCAAAGTCCTGCTGGTCAAAACACTCCTGGTCAAAGAACTCTTGATCACCAACAAACTCCTCACTGCCTGAACTCGATCAAGACATTGCAACAACACACATTCCAATTTCATACATACAAATCAAACAAGACTATCATTAGAACAGTACACCAATAACAATAAACAGAGTTAAAAGGTTTATAAAAAGATACTATGCATTGCTACGATCATTTCAACACGAATTTCACGAAAATCGGATTTAAAACGCAAAAGATATGAATTTAACTGGTTCTCTAGGAGCATTTTTAGTATTTGAATTATCATGGAAATTAAATAATTCAAACATGAGCAACAGATGTTTTAACATGTAGAGAATTTCATTACGAACCTAATGCAACTCGAATCGTCCAAATCGGGGTTAAAATGAAGACTTTATAAACAAATTAAGGCAGTGGCAAAATTTGTAAATACCAGATTTCCATTTTTGGAATAACCCGAGAAAGAATACGTGTCTTGACTGGGAAAGCGTATTCTCGGAAATGCGCGAACGCTGCGACGCGGGGTCAGCAGAACTGCCACGCGGCGGCTCGGGATAGGGCGGTCCACGGCACAGTGCGTGCACCCGAGCAAGTGCTGCGGTCTACCGGTCCACCGTGGACCGGGGTTCATACCCCTTCGGGGTTCTAATCCTGACCGCAGATCGGGAAAATGGACGGCTCAGAGCAGATCCAAGGGATAGAGAGGGGGAACGGCGGCCGGAGCAGAGAACTGCGCGGCGGCGCTGTGGCTCCCGAGCGTCGGGCTCGCCGGAGTTCCACCGGGAAAGACTCGTCCGGTGCCCGTTTCGAAAGCCGATCACATGGGAAGAAAGAGGGGGACGAGGCGAAGCTAGTGGTGCACTCGGTTGAACGCGTGGAGGCAAGCAGCGACGGCGCCATGGATCCCGGCGGCTCTGGCTCGCCGGCGAACGCGGGGAGGACTCTTCCGAGTGCCGCAAGTTCAACCAAATTGCACAGAAACAATCTACAGGTTCGTGTGAGTGTAACGGAGGGTTCGGTGGTTGCAGAGGCTTGCCGGAACGGGGAGGTCCGCGGCGGCGCCATGATTAAACTCGATCTGCGTACGCGGGCAGGTCGAAACGGCGCCGTAGAGATCAAATTGAAGGCCTAGGGACGTGCGGTGTGACAAAGCGGTGCTAGCGAAGTGCTCGGGTAAGACAGTGCGTCACCGAGAGGGGCTGGCCACGGCGGCGCCATTGCCGACGGTCTCGGTGTGCAGTGGAGTGGCGCAAACAGGGTCCAATTGACCGAAATAAAAGGACGGGGAGGAAGAGAGGGCGACGACGAAGCTCACCGAGGCGGTTGGGAGGATGGAGGTGGCTCGGTGCGGCTTGTCGTCGTGGAACGGCGGTCGGCGTCGCGGCGGCGTCCGAGAGCTCCGCGTCCACGGCGTCGGGTGTTCTGCGGCCTAGGACAGAACACACAGAGAGAGGTTAGGCCGGGAGCTTTGCGGGGAGTTCGCGGTCTCAGAACGGCACTCACCCAGACGGATTAGGCTCCGGTGAAGCTTCTCGGCGACAACGACGACGGCGGCGGCGTTCGTCGGAAAGTGAGAGCTAAGAGGGGAAAGGGGGAAAGGACGCACGGCATTCCGCTTTATAGCGAGAGAGGGAGCGTGCGGTTGCTGGTGGATTCAAGGGCGAGATGCGGGGAGTGGGAGCGGGGCAGACGTCGTGCGGCGGTTGTCGTCCGCGGCGCGTCCGCGCGCGTCCGATTTCCCCGGAAGGTGGAAGACGGCTGCCGAAAGGGCCACGCCGCAGAGAGGGAAGAGAGGATGAGGGACTGGGACGGTTGCCGTGCTTCACGCGCCCACGCGCATTCTCGAGCGAGCAGGGCAGGAGCGCGCGTCGCGGCGGTTTCGGTGACGGCGTTCTCCTCCGAGAACGACGGGAGGTGGGGGATGGTGCTGACGGGTGGGTCCGGTCGGCAGAGAGAGGAAGGGGGAGAAGAGAGAGGGGGATCGGCACCGACAGTCGGGACCCACTGGTCAGAGAGAGAGAGGGAGAGCAGAGAGACGGAAAACGGCGCTGACATGTGGACCCCGGATGACAGTGAGAGGGGGAGAGAGGGAAGGGAGAGGTGGCCGGTTGGGCCAGCCTCTGCTGGGCCGCGTGGAAGAAAAGGGAGAGGGAGTGAGGTGGGCTGGGCATTTTTCTTTTTCTTTTTATTTCCTTTTTATTTCTCTTTTCCAATTTCATTTCAAAAACAAATTTGAAATCATTTGCAAAGTGAGTTTTGTAAATTCAAACAAGCAAAGAAAATATGCAACTGCATGAATGCATCAACATGTTTCTAAACTAGAATAAGTTTTATTTGCAAGAATTTTAATAATCCTCTAAATGAAATGCTCACACAATTCCAAAATTAAATCATTTTCTATTATTTGAAATTCAAATCAAACTTTGGGTGTTACAGTTAGACGACGAACACTAATCAAATTTTTGACAAGATGATTGAGGAGAAATAGGAACATCATTTAAACGGAGAGAGGAGTGGTAGTAGGAATGAGTGTTTGTGCTTGATGTGTGACGAGCAATCGAGCACCATTTCCCAGTGTGTGATGATGGAGGGTGATGGTTGGAGGGAAAAGGGAGAAAAATACAAGAGGAGGACGACATGTGTGTTGACCCGCCGGTATCGAAGTACCAGTCGGCGGCGCTCGGTGGATGATGCGGAGCGCCGGCGAATTGGAGTGTGGCATAGAGCGCGATGTACGTTGTCGAAGGTCCCGCCAGGCGAAGAAGCGGGCTGATGCGCAGCGGCCATCGCCTGCTGTGGCTGGAACGGCGGGCGAGGTCCCAGAATACCAGCGCTGTGGCCCACAAGGGCATGGGCCAATCCTGTACCATGCCCTGCCAGGGGTTGTAGCCTATGGCCCACGACGCAGATTGGGTGTTGGAGGAGTTGGAGTTGTTGGAGCGTTGCCCGCCGCTGCCGTTGCCATGACCGCGCCCGCGGCGCCGATCAGAGTGATTGCTGGAGCGGCCGTTGCCGCCGCTGCTGTTGGTTTGAGGCGTGGTAGAGGAAGAACCATCCTTGGCAGCGGGGGATGCCGAGTTGGAGGAGCCGCTAGACGGATCACCATGCGTCGCGGCGAGGGCGTGCCCGGCCTCAGCATTGGTGTCGTGCTGAGAGCTGAGCTCCTCGAGGATGAGGAAGGAGCTGGCGCTTTGGAAGGTGTGTGGTGGGTACTTGGAGGTGATCACCGGCTTGACGTATAAGCGGTACCGGGGATTGAGGCCGCGTAGGGGGTTGAGAATCTGACTCGGCTCGGAGACCGGATGGCCAATGTCACGGAGCTGGTCCGCGAGCCGCTTGAGCTTGGTGTAGTAGTCGTTCATCGACATGTCGCCTTGCTGCAGGGAAGAACTGCAGCAAGTGCAATTAGATGATCATCCAGACCAGATCACATGGCGCTTCACAAGACATGGGAAATTCAGTGTAAGATCAGCCTATAATTCTCAATTCATAGGACCCATCCATGATCATCCTTGGGAAAAAATATGGAAGGTGAAGGTTGAACCGAAATGTAGATTTTTCTGCTGGTTGCTTCTCCAACGAAAGATCTTGACTTCAGATAAAATCATTAGGCGAGGAGGCCAAGCAAATCCTACCTGTCAGCTATGCAGAACACAAAATGAATCGCCAAACCACATGGTGGCCGATATCTCTTTCTCAAAGATAGTCTGGTCAGTATTAGCTCAAAAGTTCAACCCTCCCGATGATCAATCAAATCACATCAAGCACAAGAGTCAAAGAGTGGTGGTCTGCCATGATTGGGCAAGGAGATGATAAAGGACGCACACGGCTTGTCATCTATGCAGTATGGAACATATGGAAAGAGCGTTGTAGAAGAGTTTTTGACGATAAATCACAAACGCCGGCACAGGTAGCAAGCATAATCCAACAAGACATCTTGCTATATGATATGGCGCAAGGAAATGTTCATGTAAATATTTGAAAACTGCAAACTGCAAAATGCTGTTTTTCTTCTTTCCTGTTTGTTCTTTTTCGGTTAGATACTGGGACCTTATAGTGTCCATGTAAACTGTTGTACCACTCAAATTTCTACTTAATGCAAAGGCAGAGCACCTGCCGCTTTCATGCTAAAAAAAATGGTCGTGAAGAGCAGAAGCCTGGCGCCGGTGGTCTGGATATGGATCCAGAAGATAATCCAGCTCTGCTTTTATACGGGTGGGCTAACTAACAGATTTGCCGTAACGTATGGACCAGCTAGCAACTTTGCAGTAGTTACACATCACAGAAAATGCCATTTCATTAATGAGCCACTCATAAAAAATAAAGAAATATTCCTTTGGAGTCACCGGATGAGTTGTCTTCCCACACCCACCTCGCCATTCTCTTCTTCCTCCAACGCACCGTATTCGCAACACGGTTCATCTTCTTCCTGCCATGTCCGCACCCGCGCGCGCCCGTGTCCAACGCCCACGCGCTCATGCTCGTCCACCCCTTCTTCTTCAACTCTTGTGAGCTTAGCAGAGAAACGGTTTGAGAGGAAGGCCTGCCAGACGGTGGTAGGACGGTCTAGGTCCCTAGCGATGGTGGAGGCGACCAAGTCAGGATGAGGCGGGGAATTGAACACTAATTTAGAAATCATTTTTATACACGGTTCCCATTTCTAATAAAGACAGATGACTTAGGAAACCGCTTGTAAGCTTCATGGAGAGAATCGTAGCTAACGAACCGTTGCTAAGTCAATTTTTCATGACGGCCGTCTTAAAAGAATCATTCCTGAAAATAAGATTTTGACGGATGTTTGCTTATGTCAACCATATGTGAAAATAAGTGATTTGTAGGGGTGGTTTTGTTAAGTCCACCATCCCTAGAGACCGATTTTTAAGGACGGTTGACTAAGTAAAACTGTCCTTAAAAATAGCTGGAGTACAAATAAACTGTCCACTATTGGAGACTTCCTAGTTTGAAAAATCCTAAGATAATCAATTAGTTTTTCCTCTTTTTGCTACTTCGCTACCATCGTCATAGCTTCTCCACCCTGAGCATCTGCGTGCACTAGCGTTGATGAATAAGGTATTTGGGAAGCTCTCTCGCACGACCCCTCCCAACTTCCACGATAGCTCATCTTCCAAAGGCTGAGTTAGTATGTCGTCTCCACTGCCAGCAGATTCATCGCATCATAGATGGCAACGTTCCTCCACTGCTAATCGATGATTTTCCATCACCAGGAAAGGTATGTAAGCTGTGATCAGATTTGCTATTTCATCATGTCTACTGTTGTGACAGTGTTGTTGTTTGCATTGTTGTTCTTCGGCTGAACTAATATGTTAGGTTTATACATGATAATATTTGAGACTCTCAATATATATATTGGAATTAATCATGAAATCGCCATATATTTCAACAAGATGCTCAGTCAATTCTTGGTGACTGACTTAATGATATGTCACCTGAGTGCAACAAATAATTGTGACATCGATATGATACAAGCATGAATGACACAATTACACTTATAATATCAATGTGACACACACATGAAATCTGGCGGTTTTCTCACATGACCAACCTTTGGACGTATTGTTAAATTCACCACTGGCAAATCAAATCGAATCAAATCAAATGAAATACTTTCGGGCACAGATATTGAAGGCATGGAGAAACCATTACAAAATAGCATGAAACAATTATGGTATGAAATGCTCACATGACATCTCTCATTCTCCCGTGGTGCCAACACCATACAGGGATACACCACATGAGCATGCCATCGATGGGCTCCTACTACACTATCACACTGCCTTCGACCATGTCGTCGACTACACTCGAGCACACCGCTGACAAGCTCCCTTGACACAGTTATACTGTTATTGACTACAACTGCTCAGGCATGTTGCTGTGAGCTTCCCCGAGATGGTCACATCTTCCATCCTAACCCAAAAAAGAAAACAATGACTTTTCTTGGAGGCTCATGAGCTATATATACCCACTAGGTACGCTCATGGGAACCTGGTTGACTATAGGAACAAAAGATTACTTAAATCTAGAAACATTTCCTTCTAATGAACAAAAATGCCTTTGTATAAATAAATCGGGACTCTATCCCTGACCTTACCCCTTCAGACTATAGAAGGCAGGTAGGCGACCTCCGTTCGATAGATTTTTTTCCAACTAAAGCTTAAATAGCTAGACAAACACATCAGCACCCCTGTAACCCAAGCATCAAACTTACTTAGTAAGAAACATCATTCCATAAATAACTCACTAACTCAAAATAGAGCACACCAAATAACTTGAATGAGATACATAACAATGTTTTATTAAAATATGAAGCACCACAATCACCAAACATCTATGATTCATGGATCCTCAAACTTACAAATAAGTTATTCATAGGGCAATGCCTAAAGACATGATATTATTGACTAGCAAAAAACACTCATATAACTTAGTACCAAAATAACCACATCATTTGTCCTCCATATTCTAACTGCACCAGTTTAAGCAATGGACTTAGCTTCCTTTTTCTTAACTTTGCTATGATGGCTCATGTGTCCACCAAGTGCTTGTGCTGAGAAGAATTTTGTAGAGCAGATCTTGCACACATATTCACGTTTGACTCTTCCATTTCCCAATGTAAAGTGTGACATTCTCTTCATAATATTATCATAAGAGCCAACAACTTCCCTCATCGATAGTGATGGTTCACTTTGCACTTGAGTAGGCTGCTCAAAAACTGGGCCAAGGTCTACCTCTTTGATGGTATTAAAGTGTGCATGGAGAACCGCAAGAGGATTACCTTGGAGCAAGCATGTGAGTGGCGGTGGATCCATAGACTTAATCCTCATAGGATCAGATAAACTGAGGTAATCACTTACTGGCGTTGTGAGAAAGTCTCGTGGTGACATGAATGTATTCTGATGGTTGCTTGATGAGCTTGCTGAAAACATGGAATGAAATGCACTGGATATGATTGGTTCTCCATTCGTAGCAGTTGTATGATTATAGAGTGATGGCAGCGGTGTCAGTGCCATAGCTTGGTATGGGTAGATAAAATTGCCATTCATCGATATATTGGTAGGCTCTTGTGGTATGTGGACAATAGGTTGGTTGTGTAATGTTGAACCTATGACAGGCATTGCTGTTGTGCCTCTCAACGCCTCATGCAAGGGAGAAATGAAGGGCTCACTATCTATCGGTTTCATATTGTTGTGGGAATCCATGACTCTTGGGGTGCTTAGTATCCAAGGGGAAGGTAGACTACATAACTATTTATAGGGGTTCTAGGAATGCTGGCACTCAAAACTTTCATTAGTTGATATATAGAATATATGTGGCTAGTAGATATGCAAAATTTTGCATATCTGTGCATGGAGATACGACTATTCTACATGCACAGATATGCAAAATTAATGTGGCTCATTTACAACTCGATCTTTAAAGATTTTATTTGGCATGTGGGTTTTCTAGAGTATTATGTTGAGATTATGTTGAAACCGTATCACATGGAGATACGACTATTTCTCTGCTTTGAGTAGGCGTTTATGAAATGATAAGTTAGAAGATATGAATTATAAAAAATAAAATCTCTCACCTACCACGAGTGGTTTCTTCAATTATAAAAAATAATATTTCTCACCTACCATGGGTGATTTTTTGCTAGACTGTCCATGCAGCACAAGAATAAGAACTATAGAGACTAGGTGGGGCCATGACCACCGACTAGCTACAACACATCCAAGGAGCAAGCTGTTGGGAAGCCCATATTCACATGGGCCAACTCCCCCTCAAAGAGGCCCAATAGTAGTTAGTGTGGTGACTTGTCGATTCATCTCCACTTAGGCCTTGTATGGATGCACATGTATCTTCCTCAAATGACATGTGTTGGAGTGTTTTTGAACTAATTTCCACTCCAATACATTCCAACACATGTGGTTTGAGAGAGATACATTCACATCCAAACAAGGCCTTAGGGGTCATATGTAAATTACCATTGCCTATATATAATGCCAAGAGCATTTGGACAAAGGGGCTCTCTCTTCTCTCTAGCTCATTTTTGCAAACCCTAGCTACCACCTCACTCTCCCCTCTCTTGTGGTTGGGCCCTCATCATAGGGATTTCTCCATGTATCCTTCACATTAGACTTCATGGCATAACCTTTTCTATGGAACCTTCTCCATGGAACCCTCTCATGAAACAATCATTGGGCATCTACCCAAAACCTTTGCCCGAGGCCTTTGTCGAGGGCCTTATCTTGCCGGCCTTAGTTAGGGAACCTTATCTCATCGATTTTCACCGAGGGGGGCCTTTCTCCCATAGGACTTCATCGGGGCACCTTCTCCCACCAACCTTCGTCGGGCCACCTTCTTCTGTTGACCTTTATCAGGGGCTTTCTATTGGCATTTCTTAATGTCATCACTAGAAACTAGTAATGCCACTAAGTAAAGCCTAGTTGGTTCCTTACATTATTAGATTGATATCCACAAGCACATGGATCTATCATTGTAGCATTTCAACTAGAGTATTCATGATATCATTATTTATATTTTCCCAAAGGAAAGCTTGGTATTGATCAAGATGAGTGTATGCCAAGAGTGCATCAAAGATTCATAATACAACTTATATCCATATTCTGCTACTATTCTTCTTCATCTAGGAGTCTTCCTCTCTCATGTACTGCAGCTAGCCTCTTGACCCACTTCCAAGGAAGGTTGGTAGGGTTCACCATGAAGTCTTTCAAAGGTTCGTCTAACAAGTTAGGGTTGCTAGGTTTCGGTGCCCTACAAGTGTAGGTCTCCCCTTCCAATGGTACAATGACACACAACCTATAAAGATAAGGACAGAGGCCGCACTATACCCAATCTAGAACGCACCCCTCTTGCGCCATAAAAGTAACCACTAGCAAGCTAGGAAAGATCCCCATACTGAACTAAAACCAGAGCCACGTGGCTCTCATGGTTATATAATATGTTCTAGATTTTGCCGACAGATAAGTCCTTAGAGAGAAAATTTAGAGCACCATAAAAATAGCTTAATGCTCTAGTTCCCTAAAAACCGTGTTTCTAAATAGCATCCTTTATTTCTTGTTACATATTCCATCAATCAAGTTACAGTTCATGATCATAATCAATTGAGCACTAGCACAAGCTATCCAGATGCAATTAATTTCCGATGCATCAAGGTTCAAGGTACAATGCTAGGATATCCTCATAGGTAACAAGGTAGACACATGCACATGATTAAAGTATGATTAAAGGAAATAGGAAAACAAGGATTATCCAATACTATACTTGTCTTTAACTTCAACTCTTACATATTTGACTTCTTATAGTCACTTTCTAATCTTCATCACTCACAACATTTCTTGTTTTACTCATAGCAAGCACCATGCATAGGCAAATATACAAGCAAATAAAAGAGACAGCTAAGTGCAGTACACCACAAAAGAAAACAACGAACGGAAAATAGAGCTAGCTTCTACAATCGAGATAATGCAAGAAACACCGATAATGGAACTACCATACAAAAGAAACGAATACCACTACTACACAAACAGATTTGCACAGCGTTGTGCTAAAGCTCTCCATGACGGGCACATTTTTTTGTCTGCTGCGGTAAATCCAACGATTTACCAAAGCGGGCATTTTTTATTTATCACGACGGGCACTTTTGCCCGCTACAGTAAATCGATTTACCGCAGCGGACACCTTAAAATGCCCGTCGTAGAAGATACCTTATTTACCATGTCAGACGTCTTAAGGTGCCCGCCACGGTAAATCAATTTACCACAGCAAACATCTTAAAATGCCTGCCACAGAAAATACCTTATTTACCGTGGCAGACGTCTTAAGGTGCCCGCCATGGTAAATCGATTTACCGTGACGGGCATCCTATAAGGCCCATCACGGTAAATGGCTGAGGCCCAAAAGCCCCAAACGAGGCCCGGTAGTCGTCATGGTAGCTATGTTCATATAAATATCCACGGGCGGTGTGGCTCCCTTTCCCTCTCTTCCGCACGGGTGGTGCGGCTCTGTCTCCCTCTCTCTTCCTCTCCCTATCTCTCTCACTATCACCACCACTTCACCGCAACCAAGCCACACCTCGCTCACCTCCGTTCCATGCCCAACCCCTCCTCCATCTTTGTGCACCGGGAGCAGCTCCCGTATGATGGCGTTCGAGTGGTGGAGCTCCCGTGTAGGTCGCGGGATGGTGGAGTAGGGTGGTGCGAGATGTGTGGCATCAGGACGGAGCTGGTGTGGCCGGATCTAGTGGGACAACTCGTGGATTCCAGATCTGGTGGCACGGCGAGTGGCGACGGACGGGATGCTTCCACTGATGAGAATGACGATGACTCTAGAAGGTATGACCCTTGTCCTTTCTCTCCTCTATCATATTCATGGTGGATCCATTCCTCACCCTTCTCCCTTGTAGATCCGGGCGTGGGGACCCGACACCCTCGATCTCATGGTGTGAGCCAGGGAGCTCCTCGGGCGTGGACCTGTGCGGCATTGGCCTCAGAAGCGTTGCGGCCAACTTTGGTACGACGATGCCCGTCGCGAACATGTAGTCGTGTGGCT
Organism: Microstegium vimineum; assembly: GCA_022036555.1. Taxonomy (NCBI): domain Eukaryota; kingdom Viridiplantae; phylum Streptophyta; class Magnoliopsida; order Poales; family Poaceae; genus Microstegium; species Microstegium vimineum. Next base: position 3,944,086 of record CM039119.1, read on the forward strand.
CATCATCACCAAGAGCTTCACCACGAGGATCCGGCTGTGGCGGCGCTATAGCTCTGGATGGGCTCGGTGGGCCTTAGATGGGTTCACCAGGCCTGTTGTTAACGGTCCTTAGCGCCAACTTTTTAAGCAATTATAAACATGATAATTGGATCAATCAAATATAATATCTAGAAATATAGGGCTTTAATTAACAATTTCCACGAGTTTTGGTGTTTCATTATTTTCCAGGGACTACTCCAGAAAAGAGAATAAAGGAAATCAAATCAGAGAAGATATTGAATAAATCTCGCGGAGAAACACCTGCCATTCTAATCAAGGAGGATCCCCCAGACACCAGAGCGAAGCGGGGCCCTAGAGCCAGCCAGGTGGGGCCGGCCGACATGGGTGGGGTCGGGCAACACCCCCAAGGGCCCACGGGCCACCGTCTTCTGGAAGCTTCCTCCACCACCTATGAGGAGTCATCTCAGCCCTACGTGAAGTCAGTTTGATCCAACGGCTGTCGTGCATCCCACTGGACTATAAATAGGGGGGCATACCCCCCCCGCCCCGGAGGCATCCCAGGCAATCTCGGATCATTCTCAAATCATTCAGATCCATTTAGTTTAAGTCATAGGAGATCTAGTCATCCAGAGTCATAAACCCTAGTTCATCTAGAGCTCTTTCTAGTTCATAGCATAGCCTACTTAGATTCGAGAGTAGAGGAAGTCAAGATTCGATCTTGGACTCCTGACGTTGTTAAGAGATTGGAGTCTGGTATAGTTCTTATTCTCTTATTCTCTTTTAGTATTTATCTGCAGTTGTATGATATTTATAGGCAACACTATTCTTTATTAATATGTTCTTGTTTACTTTGTTCATTCTCTACATTAATATATCTAGTATAGTTAGTTTTCTATTGAGTTTATGCACATGCTCATATAGCGCTCGTCTATTTGATCATATGACGAGTGGTAGGCAGATGTAGGCGTGGTGCTTAGATACATTGCTTATCTGCGGATGCCACTAGTTGTGTCGGGTCATGAAGTAGATCATGGACGTGACAGATCCATAGAGTCCTTTGTAGGCTTTCCCCCGTACAGTGATTTAGTAGGGAGGAATTGTTAGGTTGAGGATATCTTGTTATATCTGAGGTTTCTGAACTCAACTCATCCTGTTCATGGCCCTATTGTGGTTGGGAATCTTGGTAGTATTACTTAACAATGATTACTAGATGTACTTGCACTAACTAGTGTAGCTTTGACGGTAGCTAGAATACTTAGGATGTTATTTCTTTATTACTTGTATTAGACGACGCTTGTGTAGTGACTAGAATGCTCTAGATAACTTTGTCCTTATTATTATTATTATGATGACTGATCAATTTACCCTTATCATTTATATATATTTATCATGTGACTTACCCTTGTTTAAGAGTAGAGATCATTGATAGTTAAATCACTTCATTCATTTCATATGCTTGTCATCAATACTATAGATTATCAGTTTAAACTAGACCTTCCCAGTGGTAGAATACAAATGAAATCCTCATAATACTCTAGGTAAAATGCTACAATGGTATATTTAATCTGTCTGCTTGTAGAATCATTATTCCTTTGACATTTCAAATCTATCATTATTTATTTCTGCCTAGTCATACATATAATATATATATATATTACATAAGTACTATAAAATATTCCTAGCTCTATAATTAGGGATGACAACTTAGTTCCATGCTTAGGAGTATAAGGTAAAAGATAAGTGGCTAGTTGCTAAAGACATGTTAATTACATAACATGTATTTTTGGTATCATTGCTAAGAACTAGTTTCTGGGTGATGTCGTTAAGAATTGTCAACACCTATCTAGTTTTTTTTGAAATTATTAACTGAGACGGGCATCCTAACATGCCCGCTTCAGTTAATCAATTTACCATGATGGACACTAGCGTCCACCGCAATGCAGTCACTGTGATGGAACCTCCTAAGAATATGTCCCACTTGTATTGATCATTGTCCAACAGACTTCTGATTGCAATACAAGTGATCCCAGTCCCTAAGAAGTCCAATAGGTGTCGTCGGATTCAACCGAGTCATCCACCTTCCGAGCAGGATCACTTTACAGACATTGCAACATCATACATTTATTACAAAATATATCAGAGTAAAAGTATATATGGAAGTCTTACATAACATTAATTTACAAAACGTACTTTCAAACCTTCAAACTCAGGTTATTACAATACCAAGTTTCAGGAGTATATTTTACAAAACAGAAACCGTACCCTGTGTTTCATATAAGATCATTCATCTTCAACTTCAACCATTAACATGCAATAGTGATCTATACACACAGGGACCTTACCTACAACAGGGTTAACAAACCCTAAGTACAAAAGTACTCAACAAGGCTTAACCGACCTGCTTATTCTCAAGTGGACAAAAGGTATGCAGGTTAAGTGAGTATCACGGTAGGTTTGCATCAATATCAATGCTTTTGCATAAATGAGCATTTGATAAACATTTTTCAAGTTTTATATTTCCACCAATTCCAGTTACTCAAGTACCGATCTCAGTTCCGATCGATAACGTGGTGTTGACACAAAAAGCGTCAGATCTGTGAACACCTCGGGCTATTACCCAAAGCTCGATGTCGAGGGCGTGCCAGTCGATTTGACCAATCAATCGACAAGGATAATAACTATGACAAACTGAACGAGACGACAGCGATGCGCCCGGACGTCAAGGTTCAGATTGATCACGGATAACTTAGAGGAGAGCTAGACGAGGCAAACAGCGATGCGCTCGGATTGCCTAAGCCTAGAGATACTCCCACGCGGAACTAGCAAGGATTTGACGGGATCAAGGTGATGCAGCCCGTCGAAAGCTTGAAGAACTCGTTAAAAACTATAACTAATGCATAAGAATATAAATTGTGGTAAAAGTAGGATAAAAAGTAGAGTTGGTTTGTTTTTGAATTGGATTTTTTTATTGTTTTTCATAGCCCTCGGGCACATATTTATACTCCCGCATGGAGAGTTTTACAATGACACGACACATACCTTTCCTAAAACAAACTCCTACTTTGAAGGAAACTGACTCGCGCAGGAGCCGGATAACAATGTTTATTTCCTAAACAAACACACCTATTTTGAGGGAAAATAAGCGACCCATGCAAGAGTCGGACTACTATAATAATACTGGCACAGAACACCAGTTTCCTTATACCTCTTTCGATGGAAGCTTTCCATCGGCAAATCCTTTTAATCCGCACCTTCCTTCCTTGGCCACTTGTAGCCCTCTGCCGCCACCAAGTACTAAATCACCCATCGGCATCGGTAATATTTTCCCGATTGGCAATCGACAGCATCTCCTTCATCGGCAATCGGCAACCATCTTCCATCGTCAACCGGCAACGAGCCCCCATCGGCAATCGGCAACGAGCCTTCATCGGCAATCGGCAAGGCAATCGGCAAGGCCCCTTCATCGGCAACACACTTGGCCTTCTGCAGCACTCTCCCATCGGCCATATCAACTCATACTTTACCGATGCCGATGGAGAACAGTCACTGACCAGTCCAGCTTCGGCCCATTTGACACGTGTCGAAAACCGGTGTCAACACATGGCCCCCAGTTTCGGAGCGTATAATTACGTGCCGAAATTCTCTCCACTGTAGCCGTTGCTGTAGCCGTTACCCCCGAGATAGGCGTACGGTTTCCTCGATCCCCGCATGTGGAACTGCAATTTAATAATAAAATCCCTCGATTGTAGCACGAACAGTTACAGACCACCTCGATCACCGTGCGTATCTACCGTGGGCCTCCCTACATTCTTGCACAGCGTGGAACAGAACCCCAAAATGCCCCTGAACAGGATTATAAAAGTTACCGGGATCCACACTGCCCTTTTACCCTGAGTCCACTTTTACTTTCACTCCCTTGCCGTCGTCTTCAACCTCCAGCCGCTCTAAAGAACACGAACTCGAGCAACAGTACTCCTGCACCCAAGGACGAACCGCAAGCACTCTCCGACTCCAAATGGCGATCTAGGTTGACATCCCGAAGGTAAGATTCATTCCTCATCCAATCCAACCTCTCTGCACAGTTCTTTTCTCCACAAAAACCTGGTTTCATCCCTGTTTTTCCTTCTGATTCGTCCTCTTCTCGAACCCTAGGAGTTGTACAACAAAGTCATCATCCCTCTTGCCGGTTCCAATCTTAGCTGCCTAGGCCCAATGGGCAATCCAGACCCCACCTCCATCATCAACGCAGAAACTAACAGGATACCCCTCAGATCTGAAAGCTTTGGTCTGGGATTGTGGAAGGATACATTTCGTTCATGGCCCAAGCACACCAAAGGATGGAAAAACTGGTACCTGAGGTTGGCCAGGTCACAGCAGGTGTACTGGCAAGAGCGTAACTTAGATCAATGCATTAGGCTCTCAATTGCCGATGCAGAGAAGAATGAGAACTTGATGATAGCAGCGTCATATTTCTGGTCTGACAGCATGAATGCGCTCCTCTTCAGGCATGGACCGGCTACTCCCACCCTTGCCGATGTCTATATGCTGACCGGCTTGGATGTCACCTCTGCCGATACGCTTAGTTTATTTAACAGAAAAGCCGAGCACAAGGTGAACACCCGCAGTATCGGCGGCTGGACAGGTTACATTCAAGAACACCATAAAACCGGATCAGTAAGCCAATGGGAGCATGCCATCTTCTTAAACATGTGGTTAGAGAAGTTTGTCTTCTGTGCAAAACCATCGGCCCGACCACCATGCACCTCCCTGTAGCCGAATTGCTTGCTAACGGCACAAGGCTCCCTTTAAGCAGATACCTCCTCGGGTCAGTTTACCGATTGCTGCACCAAGTATCCAATAAGCTGCTGCTAGGAGAGCCCGTCGGCAATTTTGGAGGCCCCTGGTGGTTCATTAACCTCTGGTTGAATGCACATATGCACAAGGCTCTCGAGTTTGACCTATTTGCCCAACAATTTCCGAGGGAAATATCAGAAGATTACCGATATGATGATGATGAATCGGCAACTCGAGCTCCGCTCAACTTTGGAGAAGCCGTCATAATGCTGCCAGGTACCGATGCCGATGTAGAGCACTTCGGCTACTTTTTCCAGCGGTTCTACAACGGACTTCATTCCTCAGAACGGGCTTGGTGGCCGTATCTTGATGAACAGAATCATTTCCCACTGCTGTTCAACTTGACCGATATGAGCTTACCTGAGAACCAAGCAATTATGAGGGCCAGCATTACTCCCCAAGCTCTCCCAGTAAACATCTTCGGATCTGGGAAGAATGCTCCGCCATCGTAGGAGTTTTACTATCCATCGGCAGCGGCAAGACAACTGGCATTTGGCCAACTGCCGATCAAGCTGTGCTATTCCAAGGTAGTAAAACCCAGACAGACAATCTCCAGCAATCTGGATTGGAACAAGGTCATCAGCCTCCCTGCCAATGCCGATCTGTCGACCTTGACTTGTCCTCCTGGTTGCCAACCTCCTTCATTACCAACGAATTCAAATCTTGGTGGCAAGAATGGAAGCGCCAGCTACTCGCCAAGTCTTCACATTATTATCGGCACCTGATTGACGCCGATTACGTCATCCCTGACGACGCAGTAAGTCTGCTATCCGATGCATTTTCATTACTTTATTTGTCATCGATATCAACACTTAACTCCTTTGCACCTTTGTACCTGACAGGCCAATGATCCAGTCCCCACAATGAGCAATAGCGATAGACCCTTCAATCTTCGGATGATGGGCCCTATCTCGATCATCGGCAACAAAGCTCCATCATTGGCCGCCTTCACGCCTCAACAGGTACCTTCGCCGATGCCTACAACAGCTCAGGCTACATCGGCTGCCGCTGTTGCCTTCACGCAAACTTATGCAGTAAACTCTTTACCTGTACCGATCATACACTGTCCCATCGGCAACATTTACCTCGCATAACTCGCTTTGTATTTTCAGGCATTATGGTCATCAGCATCTGCTTCCAGAATACAACTAACTTCTGACCCTGTTGCCGATGCCCCCCAGTCTTCATCCAAGCGGATTGGCTCTCCTACTGCCGCACCGACAAAGAAGAGGCGTTTGAAGCTGGCTTCTCCTCCGCCATCAACTCCAACTGCACCACCAGCTGCCGATACGTCGTCAACAAGACTGCTTCCGGTCCCGATCGCACCATCTGCCGGCGGGCCATCGGTAGAAGCTCCATCGGCTTCCGTACCTGAACAACCGATGGATAACACCCCCGTCCAGGAGATGGTGGCTGCTGTGACGATCGAAACGGCATCGGCACCGGCACCGGCTATGTTGACTGAAGAAACAACTCTCGCCGTAGCAGCGGAGGTAGCATTGGCGTCGGCATCGCCAACCAGATTATCTGGCGAAGGAACCACTCAAGCCCCCGCAGCAGCAACAACGTCGGCATCGGCACCGTCAACCCAGGTCCCCGATGACATAGTGCCACCGCAAGAAACCGCCACTACATCGGAGGCGATACCAGCAACAACTACGCCAAGACCAGAAGCGTCGGCTGCCTCCCCAACACGGGTTCAGTCATCAGCATCTGCTGCCGATGTTCAAGATGAAGCCGGACCGTCTGGCATGCCAAGCCCCAGGCAGGAGATTCGCTTCAAAACGGTAAGTAGATTACCTTAAAGCTCATAGTATAGTTTTACAATCAGCATATTCTAACCTCTGTTTTCAGGCCCAAGACTCTCCGGACAGCCTCTTCTCCTACAGCCTAAACCTTCAGACCGGAGATGAGCGCCAAGGTCGCCTCCAAGCAGACAGTCTATTCTCCTTCGCCGTCGACGTCCCCAATGACGATGAAGAGGAAAGCTCCAACCCGGCTCTATCGGCAGAAGTCAAGTCCAAACTTGAGGAGTTGCTCTCCCTGCTGCTGCAAGACACCTCCCAACTTGTCCAAGACTCATCGGCGGCAAGGATTATATTTAAAGATATCCAAAGCCATCTTTCCGCCGATGCAGCAGAAATCATCCTTCAAGCAGCTTCCATTGACGTCAAACAAATCCAGTACCAGCGGCTTACTCGTCGCATTGCCGATAGACGGCCCAAGCCAAGAGCGAGGAAGAGAAGCTAAGATTTAAAAACCTTGCCGATGAAAAGCACAGAAGCATCGGTCAAGCCAAAACTTCCATCAGCAACCTTGACCAGGAAATTTCTCGATTATCGGCGAGGAAAGAGGAGCTGCTGGCAGAGCTACAACAGGTTGAAGAGGGTCTAACGCAGCCAATCAACAAAAGACCCAACTGTCCGACTCCATCGGGACTTTGCAACAAGAAAGGGATCAGTACGCTCGGCAAGCTATCTCGTGGAAGAAGAAAATCAAGCCGGTTGAGGGCTCTGCCGACGCTGACGCCAAGGAGTTAGACGAAATAGACCAAATTCGCCTGCGTGCGATAAATGTTATCCACTCCTTGTTCTAATGCCTGTAGTATCGACAAGAATGTAACCTGATACTTGATTTTGTCTTATAATATAACGCCAGTTTGTTTTTACCGATGTTTTTTTTATCGGCATTTGACTAAGCATCATGCATCTACCCATATGCTAGAGTAATATCTCTTCAAGTATTTGCCGTTGATTGCCCTAGAAAATGTCACTCCCTCAAGGGTTTCCAAAATGTATGCATTACCAGGAGCAGACTGTTTTATCCGATAAGGACCCTCCCAATTAGGGGACCACTTTCCAAACTTAGAGTTCTTAGTCCCAATCGGTAAAATCAACTTCCAAACCAAATCACCGTCGGCAAACTCCTTTACCTTTACTTTCTTATCATACCATCGGGCAACCCTCTTCTTGTTCTCTTCAATACTAATTAATGCTCTCAACCGATGACTCGCCAAATCTTCTAACTCATCCTTCATCAGAGTAATATAATCATCGGTCGTCAACTGATCCTGAAAAGATAATCGCCTAGAACCAGTTTTAATTTCCCAAGGTAGGACAACATCGTGTCCATAAACCAACTGATACGGCGAGACTTTGGTTGCACCATGACAAGCCATCCGATATGACCATAAAGCTTCGTTTAATACCATGTGCCACCTCCTAGGGTTTTCTTCAATCTTGCGCTTTATAAGCTTAATGACTCCTTTATTAGTCGCTTCGGCTTGACCATTAGCTTGAGCGTAATAAGGAGAAGAATTTAACACCTTGAAACCCATGCTAGCAGCAAAGTCATCAAACTCTCCCGATGTAAACATGGTCCCTTGATCGGTAGTAATGGTCTAAGGAATACCAAATCGGTAAACAATGTGCTCCTTAACGAAATCCACCATGTTTGCCGATGTCACCTTTTTCAACGGAATTGCCTCAACCCATTTGGTGAAGTAATCGGTAGCAATAAGTATGAACTTATGCCCCTTGCTCGACGGCGGATAAATCTGGCCGATGAGATCAATGGCCCACCCTCTAAATGGCCAAGGCTTGATTATAGGATTCATTGCCGATGCAGGTGCCCTTTGCACATTACCAAACTTCTAATAGTCCTGACACCCTTTGAAATAATTGAAGCAATCTTCAAGAATTGTCGGTCAATAATATCCATTCCGCCTAATCATCCACCTCATCTTGAATGCCGATTGATGCGCTCCACATACACCTTCATGGATCTCACCCATCAACTCTTTTGATTCCTCTCTGCCAAGACATCTGAGCAAAACTCCATCAATTGTCCGATAATACAACTCATTATCAAGGAGCACATACTTAGTAGCTTAGAACCTTAGGCGCCTTTCAACTTTTCTGGATGGATCCCTCAAGTAATCGGCAATCCCCTTTCTCCAGTCATCGGCATTCGTTACCGATGTTGTGATTTCCTGAATCGGCTGATACCCTGAGGCATTCTGTGCCAGCCGATTAGCTTCTTCATTATGCAACCTTGGAATATGCTCAAGGCGATATTCTTTGAACTCCTTTAACAACCGCAGACACCGCTCATGGGCTGCAATTAACACTTCACTTCGGCACTCATATGTCCCGATCAGTTGATTAATCACCAACATGGAATTACCGAAGATTTCAACGGCATCGGCACGCACCTCCCTGAGCAGTTCCAACCCCTTAAGCAAAGCCTGGTACTCGGCCTGATTGTTTGTCGAAGTAGCAACAATCGGCAACGAAATCTCATACCTCTGTCCTCGGGGTGAAATCAAGAGAATACCAATACCTGCTCCATCCTTGCACGTAGACCCATCAAAGAGCAGAGCCCAAGGGGCAATTTCAACAAAGCCCACCATATTGCAATGCTGAGTGACAAAATCGGCCATCACCTGACCCTTAACAGCCTTTGCCGATTCATACCTTAGGTCAAACTCTGATAATGCTAGAATCCACTTACCGATTCGTCCACTCAAAATCGGCATTGACAGCATGTACTTGACCACATCATCTTTGCAGACAACAGTGCACTCGGCCGACAGTAAATAGTGTCTTAATTTAATGCAAGAGAAGTATAAACATAAGCACAATCTTTCTATGGCCGAATACCTGGTTTCAGCGTCCACCAACCTTCTGCTCAGATAATATATTACACGCTCTTTCCCTTCAAACTCTTGAATCAAGGCTGACCCGATAACACCGTCATCGGCAGACAGATATAGCCTGAAAGGCTTCCCGTGTTGAGGTGGAACTAAAACTGGAGGATTTACTAAGTACCTTTTGATCTCCTCCAAAGCTGACTGCTGCTCTTCTCTCCATATAAACTCTTGATCGGCTTTCAACTTTAACAGAGGACTAAAAGACTTAATCTTACCAGACAGATTGGATATAAATCTTCTAATGAAATTAATCTTGCCGATCAGAGACTGCAACTCAGTTTTGTTTGTGGGAGCAACTACCTTGTTAATTGCATCAATAGATTTCCTGCCGATTTCAATGCCTCTCTGATGCACCATGAAGCCCAGAAACTGCCCTGCCGATACACCAAACACACACTTGTTAGGATTCATCTTCACTCATGTTCTCTCGTGCATTCCAATATTTTCTGCAAATCGGCGAGATGCTTTTTGAAGTCCCCAAACTTAACCACCACGTCATCGATGTAGATTTCAACTATTGTGCCGATGAACTTATGAAAGATAAAATTTATTGCCCTCTGATAAGTAGCACCGCATTCTTCAAACCAAAAGTCATGACCACCCATTCAAACAAGCCAACGTGGCTTGGACATCGGAAAGCAGTCTTGGGTATGTCTTCTTCAGCCATGAATATCTGATTATACCCAGCATTGCCATCCATAAAGCTAATAATTTGGTGCCCAGCAGCAGCATCGATCAGCAGATCGGCAACGGGCATCGGATAGCCATCCATCGGCGTAGCCTTGTTCAGGTTCCTGAAATCAATGCAAACACGAAGTTTTCCGTTCTTTTTATACACAGGAACCACATAGAAATCCAATCGGCATATCGGCATTGCCGAATGAATCCAGCTTCGATTAACTTGGTAATCTCAGCCTTAATATCGGGTAAGATGGTGGGATTGCATTGGCGTGCCGGTTGCCGATGTGGCTGAAAACCAGATTTGATGGGTAACCGATGTTCAACTATCGATCGGTCTAAACCAGGCATCTCTGTATAGTCCCAAGCGAAACAATCTTTATTCTCTTTTAATAAATCAATTAACTGCTGCCTAACTTAGCACTAATAAAAGTAGGCCTAGGTTTACTACCATCGCCGATGTCGACCTCGAGCAAGTCATCGGCCGACGTGAAGCCCTGCCCCAGTTTTCCGTCATCGGCGAACTGATCCATTAAGACTCCTCCTCAGGACCGACTGCTTGGATCGGTTTGATGCGGTAATCGGCAACTTTAAGGAACTCTTTGTCCCAGGCTTTGCCAGATATGTACCTGGTCTGCTCATAAGTGTCCAACTCTGCCGATGCAACAGTAGATGGGGCTTCCCCGCAGACTATCTCAATCCTGTCCCCGATCCACTGTACCACACTCTGATGCATAGTGGAAGGGATACAACAATTAGCATGGATCCAGTCCCTCCCAAGGAGCAAGTTGTAGGTGCCTTTGCCGCTGATTACAAAGAACGTTGTCGGCAAAGTCTTACTGCCAATGGTTAAGTCAACACATACGGCTCCCATGGCGGTTGACACATTGCCTTCGAAGTCCTTGAGCTTCATGTCGGTCTCAACAAGATCTTGATTGCTTTTGCCGAGCTTCCTGAACACGACATAGGGCATTATGTTGATTGAGGCGCCGCCATCCACCAGCATCTTGGTCATCGGCTGACCATCCACCTTGCCCTTAACAAACAGGGCCCTCAAGTGCTGCCTCTCTTCTTCAGCAGGCTTGTCAAAGATAGCCGTCATCGGATCCAGCACCAGTTGCGCCATATCGGCAGCCTCTTCATTGTCGCTGACGGGCGCCATGAACTCCATCGGCAACATGACAACCATGTTTATATCTGCCGATGGGCCCCTGTCCTTGCGCTTCGGCCTCCATTGCTTCTGCTCCGAGGGTTCTGCACTATCATTCAGGTCGTCACGGCGCTGGCGCTGAATTCTCCTCTTCTGGGTTTTAGTCAAACCCTTAGGGCACCATGGAGGGAGCTTGGTCTTCCAGACAGGTTGATGCTGCTTCTCGCTGCTTACATCGGCACTTCTTCCGATGTTGGGATCTCTGGAGAATATCTCCTCGTCGGGCACTCTAGCATTGGCCATCTCCTCCAGCTCCCTCTGGTCAACGCGCCTGCCAAGCCGATCATGGGCACTGAGCTTGCCCCCCAGTCGGTCATGTGCCGATCTGTCTTCTCTAAACGGCCTGGCGTGCCTGGTGCCTGATCATCAAAACAAGGTCGCTTACCTGACCGATCGGCTGTGTAGTACCCGTTGCATTCTGGACAGTTATCGGCAGTGGGCAGTTTGATGCCTTCCTCCCAGCAATGAACGAAGAAGGGACATCTCCAGTGGTCCTTATGTCGAAGCCATTCCCGATGCTCCTCCTCTTCTTGCCGATACTGTTCTTCACGTGATTGCCGATGATACCGCCTTGGCTGTTTGTGAGTAATCACCACTCCAGGAGCCCTGTTGGCGCTGTTACCTTCATCGGCAACCTTCTTGCCCTTTCTGTCATTGGCAAACCTTCTTGCGTCGTGCTTGTGTACTTGGTGGTCAGGGTCCACCGATGAAGTCCTTCTGGCGGCGTCCGATGTTAGCACTTTAGTTCTTTCACTGATTTCCACCATGTTGTTTGGGAACGGGTGCTGATCTATCTTCATCGGTTTCTGGACTTTGGAGTTTTCAAACTTGATACGCCCAGACTCGATTTCCGACTACAACTGCTGCCTGAATACCTTGCAGTCATTGGTACCGTGTGAGGTTGCGTTATGCCACTTGCAGTACCTAATCTTCTTGAGCTCTTCGGCCGATGGGATCACTTGATTGGGTGCCAACTTGATTCGCCCCTCTTGCAGCAATAGGTCAAACATCCTATCGGCCTTGGTGATATCAAAGGTGAACCTTTCTGTTTCTTTTTGGCCAAACGGACAAGACACAGGCTTCTTATCCTTCACCCATTCGGCCGCGTCGACATTCAGCTCTTCATCCGACCTAGAGTCTTCCTCTCTCCCGATGAAGGTCACCTTCTTGTTCCAAGTCTTCCTGAGCTCAAAGGCTTTGACATCTTGATCGGCAATCCTCTGCACCAGGTGACTTAGGCTCTCAAACTCCTGGGACGCGTACTTGTCCTTAATGTGTGGCAGTAACCCTTGGAAGGCCAAATCTGCCAGTTGCCGATCATCAAGCACCAGACTATAGCACTTGTTCTTCACATCCCGCAGCCTCTGCACGAAACTTTCCACCGATTCGTCGCTGCGTTGCCTCATTTTGACCAAATCGGTAAGCTTCTTCTCATGTATGCCAGCAAAGAAGTACTTGTGAAATTGCCTCTCCAGATCGGCCCATGTAATTATAGAATTTGAGGCAATGATATGAACCATGTGAATGCCGATCCAGATAATGATGAAGAGAACAGTCTCACCCTTAATTCCTCCCTGCTGGCAGCTTCCCCACACTGGATTAAAATGCTACAATGGTATATTTAATCTGTCTGCTTGTAGAATCATTATTCCTTTGACATTTCAAATCTATCATTATTTATTTCTACCTAGTCATACATATAATATATATATTACATAAGTACCATAAAATATTTCTAGCTCTATAATTAGGGATGACAACTTAGTTCCATGCTTAGGAGTATAAGGTAAAAGATAAGTGGCTAGTTGCTAAAGACATGTTAATTACATAACATGCATTTTTGGTATCATTGCTAAGAACTAGTTTCTGGGTGATGTCGTTAAGAATTGTCAACACCTATCTAGTTTTTTTTGAAATTATTAACTGAGACGGGCATCCTAACATGCCCGCTTCAGTTAATCAATTTACCATGATGGACACTAGCGTCCACCGCAATGCAGTCACTGTGATGGAACCTCCTAAGAATATGTCCCACTTGTATTGATCATTGTCCAACAGACTTCTGATTGCAATACAAGTGATCCCAGTCCCTAAGAAGTCCAATAGGTGTCGTCGGATTCAACTGAGTCATCCACCTTCCGAGCAGGATCACTTTACAGACATTGCAACATCATACATTTATTACAAAATATATCAGAGTAAAAGTATATATGGAAGTCTTACATAACATTAATTTACAAAACGTACTTTCAAACCTTCAAACTCAGGTTATTACAATACCAAGTTTCAGGAGTATATTTTACAAAACAGAAACCGTACCCTGTGTTTCATATAAGATCATTCATCTTCTTCAACTTCAACCATTAACATGCAATAGTGATCTATACACACAGGGACCTTACCTACAACAGGGGTTAACAAACCCTAAGTACAAAAGTACTCAACAAGGCTTAACCGACCTGCTTATTCTCAAGTGGACAAAAGGTATGCAGGTTAAGTGAGTATCACGGTAGGTTTGCATCAATATCAATGCTTTTGCATAAATGAGCATTTGATAAACATTTTTCAAGTTTTATATTTCCACCAATTCCAGTTACTCAAGTACCGATCTCAGTTCCGATCGATAACGTGGTGTTGACACAAAAAGCGTCAGATCTGTGAACACCTCGGGCTATTACCCAAAGCTCGATGTCGAGGGCGTGCCAGTCGATTTGACCAATCAATCGACAAGGATAATAACTATGACAAACTGAACGAGACGATAGCGATGCGCCCGGACGTCAAGGTTCAGATTGATCACGGATAACTTAGAGCAGAGCTAGACGAGGCAAACAGCGATGCGCCCGGATTGCCAAAGCCTAGAGATACTCCCACGCGGAACTAGCAAGGATTTGACGGAGATCAAGGTGATGCAGTGTCACACCCGGTTTTAAGAACAAAACCAGATATACCCTATATGTGAGCCCAGGAAGTCAAATCCCACATATAGTCACAGAACAAGGTAATATCAAAAGACAATACTTAATTATATAACATATATGGTTAAAGGAATAACCTTAGGAGAGAGCAGACAGCGGAAAAACACTCCGATCTTCTGGCGAAGACTCCACTCCACAGGGACCAACTGACTGGTTGATCACAAGCCTAACTCTTCCAACTCTTGCTAACTGGTACCCATCCGGGATTTTTATCCAAAGAATTGAGAAGAAAAGAAACAAGCGTAAGTACTTTCGTACTCAACAAGAATACATGGGTTCATGAGGCTCAAGAAGGTATGACACTGGTTAAACTGCATCAGCTTTTATGTTATCAAAATTTTAGCATTATGGTAGCATCAAAGTTATCAAAATAGCCCAACATCCATATGATCAAGTGAACCGGAGTTAATGCTTATATGAACAAGTAACAATAATAAATCACCGATAACAACTGATGAATCATGACATAAGAACATCACATAGCAAGGAGCCCAAGCCACTCTTAACCGTGAGCACGGCTATCATGATAGTTTTTAACTCTGCGCAGAGGTGTACGCCTTTACCCATAAGAAGTGAATTGCCCTTTTTCTCGAGGTAGCTATTCTCTTACCCACTTCCGAGGTGGGCCAGCAGGGTTCACTACGAGACCTTTCACAAGTTCCACTAGGAAACAACAACCCGCTACAAGTTCCCTCAACAAGATCCCAGAAGACACACGCAGCGCTTCCGAAAATCTCGGAGCACTTCATGCGCCCTTTCAGGTAAGTTGCCACAAACTAGCAAAAGCCTAATACTGAGTCAAGCCAGAGCCCATTAGCTTATGGTGGTACTGTTTTCTCGGGGTAATCTCTTACAGAAATATTCCTATGAGTGAGAACACAGGTGTGAGTTCCTGGTGTTCCACCTATGGTCCACGTTGCTAAAAAGTCATCTTTTATTGTGAGTTCACATATTCATTAATCAAGTTTACATGATCATAGTGGTTCTCAAAGAGCACTAGCTTGATCTACCCAAATGCATAAATACCCAGGGTAACAAGGTATAAGGTACAAAGCTAGGATAATCCTTACAGGGTAACAAGGAAACACATGCATATGATTATGAGTAATTATCATGAATAGGACAACAAGGATAATCCCATGTATACTTGCCTTAAAAGCTTAGATCTTTAGCATAACTGCTTCTCACTTCCGACGACGTCTTCTCGATCACCAACGCAAAACTCACCGGTCGGACGACAATTAATTCAAACACCACTCAAACAGCTGGACAAACATACATAGCATACAAACATGGCTGAATTAGAACAATACACCAATCAATAAAAAGGATTTAAAAAGAAATCTACGCAACTCTACGATCACACAGTCGCGAAGATCACACTAAACGAGCTACGATGACCGAAAAACCACTAACGGAAGATTTGCTTTTATAAAAGGGAACTACGAGCTTTATCAATTTTATAACTATATAAAAGAGTGTACAAAGTATCTCAAAGAAACACTTTGATTATATTAGGTCAAACTTGGATTTGGATTTCGAAAACGAAAGTTGGAAGCATCGTCATTTTATGTGTAAAATATATATTGCATAGTTGTTAATCAATTTATGGTTTTGCATCAAGAAAATACAGAGCTATTAACATGGTATATAAGGTCACTACGAGAAAGGTTACGTCGATACGAAGCCAACGCAACTTGAACGGAGCGAAACGGATTTGAAACGGAAAAGATAGAGATAAAACAGGATTTTGAAAAGACGGGATTAAAGCATTACCAAAATAATTAACTTTGATTTTTAAAAGTAATTAACATAGATAAAAACTGTACCATTAGATAGGTTAGGAAATTACGGATCTAACGCAACTCGTTTGGGTCAAAACGGAGCTAGAACGGGGAAAATATGAGCATTTGAAAAGGAGTGGCAGTTCTGCAAATAGAGAGAAAACGTATTTTGAACTAACAGAGAGGGTTTACGTTTTCAGAGCGAGAAAAGCGTAAAACCGAGAAGACGCCAAGGGATCCGCAGTGGGGCTGACAGGCGCCACGTGGCGGACGGCCATAGGGCGGGTGCATGGAAGCAGTGTGGACCGGGCGCGGGGCTTGGTACGGTGGACCCTGTCCACACTGTTCGGTGGACCGAACCGGTGTCCACGAACGGGATCTAATCTCGGCCGTTCGACACAGATCTAACGGTGCAGAGAGGGCGCCGATGTGGATGGTCGCCGGGGCGGCGCTCTGGCAGCGGCGCAGAGGGGACAGCTCGCCGGAGTTCGTCGGGAGGACGATTGCGGCCGTCTCGGGTTCAACCAGTTACACAGGGAGAGAGAGGGAGAGACGGGGAACTCGTCTGTGGGGTTGGTTGAAGCAGAGGGTGGCTCAGCGAGGCTGGCCACGCGCGGCGGCGGCACTGCGGCACTGGTGCGTGTGCACCGGTGTGTAGAGAGCGAGAGAGAGAAAGAGGACGACACCCAGAGGTGCAACGTGCGCGTGCGAGTGCCGTGAGTCGCTTGGGTGAGGCGGTAACGCTCTGGCGTGGGACGACCACGGCGGCGCCATGGCTGGTGCGTACGGCGTGCGTCGATTGCGCGGCTACGGTGTGTTAGAGATGAAATTGGAGGCACGGGAAGGGAGAGAAGGGTACCGCGAAGGCGCTGGAGTGGTTCGCGGGGTCCCAAAGATGCTTCACGGGGTTCGTCGACGGCCGGCGGTGATCTGTAAAGGGAAGGGCGCACGGTGAGCGCGGGTGAGGGGATACAGGGACTGGAGACGTTCGGTGAGGGGCGTTACGGACGCACGGCGTCGATGCGAAGGTCCGAGGGCTCTTGCCGACGGCGTTGGTGCACTGGAGCGGCGAGAACGCGGCGGTGGTGCTGGGCGGCGGTCTGTGCTCGCGGCGGCGGCTGTGGTGCACTGCTGCGGGGCTCAGGGGCGAACTGGAGGCGATGGGGGTCGGGGCTCGGCTACTTATACCCTCGGCAGCGCCAAAGAAGGAAAGGGGAGGGGTTGGAGCGGGATTCGGCCGCGGCGAAAAAGGGAGGCGGCGGTGCTGTTTCCATCCGGGAAGAAGACAGCGGCGCTCTGGGAAGGAAAGAGAGGGAGAGGGAGAAAAGGAAGGGCCATGGGCGGTGCTCGGTTGCACGGCGCGGCTCGGTGGCAGATATGGGAAGGGAGGTTTCCTTCTCCGACTCGTGTTCGGCGGAGCAGATCAACGGCGCGAGCGAGTAGGGAAGGAAAGAGGGAGAAGGGAAAGGAAAGTGATGAAGCTGACAGGTGGGGTCGGGTTGTCGGCCAGAGGGAGGAGAAGGGAGGGACGTGTCGTCTGGTTCGGCTGGCTGACGTGTGGGACCCGCATGTCGGCGCTTCCACTGCGGCAGGCCGGTTGGGAGGGAGAACGGGGCCGGGGGTTGGCAGGCCGGCTTGGTCTGGGCCGACCGCGAGAAAAGGAGGGAGGGGGAGTGCTGGGCTGGTGGGGGGGAAAGAGGCCTGCGGGCCAGGAGCAGAGAAGAGGGGATTTTGCCCTTTTTCTTTTATTTTTGAAAATTGTAAACGCATTTCCAAACTCATTTTCAAAACCCGTTTTCAAATTCATTTGAGTTTTGAAAAAGAGTCACTCAAACAAAAACCAAATTGCACGGTATGAATGCTCAAACATGTTCCTACCAAAACAAAATTTTAGTTTCATAAAAGTTTTTATTTCCTCTGATTTCCTGAACACCAAAACATAAATAAAACATTTTATTTCTATTTTTCATAAAGTAAATTTAGGGTGTTACAATTCTACCCCCCTTAAGATGAATCTCGTCCCCGAGATTCGGAAGATGGTGATAAAGGGATAAAGAGATAAAGATATAAAGATATCTTCCAGATTAAAACTACTTGGACACGAGACTTTTTCATGAAAGCATCGTTCTTCTTAAGAGTACAATGAGTACATTTGTTCTTGGAAACAAAACTTGGATCTGGAGAACACAACTGAACTTCATATGTCCTCCTGAGTGTCCTGCCACTGCTCAGACGTGTAGCCTTCATAAGCATGATCATCTAGGGTGTTGAGTTCTTCCCAGGGCATCTGTTCCTCAACATAAACATCCGAGAACTCAGGTTCTACTTCACTATCCCTTGTGTTCACATTGTCGAGTAGGTTCTCTTCACGTTCATCAGGTCCAGGTGGCATCCCTTGATACTCAATTCTTTCTCCCATCGGAGTGGTTACCAACATCAAGCCTTGGGTAGGATTAATAACTCCTTTACAAGCATCAAACCATCCTCTTCCAAGGACAACATCCTCGGCCAGTGAGTCCAAAACAATAAGGTTTTCCTTAAAGTTTCCTCCATTTATGTGAAGACTAACTTTTGGGCATATGCGGGTTGCCTTTTCTTCACCTGCAAAGGTTTTAACCAACACTGGTTTCCTCATTGGGAGCATTATCATCTTTTGTTCTTGCACAAACGCTTTAGCGATAAACGAATGTGTAGCCTTTGGATCAAACGTTGCTAAGGCAGGAGATGAGTTCACTGAAATGCGGCCATACACAATTCCATCGTACACACTTCTCAACATCCCTTGGATGTATTTTCCCTTCACTTTTACTCTTTCATCCTGCTTCTTTTGGTGACTCGATTCGGATTCCTGTCGTTGTTGGTTTTGGCATTGATTGGATGGTGGTACTTCATCATGGGACTGTTGGTCTTGATCTGTACTCTCTAGTAGATTCATCGACTGTGACTGACCTATGGTTTGCGTAGCAAGACGGGGATGGGTGTTTCTTAGCTGGCGTTGAAGATCACACTTTCTCTTCTTCTTTTCTTTCTTTCGTTGCTTCTTCCCAATTGCAATTGCTCTGTGCATCATTGCATGAAAATCCCCATACTCAACGGTCATCAGTTGTTGTTGCAAGCTATCGTTCAATCCCTTCATAAAGCATCTTTGCTTCTTAGCATCACTATCCACTTCGCTTAGGGCATAGCGAGACAACTGGGTGAACCGATCACTATACTCGCACACTGACATGGGTCCTTGCTTCAGATTGTGGAACTCATCGAGATGGGTTGCTACCGAACCAGCTGGAACATGGTAAGATCGGAAAGCATCTTTGAACTCTTTCCAATCGATCTGACTTACATCCCGCTGGCCAAACTCTGATTCCCACCAGTCTAACGATGTTCCTTGAAGTTGACCGAAAGCATATAGCACCTTCTCATTGTCTTCGCGCTGAGCTATGTCAAGATGTTGCTCTATAGCTCTAAGCCAGGCGTCTGCTTCTAGAGGGCCATTTGCATGCGAGAAAATTGGTGGATGACCTGTCATAACTTCTCCTTTATCCATAGGTGGTGTACGATGCAAGGGAGTTTGAGCAAGAAAATGTAGTGGTTGGGATTGTGTCCTCAAAGCTTGTTTTCTAGAGGGAGGATCCGGATTGGGAACATTCCTTTTTCCATCCTGTGAAGTGTATTTCCGTGTAACATCCATCTGTTTGGAACATAACTGTGTTAGAGTTTGGTTATTCAAGGCGTCCTTAAATGCAACTCCATAAGATGTCCAGGTATAGCACGGAAACTCAAAGAAAACTCAATCATGGTGATAAGCAATCCTTGAAAGCCAGGTACTAACATTAATGCAACTCCATGTTGCAACTTCTTTAACTTGGCTACCCCCTTAAGATGGATGATCTAGGGACACCAAGGTAGCTTACGTATTCCTTGACTTAAACTAACTGTCCTCATATCCTTTTTGGTTATTCCAAAGAAATTCCTGTACCAGAGTATGAATCAACACGACTCTCCTTGAGGGTAAAGAACAACGCAGGTGTATCACTTTGTTATTTTCATAACTCCATATCCAAGATAACAACTAGGGGGGGTTTTGCGGATGGAGAAAAGAGATAAGGAGTGTACTATTATCCAACATTTTCCCGTAACTCTTATCTTCCAGCAAAGAGAGATTTTAGATGATAAAGATAGATTGCACTTGGAAGATAGGATAAAGAGACACATGAGATAAACGAAACCCAACTTTTTATTTCATTAAAACTTAAGCTTACAAACTAAATGATATTGTGGGAGGACCTCACAAAATCATTGCACTCATTACAAAGATGCAAATCAAACATAAGCACTATGACAAACCAACCAATCACTTATAGTTTCACAAGACACATAGACTCGACTAACGTATTTATTACAAGGGATATAACTCCTACTTCTTGAACAAGGTACGACTGCAGCGACATCCAGGGTAGCACCTCTTGCGTGGGGTCGAACGAGACGCATCTTCAACCACATTGATCTTGGGCAGTCCAGCTTGACTCCTCCAATCATCTATCTCGTCCAGGGCTTCTTCATAGTGTTGCCTTACTTCTGCCAATTCCAGTTGACTATCTTCCAGCTTTTGGTGGAGATCCCGTATGGCCAGGGCCATCTCCTTGACTTGCTCATTTGGTTCTGATTGAGGGTCAGTAACCACACACTGCAAGCTTCCTGGTGGACGTCGCGGAAAATACTTCTGCTTGTCATTATGCATCCCTTCATAACATTTCCCATGGTATACCAGAAATGCTTGATAAGCAGCATCTGATATACCAGCATGCACACTATACCGATCTGCGATAGACCTGTGAATGGATTCCACCATTTGCGAACCCGTAATCAGATTACGTCTGGTGACGTGCGCCTCTATGCTCCAATGGCTCTCATACTTAGGGTGAGTCCAACTGGTGCATTTGTATTCCACTCTGGCTTGTTGATCAGGATAGAGATCTTGAAGCATTTGCATGAGCCGGTGATGGAAGAAAGCTTCACTGCTATAGAAGGTAGTGTTGTACTCCTTATGCCAACAAGTCTGGTGAACTGGTGGTTCCATGAGGGCAGAGCTTCCTCCGAGGTAGCATGGTCCTCCAAAGTTGACACGAGCAGCCTTCTCGTTACGCACCATCTATAAAGAACAAAGGGTGAGAACTGAGACAATGCATTTATAATAGAGTAGAGGTAGAGTAAGCATAACTTTAAACAATTATCAAGGGTAGAGAGAAAGCAAGAACGAAACAAGGTTGAAAGCTTGCTAAAAAAACGATCAGTTCTATCTAGGCTTGCGTCCTACAGTCAGCCTTGCTTTGATACCAATCTGTCACACCCGGTTTTAAGAACAAAACCAGATATACCCTATATGTGAGCCCAGGAAGTCAAATCCCACATATAGTCACAGAACAAGGTAATATCAAAAGACAATACTTAATTATATAACATATATGGTTAAAGGAATAACCTTAGGAGAGAGCAGACAGCGGAAAAACACTCCGATCTTCTGGCGAAGACTCCACTCCACAGGGACCAACTGACTGGTTGATCACAAGCCTAACTCTTCCAACTCTTGCTAACTGGTACCCATCCGGGATTTTTATCCAAAGAATTGAGAAGAAAAGAAACAAGCGTAAGTACTTTCGTACTCAACAAGAATACATGGGGTTCATGAGGCTCAAGAAGGTATGACACTGGTTAAACTGCATCAGCTTTTATGTTATCAAAATTTTAGCATTATGGTAGCATCAAAGTTATCAAAATAGCCCAACATCCATATGATCAAGTGAACCGGAGTTAATGCTTATATGAACAAGTAACAATAATAAATCACCGATAACAACTGATGAATCATGACATAAGAACATCACATAGCAAGGAGCCCAAGCCACTCTTAACCGTGAGCACGGCTATCATGATAGTTTTTAACTCTGCGCAGAGGTGTACGCCTTTACCCATAAGAAGTGAATTGCCCTTTTTCTCGAGGTAGCTATTCTCTTACCCACTTCCGAGGTGGGCCAGCAGGGTTCACTACGAGACCTTTCACAAGTTCCACTAGGAAACAACAACCCGCTACAAGTTCCCTCAACAAGATCCCAGAAGACACACGCAGCGCTTCCGAAAATCTCGGAGCACTTCATGCGCCCTTTCAGGTAAGTTGCCACAAACTAGCAAAAGCCTAATACTGAGTCAAGCCAGAGCCCATTAGCTTATGGTGGTACTGTTTTTCTCGGGGTAATCTCTTACAGAAATATTCCTATGAGTGAGAACACAGGTGTGAGTTCCTGGTGTTCCACCTATGGTCCACGTTGCTAAAAAGTCATCTTTTATTGTGAGTTCACATATTCATTAATCAAGTTTACATGATCATAGTGGTTCTCAAAGAGCACTAGCTTGATCTACCCAAATGCATAAATACCCAGGGTAACAAGGTATAAGGTACAAAGCTAGGATAATCCTTACAGGGTAACAAGGAAACACATGCATATGATTATGAGTAATTATCATGAATAGGACAACAAGGATAATCCCATGTATACTTGCCTTAAAAGCTTAGATCTTTAGCACAACTGCTTCTCAACTTCCGACGACGTCTTCTCGATCACCAACGCAAAACTCACCGGTCGGACGACAATTAATTCAAACACCACTCAAACAGCTGGACAAACATACATAGCATACAAACATGGCTGAATTAGAACAATACACCAATCAATAAAAAGGATTTAAAAAGAAATCTACGCAACTCTACGATCACACAGTCGCGAAGATCACACTAAACGGAGCTACGATGACCGAAAAAACCACTAACGGAAGATTTGCTTTTATAAAAGGGAACTACGAGCTTTATCAATTTTATAACTATATAAAAGAGTGTACAAAGTATCTCAAAGAAACACTTTGATTATATTAGGTCAAACTTGGATTTGGATTTCGAAAACGAAAGTTGGAAGCATCGTCATTTTATGTGTAAAATATATATTGCATAGTTGTTAATCAATTTATGGTTTTGCATCAAGAAAATACAGAGCTATTAACATGGTATATAAGGTCACTAAGAGAAAGGTTACGTCGATACGAAGCCAACGCAACTTGAACGGAGCGAAACGGATTTGAAACGGAAAAGATAGAGATAAAACAGGATTTTGAAAAGACGGGATTAAAGCATTACCAAAATAATTAACTTTGATTTTTAAAAGTAATTAACATAGATAAAAACTGTACCATTAGATAGGTTAGGAAATTACGGATCTAACGCAACTCGTTTGGGTCAAAACGGAGCTAGAACGGGGAAAATATGAGCATTTGAAAAGGAGTGGCAGTTCTGCAAATAGAGAGAAAACGTATTTTGAACTAACAGAGAGGGTTTACGTTTTCAGAGCGAGAAAAGCGTAAAACCGAGAAGACGCCAAGGGATCCGCAGTGGGGCTGACAGGCGCCACGTGGCGGACGGCCAGAGGGCGGGTGCATGGAAGCAGTGTGGACCGGGCGCGGGGCTTGGTACGGTGGACCCTGTCCACACTGTTCGGTGGACCGAACCGGTGTCCACGAACGGGATCTAATCTCGGCCGTTCGACACAGATCTAACGGTGCAGAGAGGGCGCCGATGTGGATGGTCGCCGGGGCGGCGCTCTGGCAGCGGCGCAGAGGGGACAGCTCGCCGGAGTTCGTCGGGAGGACGATTGCGGCCGTCTCGGGTTCAACCAGTTACACAGGGAGAGAGAGGGAGAGACGGGGAACTCGTCTGTGGGGTTGGTTGAAGCAGAGGGTGGCTCAGCGAGGCTGGCCACGCGCGGCGGCGGCACTGCGGCACTGGTGCGCGTGCACCGGTGTGTAGAGAGCGAGAGAGAGAAAGAGGACGACACCCAGAGGTGCAACGTGCGCGTGCGAGTGCCGTGAGTCGCTTGGGTGAGGCGGTAACGCTCTGGCGTGGGACGACCACGGCGGCGCCATGGCTGGTGCGTACGGCGTGCGTCGATTGCGCGGCTACGGTGTGTTAGAGATGAAATTGGAGGCACGGGAAGGGAGAGAAGGGTACCGCGAAGGCGCTGGAGTGGTTCGCGGGGTCCCAAAGATGCTTCACGGGGTTCGTCGACGGCCGACGGTGATCTGTAAAGGGGAAGGGCGCACGGTGAGCGCGGGTGAGGGGATACAGGGACTGGAGACGTTCGGTGAGGGGCGTTATGGACGCACGGCGTCGATGCGAAGGTCCGAGGGCTCTTGCCGACGGCGTTGGTGCACTGGAGCGGCGAGAACGCGGCGGTGGTGCTGGGCGGCGGTCTGTGCTCGCGGCGGCGGCTGTGGTGCACTGCTGCGGGGCTCAGGGGCGAACTGGAGGCGATGGGGGTCGGGGCTCGGCTACTTATACCCTCGGCAGCGCCAAAGAAGGAAAGTGGAGGGGTTGGAGCGGGATTCGGCCGCGGCGAAAAAGGGAGGCGGCGGTGCTGTTTCCATCCGGGAAGAAGACAGCGGCGCTCTGGGAAGGAAAGAGAGGGAGAGGGAGAAAAGGAAGGGCCATGGGCGGTGCTCGGTTGCACGGCGCGGCTCGGTGGCAGATATGGGAAGGGAGGTTTCCTTCTCCGACTCGTGTTCGGCGGAGCAGATCAACGGCACGAGCGAGTAGGGAAGGAAAGAGGGAGAAGGGAAAGGAAAGTGATGAAGCTGACAGGTGGGGTCGGGTTGTCGGCCAGAGGGAGGAGAAGGGAGGGACGTGTCGTCTGGTTCGGCTGGCTGACGTGTGGGACCCGCATGTCGGCGCTTCCACTGCGGCAGGCCGGTTGGGAGGGAGAACGGGGCCGGGGGTTGGCAGGCCGGCTTGGTCTGGGCCGACCGCGAGAAAAGGAGGGAGGGGGAGTGCTGGGCTGGTGGGGGGGAAAGAGGCCTGCGGGCCAGGAGCAGAGAAGAGGGGATTTTGCCCTTTTTCTTTTATATTTTTGAAAATTGTAAACGCATTTCCAAACTCATTTTCAAAACCCGTTTTCAAATTCATTTGAGTTTTGAAAAAGAGTCACTCAAACAAAAACCAAATTGCACGGTATGAATGCTCAAACATGTTCCTACCAAAACAAAATTTTAGTTTCATAAAAGTTTTTATTTCCTCTGATTTCCTGAACACCAAAACATAAATAAAACATTTTATTTCTATTTTTCATAAAGTAAATTTTAGGGTGTTACATGCAGCCCGTCGAAAGCTTGAAGAACTCGTTAAAAACTATAACTAATGCATAAGAATATAAATTGCGGTAAAAGTAGGATAAAAAGTAGAGTTGGTTTGTTTTTGAATTGGATTTTTTTATTGTTTTTCATAGCCCTCGGGCACATATTTATACTCCCGCATGGAGAGTTTTACAATGACACGACACATACCTTTCCTAAAACAAACTCCTACTTTAAAGGAAACTGACTCGCGCAGGAGCCGGATAACAATATTTATTTCCTAAACAAACACACCTATTTTGAGGGAAAATAAGCGACCCATGCAAGAGTCGGACTACTATAATAATATTGGCACAGAACACCAGTTTCCTTATACCTCTTTTCGATGGAAGCTTTCCATCGGCAAATCCTTTTAATCCGCACCTTCCTTCCTTGGCCACTTGTAGCCCTCTGCCGCCACCAAGTACTAAATCACCCATCGGCATCGGTAATATTTTCCCGATCGGCAATCGACAGCATCTCCTTCATCGGCAATCGGTAACCATCTTCCATCGTCAACCGGCAACGAGCCCCCATCGGCAATCGGCAACGAGCCTTCATCGGCAATCGGCAAGGCAATCGGCAAGGCCCCTTCATCGGCAACACACTTGGCCTTCTGCAGCACTCTCCCATCGGCCATATCAACTCATACTTTACCGATGCCGATGGAGAACAGTCACTGACCAGTCCAGCTTCGGCCCATTTGACACGTGTCGAAAACCGGTGTCAACACGTGGTAACATCACCATGTCCAACAAAACCATCCACAAAAGTATCCAGTTTAAGTTTCATTAGCTACGATGAGAAAGGAAGAGGTGAGTCTCCATAACCGAGGAGCACGACGATTCAAACCGATTAAACCCAGCTGGGGATTCCTTATCACATGACATATGTAGCCGAAGCCTACATATGTCAACCTCCCTCTGCAGCCTCCATTAGAGACCGAGGCCCGCCTCCCGAGAGCATAGTACTCCACCGCCCTACCTCGTCCCCAAGGACAGTTTACCCAGTAGGGTGGGTACACAAAATCTCACGGAATGGATGGATCTGAAGTTCAGCTTCCCGGAGTATGTGACCAGTACTGCAAAGTCTCATCTCAGCGTTCAACATCGGACGGTTCCTGATCGACACGTCCAGAAAGAACCCGCTCACAAGACCTCCACGTCTTGTGGCTCACCAACACCATGTCCGCCCGGTCTCAGTTTATTACTCCCAACATTCCATTATCCATTTCAAAAGTTCATAAACATTTGCGGAAGCAACATGTTTAGCTCCTATTCTCGCAGATGACAGGAAATCATTTACCTTCACGGTCTAAGCATACTAAGCATAGCAGGCAGAACTCGTTTGTTTTTAAAAATAGGTATCTAGGTACAGTATTGAATAACAAGGTAGATAATGCATCAAATAGGTAAACATTTTCGGAATATTCAATGCAATAATTAAACATAAGTATATAAGCAATATACTTTTAAAACACAAGGTAATTGTTTAAATGCAACGGAGCTTGCCTTGGGGTTCAAGGTAGACGGTCTCGGGTTCTTCTCCGCAGATGTCAAACCCAACCTCGTGTGACTGTTGATCTACTCCGATAACGTGATTCACCACGTTTTCCGATTCGTTTTCTACACGAGAGAGTAACATGCCATGTCTAAGATGATGCGTGAATAGTAGACATGATGCTTAATTAGGAAGAAAGAAACTTAGTTGATTAAGGTTAAGTAATAAATATGAATCTAATGCAACTTGAATGGGCTAAAAGAGAGTTACAACTTGAATGGGCTAAAAGAGAGTTAAAACAAAGAAACAACAAAGATTAAGAACCGGTGGCAATTTCGTAATTACTTGGACTAGTCTCCTTCCTAGATGTGCTGATTGTAGCCTCTTTGGCCATGAAGAGTTGTTGCTGTAGAACTCCCGTTGGTCGACGAAGGAAGGAGCTCGTCCCTAGAGGAAGAACAAGCAGGGCCGAGGCAACGGACGAGACATTAGCAATGAAGAGGAAATTTAATTCACTGTAGATTTCCAAACTAGAGGCTCCTCTTAATAGTAGTTTCGGTATGTTTTGTCCAATTGGTTAATATATATATATAGAGAGAGGAAGACTCCCCACATTCCCATCAATTAGCAATATGATACTAATTGATGTTACACCCTCCATTTTTACTAACGCATAATTAATCATCAAAGTCCATTAGTAAATAAATGCATAGGTCATTTACATTTATTAGGATTATTGCACATGAGCTTTGAGAGCTTTTATGAAATTGAGATATTTATTATATCATTTTAGAATTAATTAATTTCAGGAATAAAATAATTTTAGAAAAATTCATAATTAATGTTTAAGACATAAAAAATTCTCTGAAGGTTCTAAAAGTTCAAGGAAAATTCTCAGAGACACTTTGGAACATAATAAACCCAGATAATATATTTGGAGCTGATGAAAAGTTATTTTAGAGCATCTAAAAATAGATTATGCTCAGTGAAAATTAGGAAAAAGGTTTGGAGAAAGTCAGAATAATTCTCATAAAGATTTTAGAGATATGTTAATAAATGATAAACTTAAAGGAATGATTCAGAGTAGAAGAAAAAGGATCTTAGGAAACTTCAAATGAGAGAATGGAGTTGGAAAACAGTGAATTTGATGA
The DNA here is from genome assembly GCA_022036555.1 of Microstegium vimineum. Classification (NCBI taxonomy): domain Eukaryota; kingdom Viridiplantae; phylum Streptophyta; class Magnoliopsida; order Poales; family Poaceae; genus Microstegium; species Microstegium vimineum. Next base: position 3,972,159 of record CM039119.1, read on the forward strand.
TAGAATTGAAAAAGACAGGGACATGCCAGGAAGACATGACGTACTCTAAACGTGTTTTTAAAACTTTAATCACTCACGACACAAATTCATGCAACAAACAACCATCACATCAAGCAAAGCCCATCAAATTAATTTAAAAAACATTTTAAAAGCCATTTCATACATTAAGTTAGCTATAAATTAAACTAATATTAGGAAATTTTATATCAATATTGAAATTATTTATTTCATTTAGTGTTTTATAAGCACAATCCAAAATCAGAAATTTTGGGGTGTGATAGTTCAAAAAGAGTTAAATAGTAATTCAAATCTTCATTGTTATCAAAATAATCTCAAATGTTGAAATAAAGTGTGCCATTGGAGGAGCTCATGAAAATAATTAAGATGGACGTATTACTTATTTAATCTCATATAAGAAATTATCGATTTATTTGGAAACAAAAAATGCGGCGGCCAAAGTCAACAAGTGAAATGAAGCGTGGCAGGTAATGTACACACGCACAGGGCACTACTAAACGTTCACAATCGCAGCGGCAGTAGCAGCCAGGCACTGGGCCCAGCTGCAGCTACGCACGCTGGCAGCGAGACAGCAGCACGCACGCCACGAGGCCAGAGTCCCAAGCCTGGACGGTCCAAACTGAGGCCGAATTGTGGTTTTTAAAAAAGCTGTTGTCTGGCGATTCTTCCATCATTTTCAGCTTTCAGCACCTAGTGTATCACACCTACTGTTCTTCGATGATTCTTTGATTTTGATTCGTGCGAATAGAGGGGATGCTTAGCAATTACAGGACATCCTAGACTTGTATGAAAGGTGCTCGGGTCAGGTGATCAACAAGGCAAAATCTGTTGTCTTATTCAATAAGAATACGCAGGCTGTTCATAAGAGAAAAGTGTGTGATCTACTGCAAGTGGAAAAAAGAGACAATGAACGAAAAGTATTTGGAACTTCCTGTTCCATGTTGGGAAAGCAATTGGAGCCATGTTTGCTTATTTAAAGGAGAGGATTTGGCGAAGAATACAAGGTTGGAAAGAGAAATTTCTTTCAGGACAGACAAGGAGGACAATGGCGGATCTAGGATTTTTTACAGGGTATGCCGAATCAAAAAAATTCATATCTAAACCGATAAAAACCGTTTAGCGATTCGGTAAGTACCATAAAAATTGCTCCACACAATCCAATATACAATTACTAAATAGTATATATAATAAATCTTTTTCTTGAATACGCAAAATATTTACGTATCATTGCATTAAGGTCGACAAAAGCTCTTTTTGTTTACATCGAAGCAGTTCATAGGCGCATTAGCCCGGACAAAGATTATACACATAGACATACATTATGTCTAAAAATAATATATGTAGAAAAACAATACGTCTTATAATTTGGAACAAATTTAGTATAATATAGATATAACTCACACTCACGCAAGGTTCTTTTAGAAAAAAAAAAGATCCAAGATTATTCCTGCAAGTGCAACTGTATTATGCAAACATTAAATGGCAAACCCTTTCGTAGTCCTAGCCTCGATGCCATGGCTCCATTGGCCTCCACGGCGTCTGGAGCGCGATCATCGATATGTATTTCCGATTCGCGAACGATCAGACGCCATGATAGCAGTGAGTCGCGGAGCCGCCGACGCATACCCAGCGACAAGTCGACAGTATAGGAAATACTCAGATTGTGGTTATCGTGAATCAAGCAAGTAAATTGCGCTTGCATATGAGGTGACAATTTCATATGTGCAATTGACCTGTATAAACTTTATTTACTACTGTGCACGGCTCGATCGCAGGGTATGCCCTGTAGATCCGCCCATGAAGGAGGTGCTGATCAAGGCGGTTGCCCAAGCAATACCCACATTTGCTATGGGTTGCTTCAAGTTAACCAACTCGTTGTGTGATGATATCAGTAAGATGGTGTGTCGTTTTTAGTGGAATCAACAAAAAGGAAAACATAAAATTCATTGGCTGAGCAGAGATATGCCGCTAAAAGATAAGAAGGATGGTGGGCTTGGTTTCAGGGACATCCATGTATTCAATCTAGCCATGTTGGCAACAGTCCTGGTCGGCAAAGCAGTGCTGGCGTCTATGGATTAGGCCTGAGTAACTTTGTGCTAGAATACTAAAAGCAAGATATTTTGCCGACTCGACGATTCTGGAGGCCAAACCAAAGAGGTGTATGTCGTATACATGGAGGAGTATTGTCAGAGGCTTCGACGTAATGAAAATGGGCATCATATGGAGAATAGGGGATGGTGCAAATGTGAAGTTATGGTCTGATCCTTGGATTCCGAGGGAGCCTTCTAGGCGCCCTATCACACCAAGAGGAGGGAACATAATTACTTATGTTGAAGATTTGATAGACCCAACACTGGTACATGGGATGCAGTGCTTGTTAGAGATGTGTTTTGGGAAGAGGATGCAAATCTCATCTTAGCGCTGCCGGTGAACGAAGGGAGAAACAATGTGCTGGCTTGGCACTATGATGAACGAGGCTTATTCGGTGTGAAAAGTGCCTATAAAATTCTCAGGGATAATCTGATTAGGGGAAGAGTGAGAGGATGTGCGCAAGGTGTGTGTAGTGGTGCAGTTGATCCAGTATGGGAGAAGATATGGAAATCAAAAGTGTCCCAACAAGGTGAATCACTTCATCTGGATAATGGCACATAATAGTCACCCACTGAGAAGGAATTTGGCCAGAAGAGGGATGAGAATTGATACGATATGCCCAATGTGTAATCAGTGTGATGAAGATGGAGGTCATCTATTCCTGAAATGCAAGCTAGCCAAGAAGGTTTGGAGAGAGTTAAACCTTGAGAGGGAATGAGAAGAGTTGTTGGCGATGGCATCGGCATGGGATGTAGTTCAGCAGATTGTGCTAAAGAAGGAGGAGACGCGTAGACTGATGTTCATTACCCTCTGGTCAATTTGGTGTGAGCGAAATGTGATAAGGGAGGAAGGGCGTAGGCGACCTCCTGAAGCCATTGCAAGAGCTATTAGATTGTATGCTACCGAGCTGAATTCAGTGGAAAACCGAGCCAAAGGGCCGCAATAACTAAGCAAGAACAATAGACGCGTCCCCGGAAGGTGTCCTCAAGCTCAACTGCGAAGCTTCATTCATACCTGGCGAGGGGTGTGGAGGATGGGGCTTCTTGATCAGGGATAGCGATGGGGATGTGGTGCTGGCCAGATGGGGACATGTGAATCATCTTCTGAATGCGTTTCAAGCCGAGACAATCGCGTGTTTCCAAGGAGTTCAGGCTGCTAGCAGCTTGGGAATTGGCCATTTGCTTATTGAAACTAATGCCCTGAAGGTGAAGCAAACATATGGGAGTTGTTGCAGGCAGACCTATCTTCTGCTAGTTGCCTGATTGATGAGCTCAAGTATTTTTCATTAGCTAATTTTATTAGTAGTGAGTGTGTTTATGTTCCAAGAAATTGTAACAAGGCAACACATGTTTTCGCTACTCTTGTGTGGATAGCACTGAAGGGGTAGAGCACATCACAAGTGACATCCCGGATAGTGTCAATGTAATTCTTGTCGATGATCCGTCGACTCAATTGCAATGAGAAATACCCAAGTTCACAAAAGCTATTGTCTGCTGTGATTTTTTGAAAAACAATTGTGAGAAAGTTGTTGTGGGAAAAGCAGAAGTCTGGTTGGCTACACGGTTGTGGCTTTTAGAAAAACTGAAGAACATACCCTACATGTCCGCCCCACTAACCTCTCTACCTCTCTCACTGACTAGTGGATCCCCTCGTCGGCCCTTTCTCCTCCTGTCGTGAAGCCGTGAAGGGGAGCCGGCGAGGGTCCTGGAGGAGCCCGCGCCCGTGGCGGAGCCCTCGCCCATGGCGTTGCTCACACCAAGCGGAGCTCCTGCCCGCGACGGAGCCCGTGCCTGGTGGAGCTCTCGTCCGCGGCGGAGCCCGCGTCTAGCGGTGCCCTCGCCCGCGGCGGAGCTCTTGCCCGTGGTGTTGTTCATGCCCAGCAGACCTCTCGCCTGCAGCGGAGCCCGCTCCCTCGCGGAGGTGAAGGGGTGACACGCGGTGATGAAGGGGCGCCGGCGAGCATGTCCTCGCGGAGGTGAAGGGGCGCCTCGTGGTGGTGAAGAGGCGCCGGCGAGCCCGTCCTCGCGGTTGTCGGAGCTCGAAATCGGACGCGCGTGCTTTTGTGAGGTGTATGTGAGGAAGAAAGAAAAGAAAAATGAACTGGTATTTTTTTCACCAGTGGCAGGTGGGTAATTCCCCCCCCCCCCCCCAAAAGCATATGAAAGCAGGGTGAAAGGTGCTTTGAGTTTTATACTATAGCAAACGATGCTTTTACCCAAAAGCAACTATGGCTTTTCACCCCTTTGGTTGGCTTTTGACTTTTGCAAAAGCAAAAGCAAGTTCAATCAATTGGCTCACTGGTTCTTTTAAAAACAGTCTAGTTCAACCGGTTGTCGGCGGTCAGATTGCAGTCTAGTCCAACCGATTTTTAGCGATCCGATTGCATGGACGGTTATTTAAGTGAACCAAACCGTTGTAGTCTCTGGTTCGATCTTTTACCGTTCTGGTCCTAATAGCATGGACATTTTGTAGAAGATTACCAAATGGGTGCTACAATATGAGAGGAACTAATTCTACAATAATGGAAACATTATTACAGTATTTGCTTCTCTTGAAACAAAATACAACTATTATAGTTTAGTACATATACCAAGAACACATAATCCATGGTGGAAAACAAATGAGTAGGGTAACGGTTTTTAGGATGTACTTTGGTCAGATGATCACTATGACTACATGTGTGCTAAGGTGTGTGTGACACAAGTTATAATAGGGCCTATGGATGCAATAGAATAGATGGCGTGAAGAATGGCGAAGAAACAAAGTCAAAACAACAAATTATACAAAAACATAGTACGTGCCAAATGGTCATATAGGCTATGGGTGTGCTAGATAATCATCAATCACTAGTGTTGGTGACACATTACAAATGCACCAACCTAATGAACAATAGTAGTGTGCATCAAGCACACCATCCATGTCATGCCAACACCATGCTAGTGTCTACACCCCTCTATATTTTTTTTTGAATAAAGGAGCCTTTTCTCCTCATTCCCATGCACTGTGCACGGAAATACCGCGGTCATCGGGGATCAAACCCGGGGTGGCCAGGCAGGGCCTTTGGCTCCTTGCGCTAGCCACTAGCAGCTATCGCTCGCTGCCTACACGCCTCTATATTAACTCCCTTGGAATATCCAAAGGTAGAAATGGAGGTGAGTTGAGGTAGTGGAATTAGGAGCCGGTCAAGGAAGAGAATAGAAAGGATATAGGAACACTGCACCAATAGCTAGTGGCCATCCATGGAGGATATCAAGGAAGATGGGAGGCCACCATGTGCTTGTCCTCATCCATGATGTTGTCATAATGTAGAATGGAGGGCTAGTGGTGAAGAGAGCTAGGAGGGAAGTAGGGTATTGGACCCTGGTCATGGAGGAGAGGGGATGGGAGTGGTGCATTGGCCATTATGCATATAGGTGGAGGATAAAAGGGGAGGTTAGGGATGTCAGAAGGAAAGAAGTGGGAGAGTGGATACGAATGGAGATACAGTTAATAGGGTGTTGGGGATGTTCGCTGGGATGTTTGGTTCATGAAGGGTTGATCTCAAACGTTGAATGAGAATGGATAGTCAATGTTTCATGGTGTTATATGGGCTCTTACAAGAAAACACCTTAAAGGGTCATTCCCATGCCAGCACTATGGGCTGAGGTGTACACCCAAGCATAGCACTAGCCACTGGGCCATGCTTTATAAATCTATGCCTCATGCGGCCCATGGGGTTCAGCTGATCTGACCATTTATACTCTATCCCTAGAAGGACCATACAAAATCTGAGGTGACAAGAGGGGCGACTCCCTACCATGCCCAAAAAAACTTCCCTGGCCATCATTGTTGGCTATCATGCGATGGCAGCAAAGCTTCCCAAGATGGCGACAAAAAAGATGCTTGCTCACCACCCCCTCCCTCCCTTATTTCAAAGTCATGCCATGCTCCAGCGTAAAGATGGCAATGGGGCCCCGTTCCCTGATTCTCCGCGGGGAATTCCCTTATTAGGGGACGGGGATGGAGGCAGATTATTCCCCATGAGGATTAATATGGTAGGAACTGTATCCTCGGGGGTTAGGGAAAGTGTTGGTGTCCTTGTCCCTGATCCCCGCTGACCCGCCTCGCACCTTACCATCATGTGTGATTCGGCTGCTAGGATGGAGAAGGCATGGCCCGTCTAAAGGCCCAACTATGATCATAGAGTATATAAACTGCAATCTAACCCTATAGCCCCGTTCGTTCATCAGTGCCCACCACACACCCTTGCTCCTCCGCCGCCGCTCCACCAGCAATCCAGCATGCCACCGCTATACCTCTTCCTCTGATCTGCAAATCAGCTGACAGGCTTGCCGCTCATCAACGTCCCTATGCGGACACGCCGCCATGGGAGACGGTCGTCCTCCCTCCACCCGTGAGCCACCAAGCATGCTGCACTCAGGTAGACTGGTAGACAAGCGAGAGCAGCCGAGCTGCACACTTTTGTTTCCTTTGATTAGCACAAACAAGAACCAAAAGTTGTTAGGCACAACTTTCCGAGTCGTTGCTAGGCACAGCTTTTCAAATCTTTGATGTGGTGAAGATGCAAGTGCTACAAATCAGATTCATTCATTACTGTAGTCCTCGTCTTTCTTCATGCTCCATGTTTCTCGTTTTTTGGATTTGAGAGGAGAAATAGCCTTTTCTCATTCTTTGGATTTTGACAGATTAGAACCAACCAAGTTTCTTTCTATCAGTTCTATTAGATTAGAAATTGAGAACAACCAAAGTTTCATGACATTGATTCACTTTTGCCTTGTCTGTTCGAATGGTTTATTTTGTTTCGGGGTCGGTTTCCCCGATGGGGATTAATCCCCACATGGGGACGGGGATGGGAACAAAAGGTCCCCCGTCAGTTGTTCACGGGGTTGAGGATGGCAGGAAAAATGTCCCTGCAGGGACGGGGATGGAGACGTACTCCCTGACGGGGAAGTCCCCATTGCCATCTTTACTCCAGTGTCTGCCCTTGTTGGCTCCAAGGTTCTAGGTTCGGAGCATCCTGAGCCAAATCCGGCCTCCTCGCCACTAGATATGAACATCCTACTACATTTACTTTCATCTCTGGTGGCTTGGTCATGACTTATTATGACAGGCAACCTCCAGTGATCTGACATCCTTAGTTGCCACAACGATCAGTGGGGCAGCCTGATCAATCTGGTGCCTCCTATACTAGATCCAGTCTTCTGAATGTTGGAGCCCATCATGCCACTATTGACGCCCACCTATACTTGGCTGACGCCTTCGGCGGCCGCAACGGCCTTCGTGGCTGCTTGATCCGGTGCCCACAAGGCCAGATCTGATCTCTCCTACAAAGATCTAGGCTCGCTCTAGAGTAAGGTGGCACAGCCATTCTGACCAACGATTGTGGCTTGCCGGCCACCACGCTCCCCTACATGTACATGGCTGACACCTTTGGTGGCTATAGTGGCTTCTAGGGCTATCTGATCCAGTGCCTCCAAGGCTAGATGTGATCTCTCCTACTTAGAGTCGAGCTCTAGGGTGAGGTAGCGGGGGCCCCTTTACAGACGGTGGTGGTTTATTGCTATTCGTGGTCACGACAGCATGGTCAGCGCATCCATGGTGTCTAGTAGTGTAGCACCACAATTCTCATTTGGCACTAGGTTGCTAGTCTCCTAGGCACGGCTTTCCCCTGTTCAGCAAGGCATGAGGTTCATGGAGGGCTGGTTTTGCACTACAGCTACTTTGTGCGAGCTAGCAAGGGCTCAAGCAGTAGGTGTGGTATGTGCCTTCATTTGGTCATCCTTGTTCTGAGTGGCAGTCCTATAGCTCAGGGTCTAGGGGAGTTTAGGCGAAAGAAATCCACGACTCTGTCTGTGCTGTCAATGGTGACGCCTTCGGGCACCACTAACCTTGCCTAGGAGGTGTCGTAGTATCCTTCTTTGGCCCTGCACTCAGGATGCCTCTAGGAAAAAAATTAGTTCTGGTGCTTTCAAACCAGTGATGATGGCGACATTGGGGTTGCGTCCTACTTGTAGGCATCACTATGGAGGTGTCTCTTAGATTTGGGCCAAGCACTTTTTTAGGGTCCACTGCTAGCTTTCTCTACATGGGTGCACAAGTTGCTTGTTGAATGGTGTCCGCTACCAGGTTCATCGCTCTAAACATCCTCTATGATCCTTGATTGCATCATCCCAACTTATGTTGGGTTTAGTGAGACCATGATCTCCTCTCTTGGATATCTTGGCTCTTCATTTGTTGGTCCTCCCTCCCTAAAGAGTTCCTTCCCTTAAGGGGTGTTGGCGGACGACGCCTAGAGTTAGATGTGCAAAATAGATCATGTACATCATGACCGTTGTCTATTGACCTCGACTTTGTGCCTTCCAATCATGTGGAAATTGGAGTTACGTTCTTTGGAGAGTTGTCACTTGGTAGTGTGCAATGTTGAACGATCATTAACATGTTTTCATCATGGGTAGCTTGGCTGTTCCACCTCAATTATCTTGTCACAAGATGTTTTTCCTATGTTGTGTTGCATTTATTTGTGTGTGCGCTCCTATCTCGCCCTTGATATGTACCTCTGGAGTTTGCCCCAAATTTGTAACCTTCCTCCCAAATTTTTGTGTGTGTGAGCTGGTTGGAACCTTGGCACCTTCCTCCCAAACATACCATCCATGTTATATTTTACCATCACTAATAAATTTGACACCAAGAATTCCAGAATGACCTTTCACTGGCCGAGTTTTAAACCACCATTTCCATTTTTTATTGGAAACTTCAGTGTTTTTTGATAACCTTGTTGAAATGGTATTGAATTGGGATTTTGTTTATACATTTGAAAATATTTTCTAGAAGAATATTTAAGATGTTGCGAACTACACAATGTGGAGGACTGTATCTAAGCGATGCTCCAAGGATATATATTTCCATTGTAACATATATATCAAAACCTATATGTAGTTCTGTACTCACCATTATTTTGCATTTTTGCCGGATCACATACCGTACTCAATACTCCCTAGAATTAGGATAGTCTTGGTGATAACTTTAGTATATAAAAGTACTTTCAATCAAGAGCTTGTTGGATCACGTTTTGCTCATAACAACAAAAAATACAAATACACAAATATAGCAATGAGGAACACATTTCAGTCAGCAACTCAATACCTGGACCACCTGGTCGTCCTAGTAGAAGGCATATACATTATATATAGCAGTGTTTGATTAGCATTAAAGATTCAACTTACATTGAACATACTTATATTGGCAAGATATAATATCAAGCGGTTACTAAAGGCGTTTCTAATTAATTTTTACTTAAAGTGTAATTTAATACTTTATGGCTGAATAAATATATGCCTTTGAATTTTAAAGCAAATAATATTTAACTAATGATAAAGCAACGGTCCCTTCCTAAAACTTTAGTTTATACTTTCCCAGTGTTCTTAACAAATATAGTGGACCCCACCATGATCATGCAAAAAATGGGCATCGCCATCCATGACACATAGTATTCAGTATTAACCATTCACATGTAACATGTGTTGATATACTGTTTCTTCTGAAAAGATTTTTCATGCATCTGAGCTTCGAGGAAATTGTATTGTTGACAGGTCCTTTTCTTCTATATATAGGATTCTTCATAGGCTCTGATCCTTCACAACAAAACACATTGTCTCTCAAAAAAATTAAATCATTTCTTAGTCACATCATACTGGTTGTAGCTGGTTTGAATTCTCCACATGAGAATGACTAGGAGGAGGCCTAGGAGATCCGGAATTAGCTACATTAGGAATAACAATAGTCGTAGAGCCACATTCTTCAAGCGGCGTGCTGGGCTTTACAAATCTGCCGCTGACTTGTCCACCCTCACTAGCGCAAGAATTGCTATCGTCTTACAATCTGAGAATGGAAAGATGTCCTCTTTCGGCACTCCATCGGCTGGTGCTATCGTCGATTCTTTCCTTTCAGGGGATGCACAAGTAGATCCATTCGTCAACCAGGTACAAAAAGACAAAATCACCCTTTTGCAGAATGAGTTATTCATGGTGGAGAAAGAGAAAGCCATGGAGGACAAGAGGAGAAAGGAGAACACTGCACGAGTCAAAGAGCTTGGTGCGACCTCAAGGAAGGCTAAGCTTGTCTATAGCAAGGTAGAGGATCTCAATGTTGAGGAGCTCAGTGAGCTTCTGCTTGACCTCTCAAGGGTCCAACAGGAGATTAATGGTCGACTTCCTCCACAGCAGCCTAGCAACCAGCAACCTAGCAGCCATCTAGAGGTTGGTGGGTCAAGAGACCCTTTGCTAGCGCTCCAGTGGTTGGCCTCTTCGCCATCACATTCAAAGAACCCGCTGCCACCACCTAGACGTCTGCCATGGACGCATATACAACCATCCTTGCATGTTTCAAAATCACCATTGTCCCTTCCACAGTCATCATGGCCACAAGCTACTCTTTTTAATCAAACCATACTGCCAACGGCACAAGCACCATTGACACCACTGTTACAACATGGTCTAATGCCGCAACACCCTTTAACGGCACAAACCCATCAGCACAACTATAATAATACACAGGGGTGGCACATCAACAATAACATCTTACGTCCATCCTCACAATCCTCTCTGATACCTATGATACAACCAACACCTTCATCATCAGCGCAGATTACATTCTGTAATGAACTTCCAACTTCGTTGCCTCCAGAACCTGAGCTTCACCCAGCAGCACAGCTTGAAAACCATGCAAGCACCGGAGACTTCACTGCTGGTCACCCATTTGCCATTCACCAATGGCCTTCACCTATTCAATCAGCTGATGAGACATATTTTGATGCGTGTATGGACTGAATATTTGCTTGGGAGACCATGGTGATTCTAGAGAGCAAGCTTCTAGTGGTTACGACATGCCAGGTTCTTTTGCACTGCTTCAACAAGCTTAGAATTGTCCCTACAATAACTCCTTAGTGATGATGGTCCTGCTGGAAATAGTCTTGGTGATAGGGCTGCCTAGATGATGATAGTTGATACCACAATTTCAATTGTTCTTGTGGTTCATTTAATCAATGTGTTTGAGGTTTCTAGTTTATTGTTATCAGGGAATCAAATGTTATTTAGTCCACTGGTCTAAGTCTTGCCTGTTTAGGGAGTTCTACATGTAATGGTATATCAAGGGACGAAATCTTCAAGTTTGCTTAATTCATAGGTCCAATCCTTGCATCATGCATGTAATGTGATGTATCCATCATATATATCATTGTATGAAATCTTTTGGTCGGAAATGGTACTTGTTGCTGCTTACATAATGAGGGTGAAGGCTACGAATTTGAACCCATATGTGTCTTTTCTTTATAGATACTTCATTAGTTTTCTTGTCATAATCCCTAGCAGAACCGTTTCGGCTAGAGGCACATATTTTCCAAAACGCCTGCTATCTTAGAAGGATTCCTTTCAAAGGTAGTTGATGGGCAAGAGTGCACCAACACGTTTCTGCCGTGTGAAATCTGGCCATTCATTATCTATTTCTTTTTTGGTCCAAGTAGTGTGGTCCCTTGTTGAGCCAGGCTTCCTCTTGTATTTTTGCCCGTGGGCCCCACCACCACTAACTTCATATTTTTGTCTTATGATGTACACCATACAAATATGAAAAGTCACTGAATTTTACAAAATGTTAAATTTCAAACCAAGTAGCTTAACTTATTAAAGTAGATTTCAATTCTTCCAAATGAAAGTATCCAAACGGCTCTTAGTGGATTCTTACATGGATGTTGATTTTTACTCAATATCCAAAGAAATATTCATGGCCACCGTGGTGACATTATCCACATCTGACTCCTCCCATATTTGATACATTTATTTGAATTCGTAATCAAGACTATTCGAATATACATATGTATTCAACATTATCCATGGTCTATTTGCATTGAATCCAGTGAAAATAAAATAATATGAGATCTGTAAAATCTATAACACTCCTTGTTATGGTGTAATGCACAAAAACATGAACTATTTTTCTAAAATAATGTTTAACTCTATGTTCCATGTAAAACTTAATTAGCTCAAAGCCTTTGTTACCCTTCCCTCTATTTCCATGTCCCAATTTAAGCGTTCTAAAATTAAAACTCTACATAACATGTCTTTGACCAAGCCAGGTATTAAAAATCAAAATAAAATTCCTTTTCCAAAAAAAAAAGTAGGGTTGAATTTGTCACTAGAATTCACGCTAGCCTATTTACATAAATTTCCTAAAGACTGATATGTTTTCCAACAATCCTTAATTAAAAACAATTTTTCCTAAGCTAACTCATGCATTCGTGTAGGGTTATTAAGGGTATGTTTGGAACACAAAAAAGGTATAGAATTTTTATAAGAATCGGTTTAATTTCACATGAAAAATGAAAACAGTAGGAACTAGAAAAAAAAATGCTCCATTCTAAATAGGGCCTAAGGTCGTGTGTTTGCTCTGGTTTGATTTGGAGTTAACCTCTCATCGGAAAATAGTCTGAAAACCCACCCATTTTTGGTGTAAAAGGGAAAAGCTTTTTTCCTAAAGCCTTTTCGCCAGCAGACCTAATTCAGCGGCTAGGAAAGTCTTCCACTGGCCCAGCATTTTTTTGTCTTTCTGCTCATTCTTTATCAGCCAGACCCAGCCCAGCCCAGCCCAGCCCAGCAGCTTGTCATCTATCTTTCTCTCTTCTCTCCTTTTGGATCCCAACACGCTAGCCAGGTTGGGCTCTAACTCAAAATTTCCTTTCTTTTGAAGTAGAGAAATCGACCCCGCTACATATATGTTTTAGCCATGGGAACGGAAACGGATCGGCCTGCCACCGACGCTACATGTTTCGGCCTGTGGGCCTCTTTGCATCCTGACCCTGCCTCATTTTGCATCCATGAATGAACAGAGCTGACTAGAGAGGGATGCATGCCCAGCCTTTGGGCCTGGGCAAAGCCTACCAGCAGTCCAATCCGGCACTCAGTCGAGCCCAGCAATAAGGCCCAATCTCTCCGCTCCATTTCCCTTTTTCAATTTTTTTTCTTCTGTTGACTAGCACCACCTTAGCGTGCTGATTGGTCAGCGGCCAACGTTAACAATTGACCATCAGCCCATTTGTCTATCCGCTTGTTAGGACGGTATAAGTCGGTTACTACCTCTAAACTAACCTCTCTAACATTACTAGCTTTTAACAATCTCTCATAATATAATTAGTTATACGTGACACTCTCACATAATCTTGAAATACATGTATAAAGCTAGCTCTTGATCAGAAGCTAGTTTTTCTTTTTCTTTTATTAAAATAATAAAAAATGCTTAAAGCTAGCTAGCATATGAGTCAACTGATGAGTTCTAGAATCTTATTTCCACTTCAATAAATTAGGCTGCCATTACACTTAATCAAGAATTACTTATACATTTCAAAGCTCAAACCCAAACCATTAACCATATGACTACTTATTACTTAGGCTACTACGACGTACTTTAACCAACATTGGCATTGTGTTTGTTTTTGAAACATTACTATTACGGTGGGGAGAGGTTCCCCGCCTCCTGGATAACCAACATTGACATTGACATTTGACAGCTAGCACTGCAAGTAAGTAATTAACCTGTTTGGCGACCCATCATATATATATATATATATATATATATATATCCTCCCATGACTATATATGTATGTATTGCACCTGCACGTACGTTTCAGATCAGTCGTCGTCGTTCATTATCATTAATCCTGCAGCTAGCTAATCTCACATGGAGGTCCTTGCTTATTTAGGAGACCTTGAATGGCTTGTAGCCCTTGAGGTCCTTGACGAGGCCCTGAACAGAGCCAGCGGCAGCGAGGAGCGAGACGAGGAGGCAAGCGTAGCTGAGGACATTCATCCAAGTCCACGCGGGCGAGAAGCGGCGGGTCTTGGCCTGCGCCATGTACATCTGGATAGGGAAGTAGACGGTGAGCGGCCAGAAGGAGACGGCGCCGATGAGTCCCAGAAAGTCGTTGAAGAAGGGGAACACCATGGCGACGAGCGCCGTGAGCACGACGTAGGACGTGCGCCACACGAGGCGGAACGGGCTGACGGAGAATCGACCTCCGGCGAAGGTGTGCTCGGCGGTGAGGAAGGCGGCGTGGGGCCAGCGGGAGCGTGCCCAGGCCTCGACGAACTGGTAGATGGGCTGGCAGAAGACCTGGTAGGCGCCGACGAGGTGCACGGCGATGCAGACGTTGCCGATGTCGATCAGCCAGAACGGGTCGTAGAAGCCGAAGCCGGTTAGGAAGTTTCCTGGCGCGTCGTTGCCGAATGCTGCGTAGCCTAGCACGCCGCATAGCATGTAGAACATTGTGGTTGTTGATACGCCGATGAACGACGCCTTCTTCATTACCACGTTCTCAGCCGGGCTCGACCGAAGCGTGTCCTGCATGCATTCATTCATCTTTGTCATCCATGCATATGGTAGAGTAAAAATGGGACTGTAAATTGCACAGGGTAAACTCTGATGCAATGGTAGAGCAATTGACCCGGACTAGACTACGAACTCTGATGCAATGCAATGCACCTACCATGTTTCCCTTTACTGCTGCTACCATGGTTGTTTGGGAGTCAGTTGTCATTTGAGTATCCTACTAGTCATAGTCCTAGATCGAAGTAGTCACTGCCTGCCGGCCATTCCATTTCAGTTGTACTAGTAGGATAAGCTTTACATTTTCAAACAAGAGTAGGATAAGCTTTTTAGTACATTTTTGAACAAGATCGAGTAGGATAAGTTTTACTTGATGAGGGGGATGCTTTCTATTTTGATTCTGCATGCAGGACCATTTTTCAGTATACATGGTTGTATACAGGAGCTGGAGTAATGTCCAGCCATGTGCACCATGACCGTATTGATTGTAGGACAAGGGAACTTTGGACTTTGGTGTGTGAAAGACAGTGGAGTCTGCTGCAAAGATTAAGATTTGGCTCGTCTCTTTGTACACATTCAGACTTTCGCAGAGCCTATCTACTGTATGCACTAGCTAGCCTGCACTGGGCTCAATGCAGAGCAGCGACCCTCGTCCTCGTGTTGACTACTGCGCCGTACCAGCATTGGCATTTTGCTCTATCTAAATAATTCTTTGTATATTACGTACCTGAATTTCGATGAGGACGTTGGAGTAGGAGTAGGCGAAGGCGATGTCTCCCAGAGACTGAAACGTCTTCCATATCTTCTCGGTCGCGGTGACATCAACACCCACGGTGGCACCCGTCAGCGACGTCTTCACGTGCACCCCACCTGCATCCATCCAATTTTAATCGATCATTCGGCAAACATTTACTGTATACTACGGAGCTAGAGATGCACTGCACTGCATAACGGGCGACATGCATGCATGATATGATCGATGCATGTGTGTGCAAACAAAAGAGACCATCGTCAACAACATGTCTAGTGTCCTCATCTATCTCGTGCGTACATGCATGTCACTTGTCATGCAAATTATATTGCCAACCAGAAACAAAAACAAAAAAGGATGCTGGTGATGTACATGCCCCACCAAGAATACATATAGGCATGCATTATATGTATGCATGAAGGTGGATAAAGCTGATGATAACCAATGCATGGATGGTGTGAGCTAGCTAGCTAGCTGAGAGATGGATGACTCAGCTCATCATCAGTGAGTGACTGACTGACAGATGCATGGATATAGGAGTATCTTGCCTGCGATCTTTGCTATGGAGAGGCCGAGTCCGATGGATGAGTAGGCGAGGGACATGACGGCGGCGACGATGGAGAGCCACCAGAGCTTGTGGAAGTTTGGGAGCTGAGACAGCAGGATCTGGATGCCCGCGAAGATGATCATGTTGCTCGTGTTGGACGCCACGCAATCGGCGCCGTGCCCCTTGCTGTGGAAGCAGTTGGAACGCTTGATCGCCCTGCAATATATATATATATGCATGCAGCATCCATAGATCGTTATTGCAGCAATCACTAAAATAAAATGGTCTAGGGTTGGTTGACAACATTACAAGTTTACAACATTACTATGTATACTATACTATAATCACACTACTGTTCTGAATAAGAAGGTGGTTAATTTCAGTAGCATTCAGGCATGGCTTTCATGATCATGAATAGGCTAGTAGTACTCCTATTACTGTATCATTGTTGCTCTGTCTGTCATTTGCCTGGTGCTGTTTCTGGAAAAAAGATGGCTCCTTTTTTGTAAACAAAAATCACAATAAACAAAGAAAGTAAAAAGAAAATATGATTCCTCTTCCAGGCATGCCAATACAGGCCACTCCTTTTGCAGACCCTCTTTTTCCATCGGATGGATGGATGGATGGATGGAAATTGGAAAAGGGAAGCTGTGGCGCCCTTCAGCATCTGGTTTTTCTTTTCTTTTCTTTTCAGGCAACCACTTTTCAAGTGCCAAATAATGTTATCTTGGCGACTTGGACATCACTTTAGTGTTTTCTTTTCCCTGTCCGCTGGAAGCTTAAAAGACAACCACTCTTCGTTCTTCTTTAATCATTTGACTACTACAGTAAGGCCCTTTAATTAATTTCCACCCAACTAAAGTTTAGGTAACTAAAATTCCAAATGTTAAAACAACTAAACTTTAGATGGGCCGTTTGGATCGATCTCTAGTAGCTAAAGTTTAGTGGATGAATCCAGAGATGTCCTAAGTTGATGCGTGAATCATCAGGATTATATTCCTCCTCCTCTGCTCCTCCATTTTCTCCTACCAAATTAAAAGCTACCTAGAAATAGGACAGTTCTTTTATAACATGGCCGGTTTGACTGATTTCCATGCTCATTAATTATTCATGTAATTCATCGATTCAGCATTGGAACATGGGAGCACAGCACCGGTGATGATTGGAGCTGAGACATGCATGGAATGGAAGACGAAGAAGAAGAAGAAGCATAGCATGAGAGACAGAGAGGAGGGCGTACGTACTTACCCCATGCTGATGGCGGTGGTGATGGTGTAGCCGATGGTGACGCCCACCAGGTTGATGTACTGCGCCAGCGAGCACAGACGGTACTTGGACACCCCTGAATGAATGATATTCAAAACAAAGGAAATCAATATATATGTATTCAAGATGAACAACATTCGATCGAATTGAATCCATCCATGCATCCATTTGAATCTCAATTCCAATGCTAGCTGAGTAGGAACATAACATAGTCGACATACCCAGGTATGCCCTGACGGCCTGTCCGTAGGTGTAGTTCCGTTTGCCATGGACGGGGTCAGGCGCGCGGTAGCAGTCGGCGAGGAGGCTGGAGCAGAACCAGGTGATGGCGGAGAAGGCCAGCAGCACGACGGGGCCGATCACCCACCCAAGCTGCGCGATCGCCCACGCCAGCGACAGCACCCCGGACCCGATCACCGCCGTGATGATGTGCGCGCTCGCCGTCACCAGCGTCCCCGTGCGCCTCTCGCGCCCGTCGTCGTCCAGCATCTCAGCCGCCTGGTCGCCGCCGAACCCGGACTCCGCCAGGTTGAAGGCGGCCACCTTCGTCCCCGCCTGCTGCTGCTGCTGCCTCTCCGACACCATTGCGAGCGCTGTTGTGCTCACCGGCTCCTCCGGCCTCGTCGAGTGTTGTGTGAGAGAGAGAGAGAGGAACACAACACAGGGAAGGAGTGGTGAGGGAGGAGAGCGGGGGCGTCTCCTTTTGTAAGCGTCCGGCTCCGGGGTTGGGTGGGTGCGCGGCTCCGGCTTGCCTTTTCGCGCGCAGACGATCGATCGAGCGGTTGGGATTCGATGCGGGGAAAGCCAGCACTGTGCCACCTTTTGTGTGTCGGCTTGCTTGCTCCTCTCTACAGTACCTCTCTGTTGTCTCTTCTCACTCACTACTCCTCAGTCTTCAGTCCTGTCCCTTGCTAGCACACTCTTGCTGCACACTACAGAAGTACTAGTGTGTAACAGCAGTATGAGTGAGTGGCAGATTATGTTTAAATTAGTGTATGTGGATGATAGATTAGTAAGGGAGATTAATTGCTGGATTGGAACACTCCATCTCATACTATCCATTCTTTATACATGCTTGTAGGCTACTACTGTATGGGCTTGCATGGATGCATATGCACATAGGACCAGCTGCTATCCAATTATTGAGGGCTCGATCTGCAGCATGCACAGGCCCATCTATGCTCATCTCAATTCTCATCCCAGCCAGCAGAGCAGGGCAGGGTATGCATTATCAACATGCTATCAATAAGCAAGCATTTTTTGTCAAGGACAAACAAGTGTCCACCACACTACTAGTGTGTTCTGTATGTGCATGGTCTGTCTTGGGCGTGTCCGCTGCAAGGGGCACACGGCACCAATCTTAATCATATCATATATATGCCGGAGTAATGATTAATTGATTTTTCAAATTCTCTGTGTATATGCAATACGTGGGCTTTTGTTACAACGCTATATATGTTCTGTTTATCATTTTAAGTGCTATATATTTCACCTACCATTTTAGCAAACTCTTGGCAAAAGCACTGCCTTTTCCATAAAGAAAAAAAAAAGAGGCCTTCAAATTTTCTTTGGTTATAAAAGATTCAGCATCTTCAAAGAATAATTCTCTTGGATTCTGCTTTGAACGGTGATTGTGATGGGTCATATTTCCATTTGATATAAGTAGAATTTGCAGCATTGTACTACAGACTTCTCATTGAAGGAAAACGTAATGAAGTAGCTATAATACCAATTCATTCTTAGCAGTACACACATAGATGTGCATTTAAATAGGGCCTTTTTGCGAGAGCTCCACCACTTGAAAAAATGAATCTAAATCTAGGATTCACCTCATAGAGCAGCTCCACCATCTATCAGGGAATTGTTTGGCTACACAACAGCTCCAGATCGAGAAAACTGAGGTTTTTGCCCTTGGGGTTATAATATGATATATCTTTTTTTTTCATGTAGCTCACGTCTTTTGTTCATATTTATTAAAAAAATGATGTATTTTTTTTGACACAAATGCAATATATTCAGACAAATATTCATGAGCATCCAACATTGACACACAAGATAGATAATTAGTTAACCCATGTGCATGACAACATCTCACAAATGTTACGATATACATAAAAATAACTAGATATTAAATGAAGACTAGTCTTCCAACACATGATAGTTCCAAGCAAGAGATAGAGTCGTGCCCAAGTCATCACGAGAAGTAGAACCATCCGATGTAACTGCATATCGATTATACCTTTCTGGTACTATTGAGAAAAAATGAGGATCACAATCGAAACGTGCAAAGTCCAAATCTTCACTACCATGCTCATGAATAAAATTATGAAGGATCATACAAGCGACAACCACCATTTTTCACTTCCACATCAGGTAGTTGGGCATCTTGTATAGAATTGGCCGCTTCATTTTCCAAACTACAAAAGATCTCTCAATAACATTTCAAACAGAAGAGTGAAGGCAATTGAACTTTTCCTCAGGTGCTTTGGGTTCCATACCTCTATGCCACTCTATCATATGATATCTTTCACCCTTGTAAGGCGATAGATAGACATGCCGATTAGGATATCCAGCAACAACAACATATATAGTATTTACCTAAACATGGTCCAAAACAAATACAAGTTAATATTTTCTATCATACAAAAGAGACTAAACGACTTGTGGAGGATGTGGGAAGATTTTTTTCATCCACATTGATTGCATTGTATAGTAACTCGTATCATGCATAGCTCCGGGTTCTTTAGTTGCACTTTACTCAACTTTATTCCAGTGTTCAGTCAATTCTCTTTTCTAACTTGTTCGGCTATTGAGGTGTTTGGATCCAGAGTCTAAAGTTTAGACTGTGTCACATCAAATATTTGAATGGTAATTAGGACTAAACATGAATAAATTAAAAAAAAACTAATTACATGGGAGTAAACTAATTAGCGAGATGAAACTATTAAGCCTAATTAATGCATCATTAGCAAATGGTTACTGTAGTATCACATTGTCAAATCATGGACTAATTAAACTTATTAGATTCATCTCGCAAATTAGACTCAATCTGTGTAATGGGTTCTGTAAGTAGTCTATATTTAATACTCGAAATTAGTGTCTAAATATACGATGTGACAGGGCTAAAGTTTAGACGCAGGGAAACAAACACCCCGTGGATGTATAACCATCAATCCAGTCCATAGCATCACCCTGGCCGTAATTTCCTACAAGTCTTTCATCACCCAAATCAAGATTTCCGCACCAAGTACATTGCTATAAAAAAATGGAAGAGAAATTTATACCTCATCATCTCCTTCTCTCTTGTTGGTCGACGAAGCCTGTGTCCTCACTGCGCTGGACTGCTACCTGCTGTACTGGTAAGAGCTGATGGTCCCCCAGGCCCTTGCTGCATGGTGGACCATAGAAGCCTGGGTGGCCAGAACCGTGTGGCTGCAGCTGCCTGTGCGCTGGCCGGGGTAGGATGGATATCGGCCAGGGCAGATTCTCGGTCTGGGGGTGTGGACTGGCCAATACACGTTTCTCAATTGTCTCATGATAAAATTTGCCAACTTTAAATAGTTGACCTATAATAACTCTAGAAGTTAATTTGATTTGGGAGTTTGTTCTGAAAACTAAAGGTAGTATGAGTAATGGATCCCGGATTCCAGCACAAAAATTTGGCAAAGATTATTTTACTACCAATCATTCTTAATATAGAAAACTTGGAAGCATTAAGAACTTTGCAATTCATTAAAAATAAATATAGATGCAATTCATTAAGAACTTATTACTAAATATTATTGTTATTAGAGAGCAAGGAGTACATTAATTATTGCCAAATTGATTGGAAACACAACTAAATGATATCTATTATACATTCAAAATGAATCAAGATATCTCATTGGGGGAGAGTTTAGCTCTCTATATAGGTCTTGGAAACCATAGCACTTTAGACGACATTATTTTGCTCTAAAGTCCAACCATAACCCTCCAACATAAGGTTAAGTTGATTGAAAGATATATAGAGATACAACATGAACAGCTGCTATACCAATCTTCTGTGTGTGATGCTAATCTTGTCCTTCATTCTTTTTGGGTTCCTACCTTTCCCTTGTAAGTTTACAATACCATCTTGTCTTTGGGTCAACTTTTTTATGTGTGTATTTTTCTTGGTTTGCTGATGAAAAAAAATCTTCAATAGGCAGCCCTGCACTCTCTAAGGTTGGAGATACAAGTATCTACCGAAATCGTCCTACCAGCAAAAAATTCAAAGCTTTTGTGCTCAGAAACGCATCAGTACCTAAGACCGAAATCAGTCTTAAATTCTGTATGCCGTATAAATGTAAGGGTATTGACTGCTATTGCTGTTTGAACCTACATACACCGGATCCTTTAGCTGAATACTACAAGACACAGGAAATTTGTCAGCTTGTGTGCCCCGCATGCAACCCTCAATGCCCACAGTAGCCACAGAGACTCCGATGATGGAAGGTTGTCCGTAATCTTTCAAATGGTCTATCATTAATGGGGAGCAAATAAATAATTAATGTATTGGTGTTCAATATATCTAATTATGGTGTCCTGATTTGTAAGGTAATATAGTTCGCAATATATATTACTGCAATGCTACGCAATGCAGTATTAAAATTGCACATAAAGGTGAGGCTCTGATCTATAGCTAGACGAGTTTTAACATATGAAAATAGCCAATGTACTCAATTGTGTAAAACGGAATAGTACCAATGGAGTACTTAGGGATTCCCATCAGTGATAAGTTATGTGGCACAAAAGCTTTTTAACCTATATATTGTAGATAAAATGAGCAGGAAGTTGCATTAGTAGGAAAGGGGGGGGGGGGGGGGGGGCTAATTTTTCAGTTTGCGTTGATTATTTAAGGAGACAAACTCTGCCTTGTTCTCAAAAGAAATACTAATCTGAAACACTCAATCTGTTGGCCCATCGCTGTCAGTGTGCTAGAGTCGGTAGTGATTTTCGGGTTCACTGTGCATCAAGTTTAAGATCTAGAGAATGATCGGGATCTATATTGACCCAACAATGAAGGCCCATATCATTATCGGGTTAAGGCATGACCCGTCAATAATATATTGATGTCAGGTAGAGAGCCCTGATCCAGCGGGGTTGGACCTGAGTTATTATGGGCCTAGGGTGGGAACTAATACGAAGGCAACTATACACCTCCTCAAACATTTATATATATGTATATGTATATCTACATCCTAATCGAGGAAAGAATCCCTGAGATTCTAGCGCTCATGCCCTCCACAAACCACTCATCTGCTGCCACGTGCCTCTATTGGCCATTTTTTTAGTTCAAGAAATTTGGTAGTGATATAGAGTCTTCATCCTATATGTGGGGCCATAGTTTCTTGTGGCTGTGGTGCGTCCACGCTGCCCTGCCTTCGTTCGCATGTCGCGGGTCTTGTGCTCTGTTTATAGGCCTCGGCCTATTGTTTGGTTTTTGGAAAAAAAATATCGCTCCTTTATATTACCTCCATCCCAATATTATAAGACAATCCTAAAAATCTTGGAGAGTAAAAATATCTAAAGTTTAACTAAACTTATATGATAATATAATAATATTTATGATGTTAACTAAATATTATTAGATTCATTATCAATTATATTTTTATAGTATGCCTATTTGATGCCATAAATCTTTATAATTTTCTCTATAATTATTGGTCAAACTTTAGATGTTTTGACTCTTCAAGATTTTTATAATATTATCTTATAATTTGGGATGTCTTATAATTTGGGATGAAGGGAGTACAAAAGAAAAGGTTAGGTGAAGACCATTCCTACCAGAATGTAGTGGAGATTGTTTAACTTATATGTGTGTTACCGTATTATTATAACCGTACGCATGGTAAATCAGATGTTTCATAATCCACGTGTCAGCTACACATCCCTACCGTGTCATTGTCGGCTCCGCTGACATTTCCTTCAATCCACTGTTCGTTGTGCTTCGCTACACCACCCGGTGAGAAACTGTTCTTCTTTCTTTGCTGAGCTCCCCTTGCATTGTGTCCTCCTACTTGCCTCTGCTGCGACACCGTATCTTCCTATTCGGCTAGGGTTTTGTTCCTCGCTCACGAGAGCGTGGCTCCCTCCACGCAGATATCACGATGCAATCGGCCAAATAAGGTTGCAGGATCGCAACCGGTCTCCGTCATAAAATAGTAATTATGCCGTGAATAACACAAGTCAAAATTTAATTATTAATCGCTTTGTAGTGTGGATTAATGCACAGGCAAACACTCGAGAAAATGGCCTTACAACAACTGCCCAACGAACGACAGTCAATATTCATGTAGGAAAAATTGAGGATCTTTTTTTCCTGGTGTCTTTATTCTTCTTTTTTCTGGCACCGAAAAATACTTACTCCCTCCATGCCAAATTACAAGACATTCCAAGAATCTTCGAGAGTCAAAGCATCTCAGATTTAACTAATAATTATAGAAAAATTTATAAAGATTTATGACTTCAAATAGACATACTATAAAAATATAATTAATAGTGAATCTAATAATACTTAGTTGGCATCATAGATGTTATATATTATCATATAGATTTGTTCAAATTTAAAATAATTTAACTCTTCTAGATTCTTAAGATGTCTTATAATTTAAAATGAGGGGAGTACAATGGTACCACCTCACTCTATTGAATGGTTTACTATAAAGTCAAATATCATAGACAGACACAAAAAGTTGCTGCACGCGTGGCAACACGCGCGTACCATCCTAGTAGTCTTATAAATACAAATCAATTAAGAAGAGAATATTCAATGCACTAAAACAACTATACACCTCCTCATACATTTTTATCAGGAAAGTTTAAGAAAATTCTAGAGGAGTGCAGTAGGGTATCACACATTCAAAGATTCCCTTTGAAAAGTTTTCATAGTTGTTCAAAAGGAGCACTATACTGCTGCATGCACGCTTGTAACGTTCATTTTTTACTTTTGGAAGTTCAAGTTCAACTATTGGATCAAGAATATATCGCTAGACCTAACATCCCCACAATTGATTGATAAGAAAACTATACCATTCCATATAACATCCCGTATGCACGATCACATTTTGATTCCAAATGCCGTTCTTGTCCTGAAAAAAAAAAACATAAATTTGACTGCACAGATAGAAAGATCCTTTTTTGACCAAGGGACCCAGCATGAATTCCCAAGATGCGCAAAACAAATGCTAAGGGAATATATATATATATATATATATATATATATATATATATATATATATATATATATATATATATATATATATATATATATACCAAAAATAAGCAAGAAACCAAGAGCATCACTAGAACATACTAGACCATCATATCACGCGTTGCATCAAACCCCAGCATTCATGCATGATGAATTCCAGACATGACTGATGGCTGGAGTTTAAAGAGATGGCGCAATATGCAAGCTAATAAAGGTGATCTAGAAGCGTTCATATATATTCTGATGCGGCAGAGCACTGTTGCTTTGGTTTACACACAGTTCAGATGACATGTGCAGTACTAGAATACCTCCACAAAGAAGAAGAAGAAGAAGAAGAAAAAAAAGAAAGAAAATGTTATATGTCAGCAAGTACGTAGCATTGGTATTACTAGTAGCAAAATGCAATGCAAGCAAGTGCAAGTGATGAGTTGCTAGGAAGCTACGAGGTCAATCAAAAGCATTGGCGACACTTGGACGTCCAGGAGATAAGATTCAGATCTTGCACGTGAGGCTCAGAATGGCCAAATATTTAATGGCCGGAGGAATATATGCAGAGGGCGCGTGGCCCCACATGTCTTCCTGATGCCTTGCAACACAAACAACATAATGACACGATTTGACCAGCATGGCATTCAGCTAGCATGCATGTGCGCCGCCTTTTCTCCACCACCTCTCTCGCTAATGAGAGAGAGAGAGACAGAGAAAAAAAAAAGATAACCGCAGTGAGCGGCTGCCATGGAAAGTCCTCGGCTTTTGTCTCATCACCTAACCTAACCTTTCATCAGCGTTTCCGAAACAGTTCATCATGGGGCGCCCCACTACATGCCAATTCCAAGCTTCCACTGAGAGTGCTGCAGTGATCAACGCGAGTAAAGTCCAAGCATCTAACCTCAACCGGTAGCTTCAGCAGCTAGCTAGCTAGCCCTAGCCGCCCATTCTTCCGGCCGGCCGGCGGCGCCACTGGAAATAGCCGCTAGTATATATGGTTAAATAAAGAAGAAGATTCAGTAAGAACAACCTTCCTACAGCAGATGATGGTAGAATAATCTCGAACACCGTTTCACTAAAACAAGAATGATGCTTGCGTTGAGTAGAGGACGACTATAAGGCCTATACCCAACCACGTCAAGACATAACGACTAATCACATATTGTGTTCTTGCAGCTAGCACACGTACATAAGGTGTACCACCAGCAGTCGTCGTTGCACACCGTTAGTTGTCCTTCAAGCTTCTAGAAGAAGAGCCATGGGCACATTCCCATATATAGAAGCCACCATCTGTTGGTTGTCGCGGTGCCAACGAGCCGGCCAATGGCATACATGCTTTCCCTGTCACGATCGCGCCGATCAATATGGACTACAGCTAAAACAACAGTTGTGTCTGACCATTGTAGACCGCACCCCAGACCCTTGAGGAAACTCGCCACACCATATATCCACATGCATCAGACACCGCAACCGAAACATTCTAAACTACTTCAAGGTTACTGTTAGTCGTGTGACTGCCACACCAACGTAACCGCTCAGTCTCACCAAATTTAAGAGCCACTATGACCTGTCTGGTTTAGACCTCCTAAACTTTAGTCATCTAAATCAAAGACTAAATTTAGGTGACTAAAGTTTAGAAAGTCCTCCAAACCAAACGGGCCCTAAGCTATACTAGTCATCATGCCCACGACCAACTTGGCATCTCATTTTCTATTCGCAATGGCGTTATATTTTCTAGTATTCAAATATACGTATTCCTATTGATAAAGAGTGGTTACAAATATATCATGACAAAAAAATCGCCAGAGTTATATTGAGACTTTGTTTTGAAAACTCATATTGTGACTTTGTGAATGATCAAAAGACCACTCATTTGCGACTAGAGAGAGTAAGAAGAATCAATTTGTGGAGCCTAGCTCCCGACCAAACAATGTGCATACCACCCATCGTTGAGTAGTACGACGTGTGTTGTGCCTTTTAAGAGGCTGTTGGCCAGTGCATCATGCATTCTTAACTGGTTATAAGTGTGACTTGCATTATTCGTTCCAAGATTGGTTATTTTATTTTGTTTTACCGTCCCACTATCATTGAGTAATTGGACCATGGCAAGATAAAGCTTTCCAAGGTAACCACCAATGGTGTCGATCAGTTTACACCAAAACATTAGCTGGCCGTCCCATATATATGAAGTCCACTTTGTGAGTGTCAACTCCTGTTCAGGCGGCCGCCGACGAGAGCTGGTGACCACAAATCCACAATCATATCATTTCCAGGACAGTTGCGAGTGTTCATCAGTTCAGCCTTCAGCGGCTGGAAACAAAACATACCGGGTTGAAAGCCTGAAACGAAGGCAAAGGAAAGTGTAGAAAGCAAGCTGCAAATCTGCAATGCCGGACAGGACGCCACATCAGTCACGACGTTCTCAGTGGATCTCCCTATCTAACCGGGCTAGCTGGAAATTTCTGGGGTGCCAATACTGAAAGCATAATTGGAAAACTATGACAGGAGTAGTGGGCGAAGATTCTCTGAATCTGCTACGTACAGGCAAAAGGTCGATCTGAACCATGGTCGTTCTCTACCATCTCCCACTAGCTAGGGTTTCGTTTTAGTGTGGTCGATCGGCTAGCTGGAGATTTTTTTTTAGATAATGGATAAAAAATATCCAGCCTCTATATTCATGGATGTACACAGTCAATTATTACAAAAGTCATTCGACACACGCAAGATAGAGAGCAAGCCTGAGTTTGACAAAATAAACACAAACACATGTCTCTAGAGCAAATTATAAACATGCTTCCACCCTCGATTTGAAATCTCCAAAGCAATCACTTCTATCTTCTTGCTTATCCACACGAGGATGTCCTTGGCTCGCTCGTCACGCTGCAGCCGGGCCCAGGAGCGTATCCAATATGTTCCCCTGAAAATAACCTGCGAAATAGAGTTAATTTTCATTGTATTAAAAATCACATCATTCCGGCATTGCCAGATGGCCCATCACATGGCAGCAACCCCAACACAAATTAAATCTTTGATCTATTTAGGCTGATAAATAAGCCAATTAGCAAACATATGTCTGATAGATCTCGGTTGGGTTAGATTAGTAGCGTAAAATATAATCCTCCAAATCATTTTAGTACAGGGTCAGTCTAGGAATAGATGTTGGATAGTCTCATTCCTATTACAACAAATATATTGTTGGCTCCCTGTCCAGTTTTTCCTAGCAAGGTTGTCCGTAGTTAGGACAACACCTCGTTGTAGGAACCACAAATTTTTTTTTATTTTTAGAGGAACTTTTAACTTCTAGATCTTCCTGTGGAGGAAAGGTGGTTGAGTATCTATAAGATGGAGATACATAGAGCGTACCGAAAATAATCCAGATTTGGTTAATCTCTATTTAAAAAAATCCGACCCTTCCCTCAACTGAATATTCGAGATCCGCGCTGCCAAATTAAGCCATTCTATAAGTTTATTATCCACCAGAGCCCTTCTAAAAGAGATATTGAGAGGGCTGGTGGCCATCACTTTTGATACAGTTGCATGTGGATCACGCACTATATTATATAAGGACGGGTACATAACTTTTAGAGGCTTGTCACCTACTCAGATGTCATCCCAGAACCTCGTATTGGTTCCATCTTTGATATCAAAAGAACCTATAGCCAAAAACTCATCTTTGATACGCATGAGGCCCCTCCAAAAGTGGGAGTCAGACGGTTTGGCTGTCACTTGGGTTAGGGTCTTTGAACATAAGTATTTATTTTTAAGCATCGACTGCCACATGCCATCTGAGTTAAGTAAATTAACCACCCATTTGGTCAGAAGACATTTATTCTGTAATTGTAAATCCAGGATGCCTAGACCCCCTTGGTCTTTAGGACGACACAAGATGTCCCATCTGGCAAGTCTAAAAGTATGTTTGTTAGAGGATCCTTGCCAGAAAAACCGAGACCTGAAATGGTCAAGTTTTTTTTAGTACTCCTTTAGGAATCTCAAAGAAGGACATCATGAACATGGGTAGGCTGCTTAGAACAGAGTTAAGCAGGATTAGTCTTCCACCATAAGACAAATATTTTGCTTTCCAGCAAGAGAGTTTTTGTTGAAAACGCTCATCTATCTTGCTCCAATCATAATTGAGGAGTTGCCTGTGGTGCATAGGGATCCCTAAATATCGGAAGGGATACTCTCCTGTGCAGCACCAAAAGATATTAGTATAATAGGATTCCATCTCTTTAGTTGTCCCATAGTAAAAAATTTCACTCTTGTGGAAATTGATCTTGAGCCCAGATAGTTGCTCAAAAGCACATAGCAAAAGCTTCAGATTCTTCGCCTGCTCTGGGTCGTGATCTATGAAGATAATAGTATCATCAGCGTACTGGAGAACAGACAGGCCATCGTCAATGAGGTCCGGGATAATACCTCTTATTTGTCCATCGGCTTTTGCTCTATTGATAAGAAGAGCTAGCATATTAGCAACGATGTTAAATAAGATTGGCGACATAGGATCGCCCTGTCTCAGCCCACGCTTTGTTTGGAAGTAGGGACCTACGTCATCATTTACTTTAATCCTTACACTTCCCCTGGACACCATACTTTGTACCCACCTACACCAAGTGGGCAAAAAACCTTTCATACGCAAGGTTTGCTGTAGGAAGGACCATTTAACCTTATCATACGCCTTTTCAAAGTCAATTTTGAAAATGACGCCATCTCTTTTCTTTGTGTGTAGCTCATGGATAGTTTCGTGTAGGATTACTACTCCTTCCATGATATTCCTACCCGGCATAAAAGCGGTTTGCGTAGGACTGACCACCGTTTTCGCAACCTTATTCAATCTGTTCGTTCCGACCTTTGTGAAGATTTTAAAGCTAACATTAAGCACACAAATAGGTCTATATAGCTGAATTTTGTTGGCATTTTGAATTTTAGGGATTAGAGTAATAATCCCAAAATTCAGACTGAAAAGATCCAGAGCCTCTCTATGCAGATCGGAAAAAAGAAGCAAAAGATCATCCTTAATGATCCCCCAAAAAACCTGATAGAATTCCGCAGGAAAACCATCGGGCCCTAGAGCTTTATTATGCTCCATTTGGATACTGCATCCTTCACCTCAGATTCAGTGAAGGGGCTAATGAGGACGTCATTTTCCTCCTGAGAAACTTGTGGAATATCTATAATTTGATCTTCCATCAAAGAGATCTCAGAGTTTTCCGGTGGTCCAAAGAGATTTTTATAATAATTAGTAATGTGGCTCTTGGGACAATCATCGCCAACAACAATTCCTTGATCATCTTCAAGTTTAAAGATATGTTGCTTGCGGTGTTTGCCATTTGCCACTAGGTGAAAGAACCTTGTATTCGCATCTCCCTCCAAAAGGATCTTGACTTTGGCTCTCTCGTACCACTTGAGCTCTTCTTCTCTCAAGAGGTACACTAGACGCTCTTTTAGATAATGCTTAAGATTAATCTCCTGGCTAGACAAGGAAATACTCTCAGCTTTTTTATCTAGATTTTCTAAAAGAGATAATAGAGTCTTCTTATCCTTTTTATAAGACCCAGATGTGTATCTTGCCCATCCTCTTAGGTGTTGTCTAAGCCTTCGAATCTTAGACTGCCAGCGCTCTAAAGGAGTCAACCCAGAGGTTTGAGATTGCCAGATATTTGCAACCATGTCATAGAAACCGTCCTGGGTAAGCCAACCTCTCTCAAACTTGAAAGGTCTGTTCTCAGTCCGGTGGGTCGATGCTCCGGTGTTGAGAATGAGGGGAGTATGATCTGAGATGTTCCTGTCTCTGGGTTCTACCGAAACCATAGGGAATTGATCCTCTCATTCCGTGCTGACGAGAACTCTGTCTAATTTCTCATAAGTTGGGTTGTCACCCGGCCCTGTCCAAGTGTATTGGCGGCCGGTCATCACTATCTCCCTTAGATCCAAGGAGTCGATGACCGCATTAAAAAGATTTGGCCATTTATGGTCAAAACCCCCAGAGCTCTTATCAACAGGAGATCACACAATATTAAAATCACCTCCTATAATATACGAAAGGGTTTCTTTTGAGCAAGTGTTAGCCATTTCAGAGAGGAAGGCACTCTTTTGTAAATGTTGTGCTGGCCCATAAACTGAAAACACAGCAAATTTGAAGTCATTTATTTTGTATCTTAGGGTAAACTTAATATAAAAAATCTCCCTCGTCAATGGCTCCTATATCAAAAGTCACCAGGTCGACACCGAGAAGGATGCCATCGGATCTACCACGGGGTGCCATGGTATGCCAAAGGAAATCATGCCCGCCACAAAGATTTTTGAGGACATGATCGGGGAAATAATCCCGCCCCGTCTTAGAGAGAGCAATAAAATTTATTTGTTCTTCCTTAACTAATTCTGTCAAGAACATGTGCTTAGCCAAGTCTGCAAGACCTTTGCTATTCCAAAAGACTCCTTTCATTGTAAACTAATTTTAGAGGAGGTCTTTGGTTTTTTGGGTAATTTACCCTTGCCAATATGCGTGGCCTTATTATATTTTTTCTTCCGGCGTATAGGAGAGAGATCTATGATTTGATCGCTCTCCATATACATCATGTTCTCGTTTAGATTTCCACAAGCGTGGCTGAGAACTGCCTCAAGTCGGTCATCCTGCTTGACATCACTTTTTAAAGTAGAGGTCAAGGGTTTAAGAGAACCCTTTTTTATTAGCATTGAGAACTAACCTATCTACCTCTAAATTTTTTAAAACTACGACTTTTTAGGGGACTAGGTTGATGCCTACCCTACCAAGGTTTGAAATAACTTTTGAGACTGGGAAGGTAGTGAAAGAGTTACCTGGATATTCGAAGTTCTTTCTCGCAAGCAGCCTTTCCGCCTTGTGGAGGATGGAGATGTCCGCCATTGCCGTGTTCCTGTTGCTGCGGCGCAACTCCACCGAGGGCTCCGACACCGTTTCCGAGATGGCAGAGGATGGCAGCATCCGAGCCTCCATGCGCCAGCTCGGGGAGGATGGAGGCAACAGAGGTCGCGCCCACCAGCTCAGGATTCGGTGGGGGGCCAGCTGCTCCCCGGAGGGGCTGTCCGACGTGTGCTCCCTCTGCTGCTCAGAGGACAGGTATGCTGACCTGGTGCCCCCGGCGTCGGTGAGGGGGGAGCACCGGTCGGCTCCCACTGCTGTCCGGCTGAGTGGCCCGCTAACCTGTTGCCCCCCAGCAGCGGAGATGAGGGGGCATCGGTCGGCAGCCATGGCTACCTACCCCCTAGAGTCGGAGAGGAGGGGGTACCAGTCGGCAGTGACGGCTAAGTGGACTGGGGGGGCAGGTCCAGATTAGCATGGGGGGTGGTTGATGATGTAGAGCCCCCCGTACTGTCCTGGACCAGGGCGATGACGTCCTCCGCGCAATGGAAGGTGTCAACAGGAGCCTCCCCACTTGCCATAGAATCCGCCAAAAAAACATTCGAAGGTTGTAGATTGTTAGATGGAAAATCAAAATCATTAACATCTGCCAACTCTCCTGACGCGTCAACTGGCTCAAGCATGACCCTAAAACTAATTTCATTTATCAGTTCTTTGCATGCCGTGTCCAGTGCAACATTCACCATAGTGGCTAACTGCTCGTGAGTCAAGTTTTTAGGAGGAACTTGGGTGTCGCCCGACTTGCTAATATTATTTTCAGGGGTAGGATCAGGGGTCTCTGCATCCTCCATCTATCGATCTTCCCCTTCCGCATCCTTATCAGCATCACCCAACAAATCATCATCCTCAGGGTCAAAAGTATCATGCTGCACCACTTCATCAGGTTTAAAGTATAGGCGATAAATACTATTTATTGCACAAACATCAGCCATATTAGGGATTTTTTTGTATCCAGGACCGCCACTAGGATGCGTACCTGACCAGACGCTCGAAGGTGGACCATATCCACCTTTTGAGTGGCACCAATGATGGATCCAACTGCCCACAGGGGAAGGAAAGACCGCAACACCCGTGGAACATTGGTGACCATTATCCAAACCTTGTCCAAAACTCTTATTGGTTGGACATCATCTACAAACACATCAAAGATAATAGTGCCCTCTTTGTTCTTAGTTGTGAAGGTACGGATGGCGACCATACGCTCTAACTCATCTAAGCTCGGAAAGGGAACAACAAACGAATTGACACCATGGACCTGCACATCCCAATCCCACCGAATTGGAATTATCCTGGCCAATTCCGAGCGGAGCAACTGCGCAGACACCTCGCCGGCCTCCACCGTGATGAGAGCGGCTATAGAAGACTGGGTAGGCATGACAATTTGGTTATTCCTTGCTGCTTGAATCTGGAAAAACCCCATCCCATCCTCAGTGGCGCCGCAATAGGCCACTGTAGGTTTGGGGCCTCGAAGTAGCGGACAGTGATTAGTGTAATGCTCCTCCAAACATATGTTGCATTCTAGCTTCACGGATTGTTCCTTGCGCTTCCACTTCTGCTTTCCCTGTTTGTCATCCAGTACGAAACCAGTGTTGTCGGGATTGGCGCCAAGGCTGACACCATGGTCACGTCCCCCGCCCTGATTTCTATGGCCAGCGCCCTGGCTGCCCTTCGGCGCACCAACGCGAACAAAGTCACGCTGACCTGCACCCGTGTTCACCACCGTGTCCACATGGAGTTCTGATGTGGCTGCCGCAGGCTTAGGGCCTCCGCGACCCCGAGCACGCCCATCGGCCACGCCAACAGTAGGGTGTCCCCACCCTCGGCCGCGCTCTGACTCAGAGGCTTGGGGGCCGCCCCTAGCTCCACGGCCCTGCCCCTGTCCCCCGCGATCGCGGCCGTAGGCGTCAGGGTGGGAACCACGACCTCTGCCGCGGCGAGTCTCGGGGGCGCCACGGCCAACAATGGCCCGACCTCGCTTGAAGTTATTGTTCCCGGCCATGAGGGAGTCGCAGTAGGAGAGCTTCACGACGCTGGCGGCGTGGAGCGATGCGTTGCGTTCCGGAACGGCGGCTGAGTGGAAAGCAGCGATGTCAATCAGGCGCCGCCTGGGTCCACCCGGAACCAGAGTCGAGGTCGGGGTAGGGTTAGGCCTTACGGACTGGGCCGGGACTTTCCCTTGGGACGTCACCAGACACGTGTGGTTCGGCCCAATATTTCGACCTGTTGGACTGGTCCTTTGATTTGAAATTTGAAAACCCCGAGAATTAGGATCTTGATTGCCACCATGGACGTTGCTCCGATCTCGATTGGCGGACCGGCGACCATTTTCCTGCACATGGGATTGCAGAGCCGAAAGGATGAAGTCTCCGAAGGTCGCCGACGGAGTCAGACGACACGCTGGGAGTGGCCCTTTCCAAAGACCCTTCCATGGCGCTCGGATGGCTTTTGGAGATGACGCCGTCGACGCTGGAAGCTGGGCTTGGTGCTGAATGCTGATCGCTCCCTGCTCGTGTCGGATCGTTGGACGAACGTAGGTTGCGCGTGCTAGATCCTCAGCACCGCCCAAGTCGTCGATGTCAGAGTCGAGGTCGGAACCCCAGAATTTCCCGGTGATCCCCTCAACAGCTTGAGGTTCCTTCGCCGTTCACCGATGGAGGGCTCGCCGTATCGATGGCGCAATCGATACAGGAGCCATCCTCCATGGGGTTGCACTTGGCGACGAAACTATGCACCTCGCGGCGGCGCGCCTGGGGCGGCGCGGTGGCGCTCTTAGGATCGCTAGGCGGCGGCGGCGCTCAGGAGAACTCCGCCTTATACCTCTGTCCACGTTCTGCAGGCAGCCAAATGATCGATAATGAACTGACAGATCGACGACGGCGCTGCCAGATGTTATGTTAACATGGGCGACATTGTTCATAGCATCAAAATATAGTGATGAAGTCAAAAACACAACAGGAATCGGTACACTGATTGGCGTGTAGATGAGCCGTTTCACACGTATGCACAAGTGCAAGGAAATGTACTCCATGTGTGTCCTTGAATAAAAAGATGACTAAAGTTGTCTTAAGTCAGAGTTTTTAGATTTTGACCAAATTTATAGTAAATAAGATTGAAATTTGTGGTATCAAATTAGTATCACTAGTCCATCAACCCGTGCTCTCGCACGGGTTAGAATCTCAGTCGACACTGACTAATTAAAACTACTTATATTAATATCTTTTCTCATCACTAATGTTCTGAAACAATAGTTATAATAGGTACTCTATAGACTATGTTTAGTTTCGATAATCAATCAGTTATTGGTTATGTATTTTTCATGCATAACCATCAGTTTTTTACATAGCACCTATTTTTTTTATCTCCAATATACATTTAGTTGAAACATTTGTTTAAACTATGATGGCTTAGGTGTGGTCTATATTTTTCGACAATGAACCTAAATGTTGATTTTTTTAAAAAAAAAAATGAGCTTATTAATTGCTCAGATACAATGACTAATATTTACAATGGTGATTATAGTTACCATTTGATGGCAAAGTGTTTTGGGTTTTTGTAAGATTCTTAGGATATAATCTTTTTAATTTCTAGCAGTTTCATGAGTAATATTTTCTAGAATTCATCTTTTTTCTAGCACGATAAGTGTTAAGTTGAAACATAAACTTAAAGTATAAACTCTTACCACTTTATATGATATCATTAAAATCTATATTTTAACTTTTAGCTTTTGATCATGTGTCAATTTGCAATTACATTGCTTATTGTATTGTTTATTCAAAAATTATTTTTATTTTATTTATTATAAGAATATTCTACATCCTAGGCTACCCTCTTAGGTCTTACAATGGCATAAATAATTGTTTCATCATGCACGATGGCAATTAAAATGTTCACTTTATAATATTGTATTAAAGTTGTTTTATTAAATAAATAATCTTTGGAATTAAATTGAAAATATTCATATGATGTAATATCCCAAATTGTTTAAACTTTTTGGAGGTACGACTTGCAAAAGTTATTATCATGAGTATTAGTATAACTTAAAATGAAGTGTAAGTGTCATTACTATATGATCTGTAAGGAGATTTTTCTAGACTTGATAAGCTTATAAAATAAAAGATATATCCTAATGTATATATGTTTCCTTGGTATACGCAGTGGAACATAGCTTTGTGCTTATATTATTATACTTATCAACTCATGCTCTCACATGGGCTAAAATTTTAGGAGATATAAGTGTTGTATATAGTTATTTTAAACTTATAAATTACTATTTTCATGGGACTAATCTATATTTTTTCAACCTGATTCATATTTTCCTTTTCATGTTACCTCTCTATATATTTATAATATATGAAATTAATTTGAAACCATACCATTAATTTTGGTGGCGCTTCTTGCATCACATATATTATTAAGTCTTGAGTCTAAAATTTGTTTTTTTTTCAAATTTTATTCTTGCTGACCACTACAGATTTTTTCCCTCTCAAGTTAAGTTGAAAGTCGTGTGCTTATTATATCTTTCATTGACTCTACTCTTCACTTTTTAAAAATAAGAAATTTAGGACTTAGAGTACGTTCTTAGATATTGTATAAATATTATAATAGCATGAAGACATCATTTGAAATGTGCACCATGTCACTCACAAATCTTGATGTGAGATCTTGGGTAATAGTGCTAACCTTAAAAGAATTTGACTGACTTTATACTCTAAAGTATTTTTAAAGTGCCCCAAAATGTGGCCACCAGTTGTCTCCCATACATTTCATGATCATTGAATTTTATCTATCAAGAAATTATATATGTATTTATATGGTTAAACTAAGGATATAGACATGTCTCCTATACAAATTATATGTCATTTTTACTAATATGGTTTTAAGGAATTTGTTACTATCATCTGTTTATGAATTTTAACTATTTTTTTATATGGTGAAATATAACTTATATATTTCCTGGTCATGCATGATGGCCCCGGCGGGTATGTTTATTTTAATTAGATATTCATTAATATATTAATGTTGATAAAGGTGGGAAATGTACAAACATATATAAATGTATGTGTTGTTTTGAATTATCTTTCATCATGGTAGTGGTGGGTAATTTAGATACAAACTTGGGGTTACTTTATGTATTTTTCAAAATGGGAGAGATGGGTATTTTTTTTGTAAATTATATTAGATCCAAGGGCAGTGATGATGATTAGAGTCTATCAAATTGAAGGCTAGATGTTTGAAGTTAGCGTGGGAATTCTCTGATTTATCTTTTTTCCTAACGCGTCTAGTGAAAATTAACATGATACATCCGTTCAGCAGATCTCTAATTCGTAACAGTAAGAAGGAACACTCGACTTGTGTATATTATTTTTTTGATAAAATTAATCTACTATTTGGTCAGCATACCAGATTTTCTTAACCAACAATTTAATATATTTAAGAAATGGAGTGCCGATTAGAAATGATATTGTATTGTGTGGTTCTCTTATATATAAAAATGAATAGAATATTCACCTATCTGTATTTGTGTAACATGCTCAAGTGGGAATATTTGCCTTATATATCAGCTGCTCATATAGTGCACGGTGAGTACAGACACATCCTCTTCTATAGAAATATTATTAGTGACGAACCTGTCTTTGTTTAGCCGTAGGTTAACCGCCAGACACTTTATATACATAAATTAGTACTCCTTCCGTTTTAAAATTCCACTACTACAGAAATCATTTTTGCTGGCACATTGTTTTTTTTTTCACAGGCGGTTTACAATTTCATGACGCCAGTAAAAAAAATAGGGTGGGCCCAGCAAGAGAACCGCTTGTGTAAAACAATTTACACAGGCGGCTCTCCTATCTCTACCGCCTGTGTAAATACCTGTAAATTTACACAGGCGGCTTATAATGTCAGCCGCCTGTGTAAATACACAGGCGGTAGAGATAGGAGAGCCGCCTATGTAAATTGTTTTACACAGGCGGTCCTCCTTACCAACCGTCTGTGTTAATACTGCAATAAATTCCCTTCTTCCACCTCCAGACAAGAACAGTTACTCCCGTGCTGTGTGCACAGTGGCGGACAGAGAAGTGGCGATTCCAAGGGGGGCAGGTTTTGAACTTCATTTCTTTGGTGAGAAACTTCCAAAAGGTTAGTTAGTGTCGTTGCCGCCATTTTTTTTAGTGATTCTTTGGTTCAATTCTTGTATTGGAGGTGCTCTAAATCTAGGGTTAGGGTTATGGTTCATAGCTAGGGCAAGAGAGAGAGTTTTAGCTATTTCTTTTTGTAAATTCATAGTAAATTGTATCTTGCTCGGATTATAGAAAATAAATACTTTTTAGAATTCTTGTGAGTAGATCTATGTAATAGAATAATGATTAACACTTTATAAAGTCTTGTCAATTGTTATACTTATTTCCTGTAATTATAAACTGTGAATTAATTTAGTTTTTTAATCTACGTACTTAGGGTTTATGAATTAATTTAGTAGTTGATGTTTTGTTAATTAGGGTTAGTTATTATTGTCTATACTTAGGGTTTGTTAAATAGGGTTAGTTATTATTTCATGTACCTTAGGTTTTTCAATAATTTTTGTTAATAATTGATGGTTTATTATTTAGGGTTAGATATTTCATGTACTTAGGGTTAGTTAATTAATTTAGTTAGCAATTAATGGTTTATTAATTAGGGTTAGTTAGTATTTCATGTACTTAGGGTTTGTTAATTAGGGTTTGTTATTTTTGCTTATACTTAGGGTTTGTTAATCAAGATGCCATCTCCGTTTAATTAATTCTTATAATTATAAAAATGAGTTTAAATAATTATTTAAATTTTTTATTTTGTAAATTCTGTAAGAGGTAGGTTTTCATATCTATTTAATTGATGGAGGATAGAATCTTAGTTATGAGGGATTATTTTCGTTTTGTTTTTAGAGTGACATACAATATTTTCCTAACCAATTATAGATAAATATGGAGAGGTCATTATGGATGTACAACTTATCAAGATTAGACCCATCTTATGTAGTGGAGGTCCAAAAATTTATTGATGCTGTGAAGATACATGCTCAGAGAACAAAGGCGAAGCACATATGTTGTCCATGCGCAGACTGTAAAAATATTGTGGTATTTGACAATGTGGAAGCAATCACTTCTCATCTGGTTTGCAGAGGATTTGTGGAGGACTACTTGATTTGGACAAAACATGGTGAGGGTAGTTCTACACCTTATATGCGGACAACTGACAACACTGCAAGTAACATCAATGTGGAGGGTCCAATGTCATATCTCAATGAATGTGATGCTATGCCAGATATCAATGAAACCCATCATGTTATGCCAGATGTCAATCAAACTCATAATTCTACGTCTGATGTTAATGAAACTCAGCATGTTAACACTGATGCCATTGAAGATGCAGATTTCTTAGAGGCAATAATGAACCGTTGTGCGCATCCGTCAATATTCTTCATAAAGCGAATGGAAGCCTTGAAGAAGGCAGCAGAAGAGCCTTTGTACGATGAGTCGAAAGGTTGTACCAAAGAGTGGTCGACACTACGGGTTGTTCTTCAGTTTTTGACGATTAAGGCTAGATATGGTTGGTCCGATGCTAGTTTCAATGATTTATTGCGTGTACATGGAGACCTTCTTCCTAAGGAGAACAAAGTGCCTGCTAACCATACTATGCAAAGAAGCTAGTCAGTCCACTTACGATGGGTGTTGAGAAGATCCACGCATGTAGAAATCATTGTATCCTATATCGGGGTGATCAGTATAAAGACTTAGACAGTTGTCCAAACTGTGGTGCTAGTAGGTACAAGACGAATAAAGATTATCAAGAGGAAGAGAATGCAGCCTCTGTTTCTTCAGGGAGGAAGCGAAAGAAGACGCAAACAAAGAGTGAACAAGACAAACATTCAAAGCCCACTAGCAGTATCGAAGTGGACTATTATGCGTTGAGAAGAATTCCTGCATTGGTGATATGGTATCTCCCTGTGGTTGATCGTTTGAGGTGTTTGTTTGCAAACCCTGATGATGCGGAACTTATGACCTGGCATGCTTCTGATGAAAGGAAAGATGATGGAAAGTTATGACATCCAGCCGATGCAAAGCAATGGCAAGAATTCGATAAGAAATATCCAGACTTTGCTGAGGACCCACGAAATGTAAGGTTTGCTCCGAGTACTGATGGAATGAATCCATTTGCCGAGAGGAGCAGCACGCACAGCACATGGCCAGTGATCATGATAATATACAACCTTCCTTCATGGTTGTGTTAAAAAAGAAAATATCTTTTGCTAACCATTCTTATTTCTGGACCTACACAACCTGGAGTTGATATGGATGTATTTCTAGAGCCCTTAATGCAAGAGATGCAAATACTATGGGAAGTGGGTGTCAAAATGATCGATGCGTTCCGCAAAGAGACATTCACACTGAGAGCAATTATTATTGTCACAATTAATGATTATCCTACTCTCTTCTCATTATCAGGCCAGTTCAAGGGAAAGGTTGGTTGTGTAGAGTGCATAGATGGAACATGGCACGTGTCTCTTCCTTCATCTAACAAGATAGTGTACATGAGGCATAGGA
Organism: Microstegium vimineum; assembly: GCA_022036555.1. NCBI lineage: Eukaryota > Viridiplantae > Streptophyta > Magnoliopsida > Poales > Poaceae > Microstegium > Microstegium vimineum. Next base: position 4,011,894 of record CM039119.1, read on the forward strand.
GGTGGCTACCGGCAGGCCATAAGTACCGCTTACAAAAGATGAATAAGTACTTTGACAATATGGATAAAACAAAATCTACTGCTCCATCAGGTTATAGTAAAGGGCACAGAGTGTATAAGATAGTTGAGAATGTCAAGTTTGTGTTTGGAAAAAAGACCAAAGATGGGAAACCAAGAAAGGTTGTGAAGGCAAATGAGGGGGACACATTTAAGAAGAAGTCTATTTTCTTTAAGTACTTATCGTACTGGAAAGACTTAGACGTACGACATGCGATCGATGGTATGCATGTTCAGAAGAACGTGTTTGACAGCGTAGTTGGAACTTTGCTAGACATAAAGAGCAAGACAAAGGAAGGTCTCAGTTCACGTTTGGACATGCAACATTTAAAGATCAGAAAAGAACTTCACCCTGTACTCCTAGAGAATGGGAAGTACCATCTATCGGCAGCAAGCTATAACCTGAACAGAGATGAGAAACATGCAATGTGTGTGTGGTTGAAGAATTTAAAAGTTCCATCTGGTTTCTGCTCCAACATAAGGAGTCTTGTTTCGATGAAAGACCTTACACTCACCAACTACAACTCACATGATTGTCATGTAATGCTGACCACTTTTCTTCCTATTGCCATCAGGGCTATAAATCCAGTATTCTTAAAGATGGTAATCACACGGTTGTGCTACTTCTTCAATAAGATATCTGAGAAGGTAATTATCCGTGATGAGTTAGAGTCCCTACAGAAATTTGCTGCAGAGACATTGAGTCAGTTGGAGATGTGCTTTCCCCCATCGTTCTTTGATATCATGGTACACCTTATTGTTCATTTGGTGCCTCAAATTGAGGCATTGGGCCCCATGTATTTCCATGAAATGTGGACGTATGAGTGTTTCATGTCAATATTGAATGGCTATATGTCAAATCGTGCTCATCCGGAGGGTTCCATGATAGAGGCATACACTACAGAAGAGGCCATTGAGTCTGGAGGACCATTATGTAATAATCTCCTAAAAGACCAGGTATCAATTGGTTTGCCTCTGTTGCGACATGAGGGAAGGCTTGGTGGACGAGGGAGGATGGGACGAAAATCATTCATCCCGCCAGATTACAACATAGTCCTAGAGGTACATTACAGCATACTACAACAACTCATAATAATGGACCCATTCACCAAGCAGCACATGAAAGAGCTTCGTGAGGAGAATCCAGGATGCACAAATGATTGGGTACACAAGGAACACAAGCGTCGGTTCACCGCATGGCTAAAGAATTTGGACATGACAGATGAATCAGAAACCATCAAGATTTTAGCATCTGGACCATCAAGCCAGGTCATATCATGGCAGAGCTATGACATTAGTGGCTTCACATTTTCCACCAGTTTTAGGGACACCAAGCGCATGGCACAGAATAGTGGCGTTCGATGTGAGGTTGTAGATGATACAACTGGTGAAGAAACTATATACTTTGGATTCATTGATGACATATGGGAGGTTGAATATGGTCCACGCCTGCAGATTCCAGTGTTCCGATGTCGATGGTTTCAAGATAAACATATCACTGTGGATAACTATGGCCAAAGAGTTCTTGATCTAAGTAAAGTAAGTTACAAAGATGATCCGTGGATCCTTGCTAACCGTGCTGCACAGGTGTTCTATGTGGAACAAATTCTATCTACGAATGAAAAGAAAAGTACTCAAAAGCCAAAGCACGTAGCAATCCCTGGAAAGCAAGAAATTGTAGGAGTTGATGGTGTAATGGATTTAGAGGATGTTAACCAGTTCAGCGAGATGTCTCTTTTTACAAACTTTGAAGAAAAGATAAAAAAATGTGGAGAAAAGTATCCCGCAAACCTCTTTGCCCTGGGTGCGCCATGATGGACAAGGAAGGACTATAGCACGCTAGATTGTTTATCATGTAACTAATGTATCACTTATCATTTGTACATATGCTACTCTTTTTTATTAAGCAAGATGTTTACATTTCCCCTTATTAAGCAAGATGTTTACATTTGTACCTTTGGATTCTATATTATTTACTAACCCTAGGTACATGAAATATTAACTAACCCTAATTAACAAACCTTTAATTAAAAACTTAATTAATTCATGAACCCTAGGTACATGAAATAATAACTAACCCTATTAAACAAGTCTTTAATTACTAACTAAATTAATCCACTAAGTACATGAAATAATAAATAACCCTAATTAAAAAACCATTATTTACTAACTAAATTAATCCACAAACCCTAATTAAGTACATGAAATAATAACTAACCCTAATTAACATACCATTAATTACTAACTAAACTAAATAAAGGGAATAAATAACCTTTAATTACTTACTAAATTAACTAACAAACCTATTATTAATAAACACTAACTAAATTAACTAACTAAATTAACTAATTACTAAATAAACTAACTAAATTGACTAACTACTAAATTAACTAACTAAACTAACTAATAAACACTAACTAAATTAATCCACAAACCCTAATTAAGTACATGAAATAATAACTAACCCTAATTAACATACCATTAATTACTAACTAAACTAAATAAAGGGAATAAATAACCTTTAATTACTTACTAAATTAACTAACAAACCTATTATTAATAAACACTAACTAAATAAAGGGAATAAATAACCTGAAAATGAAAAAAACATTAGTACAGGCGGCTGGTAACGAGGGCCGCATGTACTAATCTATTAATACAGGCGGCGGTCAATGACGTCCGCCTGTGAAAATATTTTTAGAGGCGGTGGTCAATATGGCCCGCCTGTACTAATGTGCTCCAATATAAATTCCCGCGCGTAGCCCGCGAAAATTTCTAAGTACCGGAGGCGCGAGTTCAGAAATTCAACGCCGTCAGGCTGCCGAAATCCGCCGCCGCTGCTCCACCGTCCGCCTACGCGCCGCACCACTGCCGTCGCCGCTGCTCCACCGTCCGCCTACGCGCCACCGCCACTGCCGCCGCCAGCAGCTGCCGGAACGCCGCGAGGTAGGCTCCGCTCCGAGCTCCGCCACCGCCACCGCCGAGCCCGGCTCCGAGGCGGCTACGATTGGTGCGGCGGCGGCTGCCATGTGCGCCGCGCGCGCGCCCTCCGAGCGCCTGCTGGGCCTGCTGGGCCTGGCAGGCCGCCTTGCCTTTTTTTAGTTAGTTAATTTAGTTAATGTTTTTTTAGTTAATTTAGTTAGTTAATTTAGTTAGTGTTTATTAGTTAGTTTAGTTAGTTGATTTAGTTAGTGTTTATTAGTTAGTTTAGTTAGTTAATTTAGTTAGTGTTTATTAGTTAGTTTAGTTAGTTAATTTAGTTACTGTTAGTTAATTTAGTTAATTTAGTAATTAGTTAATTTAGTTAATTTAGTAATTAGTTAATTTAGTTGGTGTTAGTTAACTTAGTAATTAGTTAATTTAGTTAGTTTATTTAGTAATTAGTTAATTTAGTTAGTTAATTTGGTTAGTGTTTATTAATAATAGGTTTGTTAGTTAATTTAGTAAGTAATTAACGGTTATTTATTCCCTTTATTTAGGGTTTGTGAATTAGTTTAGTTAGTAATTAATGGTATGTACTATGTTTTTTGTTAGGGTTTTTCCATAATTTAGCTATGTTTTTTCCATGTTAATACTTATATTTCATGCATAATTAGGGTTTGTGAAATAATAATTAGTTTGTTAAATAGGGTTTCCTATTTAATATTAGGGTTTGCAAATTAGTGTTAGTTAATTAGGTTTGTTAATAATAGGTTCGCTAATTGATTAGGCTATGTAATCCATGTTAATACTTGTATTCCATGTTTATACTTATATTCCGTGGTTATACTTATATTTCATGCAGATGAGTACTCCATCAAATGCTGAGCAGGCCGATGCCCAGATAGGTACACCGGGATCTGACTCCTCTGGATCCGAACCTTATAGGAGCCCGAGCGTATCACCACGTGAATCTCCTAGAGCTAAGAAGGCCCGTCTTGAGTTGGAACGTGACCCTAATTACGAGCCTGAAGATGAGCCAAATGATGATGAGGTATATATGCTCGTAGATTGTCTATACGAGAGAATAATGCATGTGTATGTATGTACCTAACAATTGAATTGTCAGGAGGTGTTCTCTCAAGTTGTTGCCGAAATGGAGGTAGAGTCACAAGATGTTCATAAGGACACGGCGCCTCAAACGACCGGGACCTCCTCCGAGCGAAGAAGTACACAGAAAAAGAGTGATCGGGCACGATGAGATAGAGGAAGGAATAGATTTCCAGAAGAAGTTTATAGGATTACAGAGATTAGCCCGAGTGGAGAGCCCTTAGCACCTCTAGAGGCGCTACCCAAATTTAGGGCCGCCATTGGATGGTTAGTAAAGGAAGAATTTGATATCACCTGGAGTGATTGGAGTATGGTGCCTGAAGTAAAGAGGACAAATTGTTGGACTCGATTGTGCACTAAGTTTATTTTCCCGGAGGGAACAGAAGGTATGTATAAGAAAGGCATGTATAAGAAAAGAGAACGACATAAGGAGCACATGAAGGATTTTTTTGAGCAGCAGGCTGCCAAAAAATTAGGGATTTGATGGAAGACTTCGTTAAAAACCCTGATCCTGAAGTGATGAAGCGGTTGGCGGGAGCAGTGTCTGCTCAACAGATGTCATCACAAGCTCCTTCATATATGCAGCATTTCCCAGCTCAACCCTTGGGTAGCCAGGAGACGGCCACACAATCTATGCCCTTTCAAAACAGTATAGCGTCAACATCAAATAAGGACCATTATCCAGTTGACGATATTGATAAACCTTGGCCTTGCTCATTGTTAATTGGATATGGCCTTAGGAATCAACATACAAAGCAAGTGGCCACAGGCAATGCCATCCCTGGACGTATGTTCCATGGTGTGGAGATGCAAGATGCATACTGCAGGGTGGAAGTGTTGACGGTCGAGAGTGGATATGAAGACGACTTCATCGACATCCCGACCTCTGAGGGTATAGAGAAGCTTGGACAAGCAATCAAGAACTTCATACAATGTCCAAGACGGTACGTAAGGTTGATTGATCCACCAACGGCACCCTCTCCACCAGTGCATCAAGCATCCCAAGAGGCCGAAACAAGTCAACAGCCAGCATCGCCAATGCATGCCCCAGCATCCCCGTATATTTATGAGCCACCGTCGCCATCCCCAATACATGATATGTCATTCTCGCTGGATGAGCTCGAGGGGCCAGCCAAGAACATGCCTGAGCAGCAGACTCCGCCAGCCAAGAAGGACACAACACCAGAGAAGGAGGTAGAGCAAACTCCCCCGCCACCACCAAAGCAGAATGAAGATGAGCAAACTCCCCCGCCACCACCAAAGCATAAGGAAGCAGAGCAAACTCCCACACAAGCACCGGCCTCCAAGAAGGCAAAGAAATTTCCAATTCCAAAATTGGTTTCTCCCTATGAGCCAAAAAAGGGGAAAGCGGCAGGCACAGTTCTATTTCTAAAAGGGCTTGGAAAGCAGCGGACGGCACGAGTCGTTGAGCTCGAACCGTCACAGAATAAGGAAGCCGCCGGCCAAGCAACTGAAGTCGTGCCACCAACAAAGGAAGCCCCAAGTGGCGATGTACATGTCGAACCGCCATCAAATACACCATTGACCCTTAAGGATATAAGAAAGCCAACGGTTGATGATTATGTCAATGTCCCCAGTAACTATGTGCCCGAAAGGCCTATGCTGCAATGGACAGTGCTTAAAAAGGGTCCATGGATGATAAAAAGGTTTCATGACTGGTACATGAGAGCAGTGAATGCTGGCCTGCATGCAGTTAGTGTTGACATACTAGCAGACGTGTTTGCTACTGGCAAGGATAAAAGCGAGGCATTTGTTATCTTCGAGGAAATGCACCTGCTATTGAACTATAGGAAACTTGACGTCCAACTCATTACAATCTGGTGCCTATATGTATCATTCATGCACACACATTGTTATTATTAAATTTGGAATGTGATAAACTCTAATATGTGGATGTTGTATGTAGTTTGCAAGACCACGAGCAGAGATCGTTAACTACAGGCATGATGGTCGGTTACCTGAGTCCAATCAGGTTACAATAAAATATGCACAAATTTGTATTTACAAATGAAGATAGAGCAAAGATAGAGAAGGACAAAACACCAGAACAAGTTGTAGAAGCTGTAAAGGAATTGCAACGAAAATACGAGGACAAATATGCCCTCTATCTCGGTAGAGCAATGCTGAGATATAAGTACAGGGATTTTATATTGGCACCCTACAACTTTGGGTAAGCGTGACCTCGTATACGTACTTCAAATTATCGTGTTAACCCTAAGTACATGTGTCGCTCACTCGTTTATTCATGCAGTGATCATTGGATTGTTTTTTATATTTATCCATTCGAAGGGAAGGTGCTTGTCCTAGACTCCTTACATTGTCCTCCTCAGTCGTATCAAATATTCCTGATTCATTTAGAAAGGTGAGCCAACATACAACCACATCCGTATTTATATGAATTAGAGTTTCTAAATAACTATAGTGTTTTATATTCGATATCTACATGGCATGGCGATTTTATAAGAAGCAAAAAGGACCGGTCGACGCCGCCCGCTCAGATCCTAGTGTGCCATTGACGATACTACACCATTATCCGGTAAGTTGCCCGAACACATATCATCATATAAATAATATACAAGGCATGACAATTTTAGTTTAATCTTTTGCTCATTAATTACATAGTGCCACAAGCAACCACCTGGATCGGTCTACTGTGGATACTATGTGTGTGAGTTCATAAGGCAGCGGGGACGATACGTCAGGGATAAAAATATGGTAAAAAATATCTATGTATGAAGTTTTCTCATTAAAGTTGAAAATATTAATATTGGACATGTGTCAATGATGCTTTTAAACTTTGTTTCCAGCCGAGAAGCAAAGGAAAGGACGTGTCATTCACTCCAAAAACTATGGAAAATATAGTAGCAGACTTGTGCGGTTTTATTATGAGAGAAATAATTCCAAGTACCGGATCATATTTTGATGAAGCCGGTGATTTAGCAAGTGAAAGATTTAGAGCGCTGACAGACCTAGCAGGTCTAAACTTGAAACGAAATGACATGTAAACACCAAATGGTTGAACTCATAACATGAAATGACGTGTATTATATGTAATTTTATGCTTGATGTTTGATTTCATGTGGACACATCTGTAATATTTATATGTGTTGTATGTATGATGCAATTTTATGGTTCATGTTTGTATATCTTATTATATATATATATATATATATATATGTGACAAATATAGTATAGTGTGGAGGCAAATATTAAAATTTGAAATAAAAAAAATAATTACACAGGCGGCACACAGATTGAGCCGCCTGTGAAAAATGGGTTTTCACAGGCGGCTGACAAAGTGAGCTGCCTGTGTAAATAACTATTACACAGGCGGCTGACAAAGTGAGCCGCCTGTGAAAACCCATTTTTCACAGGCGGCTCACAACCCGCCGCCTGTACTGTGGGCCGATTAGTACTGACCCCTAGTACAGGCGGTGGACTTGGCCGCCTGTATAAATGCCTCTACCACCGCCCGTGAAAACGTTTTCTGTACCAGTGTTCTCAGTTGTTTTTGCCTTTATAGATACCTGACTTTTGTTATATATCTAAAATAATGAATATTTACAAAAATGTGTAGCTAAAAAAGGTAGTAGAACAAATAATTTGGAGTGGAAGGACTGTATAGCTAGAGGTTAAATGTTTGTCAAAGAGACTTTTGCATATATGACTCCAACTCTGACCTGGATGCATGGCGCACCATCATATTGTGGAAGAGGCCAAAATTGTCACTAATTTTTTAGTGCTAGTGGTGAGCTTCATCGATTGATGCTCTCCCTTGTCTCCCGAAGAACAACACATGCATGTTGTTGTCATGCAGAATCCGTGCTCTCTCTCCCTTGTCTATTGAAAAGCGGATGTGGCAATAGGTCGGAAACCCTGCCTTGATCTCCTGCACTATGTGTATGTCTAAATCTGTTTTTTTAGAACAAATCGGCAAGAATTTTGTAAATCCTTCACTGCAGATCGAGTAGCATGAGTGAAGAAGAGTGGATACCTGTAGCTCAATGGTGAAAGGGCCACCCGTCGATGCCAGTAACATAGATAGAGACTCGTTGTCTGCCAAGTTGATTTCACTCGAGCGAGCTCTATCCATGTGCTGAAAGGATTGATGCCAGATTCAGCTTGTCGAAGAGATCATGATAAATCTTGTGATATAGACAATCAAAAGAACCGGCAAGACGTCAGAAAGACCTAACAGCGAGAGAAGATATTGGCGGTGGCTACAACGACTGTGCTTCAATGCCAATTTTTAGTAGGCCTGCGAGATAAGATGAGATGTCAATATAATTTGTATTGTTTTCAATTATTAGATTAGATCCATTAAGCCACACACGTATATCTTGTTTGTAGGCATTGACAGATAACTTGCAATATTTAATAGGATATAGTAACCCTTTTTTTGCCTCTTATATTTTATTAATAGATTAATATACTAACCTTCTTTGCCTATGATATCTTATTAATAGATTAATCTTTTGTATCAATTTTTTTCTCCTAATATATTGACCAACAACAAATGTGTACGTGTGATATTCTGGTGTGATATATTTATTTTTATTAACCAACTAAATATGGATATAGTCGATCAAGATTTCTTTCTTACGTACGGTTAATCTTTTTGAATTAATAGATAATTTTTCTGTTTCATTTTTTATTTTTTATTAATAGATTATCTAACGCAGATGTGATGGACATTGTGCCTGATATTTTCTTAATATCTAAAAGTTAAATATTATTTTTTCCTCTACGTTCTTTTCTTGAATGCATAGTTAAAGTTTTTTTTTGCGATGAATGAATAGTTAAAGTTGTGTAACCTGAGTAAAGTTGGGTAACTGTCACACCCAAATTTCAAGGACGAAATAGGATGCATAACATTATGTGTGCCCAGGAATAAACCACACATAAGTTCACAAATTACAGAGTACCATCACAGAGTTTAATACATATCGAACATATATCCATTACAAGAATAAATAAAACAAGTAAGATAAACTATCTCTTGTGGCTCCATTCCACAGGGAAAGGTCAACTGGTTGACCAAGCCTAGAAGTCTTCAGGGAACTCTTCATAGCCTCCTGCTTCTGTTACCCATCCGGGATTTTTATCCAAAATTGAAAAGAAAACAAGCGTGAGTACACTCGTACTCAGCAGTATAACATGGGGTTATGAAGCTCAAAAGGCTGACACTGGCTTACTGCATTTAGCACTTTTAGTTGGTCAAAGTTTTATTAGCAAGTATTGTCAGGTTATGCTTAAGCCCCAAATTATCCCACTTATACCACTGCCAAAGTTTAAAGAATCATAACCATCATCATAAAAGGGGTGGCAACAGGAACATAAATGTTGATCAAGTTAATTAGTTAATCCATCGGTTTTCCGGGCCGCTCGTAACCGTGAGCACGGCTGATATATCAGTTTTAACACTCTGCAGAGGTTGTGCAACTTTACCCGTGAGTCGTGATGCCCCGATTGCCCGGGTTAATTACTCCCATAACACTGCCAAGGTGAATGGGCGGGGTTCACTATGAAACCTTTCATAGTATCTCGTCTAACAAGATTAGGGCCGCTAGGATTGGCAAGGGGCGATAGAGCTCCCCTTCCGAGTAGCATAACGACCCGCAGCCTACGCTCAAACTCGGACAGAGGCCGCACTATAACCAGCTCGGCAAGAGCCTAATGCGCCCTTACGGGTAACCGCTAACGAGCTAGAAAAGAGCCTACTACTAAGTTAAAGCCAGAGCCATGTAGCTCTCACGGAAGCACTGTCAGTCCCAGCTTTTGCCAACAGTGAGTTATAAAAAAGGTTATGTTCCATTTGCCATAACAAGATCACCAATTCAATCATAGCATTCTAACCTTTGGCAGGGATCAAGTATTCATTTATGTAAAGCACTAGCCATCTATCCATATGCATAACCCATAGGAATCAAGGTAAAGGTTTCAACTCTAGGGAATTAAGCTACGGGTATCAAGTTAACACATGCACATGAAATGATAATTATAGTGAATGGGATAACAAGGAAAGTCCCATGCTATACTTGCCTTGGTTCTCAGAGTCCTGCTGGTCAAAACACTCTTGATCAAAGAATTCCTGATCACCAACAAACTCCTCACTGCCTGAACTCGATCAAGACAATGCAACAACACGCATTCCAATTGCATACATACAAAGCAAACAAGACTAATATTAGAACAGTACACCAATAACAATAAACAGAGTTAAAAGGTTTATAAAAAGATACTACGCATTGCTACGATCATTTCAACACGAATTTCACGAAAATCGGATTTAAAACGCAAAAGATATGAATTTAACTGGTTCTCTAGGAGCATTTTTAGTATTTGAATTATCATGGAAATTAAATAATTCAAACAAGAGCAACAGATGTTTTAACATGTAGAGAATTTCATTACGAACCTAACGCAACTCGAATCGTCCAAATCGGAGTTAAAATGAAGACTTTATAAACAAATTAAGGCAGTGGCAAAACTGTAAATACCAGATTTCCATTTTTAGAATAAACCGAGAAAGAATACGTGTCTTGACTCGGAAAGCGTATTCTCGGAAATGCGCGAACGCTGCGACGCGGGGTCAACTGACCTGCCACGCGGCGGCTCGGGATAGGGCGGTCCATGGGTACAGTGCGTGCACCGAGAGCGGCCGAGGTCCACCGGTCCACCGTGGACCGGGGTTCATACCCCTTCGCTGATCTAATCCTGACCGCAGATCGGGAAATGGACGGCTCAGAGCAGATCCAAGGGAGAGAGAGGGGGAACGGCGGCCGGAGCAGAGAACTGCGCGGCGGCGCCATGACTCCTGAGCGCCGGGCTCGCCGGAGTTCCACCGGAAAGACTCGTCCGGTGCCCGTTTCGAATGCCGATCACATGGGAAGAAAGAGGGGGACGAGGCGAAGCCCGTGGTGCACTTGGTTGAACACGGGGAAGCAAACAGCGACGGCGCCATGGATCCCGGCGGCTCTGGCTCGTCGGCGAACGCGGGGAAGACTTTCCCGACTGCCGCGGGTTCAACGAACTACACCGAAACGACCTACAGACTCGTGCGAGTGCGAGGGTGGGTTCGGTTGAGGCTGTGTGTCATCGGAACTGAGACGTCCGCGGCGGCGCCTAGATCGGACTTGATCTGTGTACGCGGCCGAGTCAATACGGCGCGCTAGAACCCAAATTGAGGGCCTAGAGACATGCGGCGTGACTGTGCGGTGCTAGTGAAGTGCTCGGACGCGTTGGAAAACGGCCGGTGTGTGATGCCCGCGGTGGCGCCATGGCCGGCGGCACGGGTCACACGCGGCCAGTGCCACAGAGGGCATGAATCGCCGAATTAAAAGTTCAGGGAGGGAGAAGAGGTGAAGGCGAAGCTCACCGCGACTTCAATTAGGACGGAGATGGCTCGGGGTGGCTTGACGACGAAGAGCGGTGGTCGACGTCGCGGCGGCGGCCGAGAGTTCTACGTTCGCGACGTCGAGTGTTCTGCTGCCCAAAACGGAGCACAGAGAGAGAGATAAGGCCTCTGAGATTCGCGAGGAGATTGCGGTCTCGGAACGGCACTCACCCAGACGGATTACCCTCCAGTGTAGCTTCTCCGCGACAACGACGACGGCGGCGGCGTTCGGCGGAAAATGTGAGAGCTCAGAGGGGAAAAGGAAGAGCAGGGGCGCGGCACTTCGCTTTATAGCGAGCGAAAGAGCGTGCGGGGCGTGCGGTGCTGGACGGAGTCGAGGGCGAGATGCGGGGAGTGGGAGCGGGGCGTGCCGGTGGTTCCCGAACGCGGCGGTTGCCGTTCGCGATGCATCCGCGGGCATCCGAATTCCGCGGGAGGTGGAAGACGACTGCCAATGGGACCAAGCCGCAGAGAGAGAGGAGAGGATGAGGGACGAGAGCGGTTGTCGTGCTCCACGCGTCCACGCGCGCACTCGGGCGAGCAGTACGGGCGTGCGTGGCGCGGCGGTTACGGCGCTCTGCGTCGCGCCACGTCGGCAGAGGAAAGGGGAAGAAGAAAGCGCCGACAGGTGGGGTCGCCCAGTCAGCGAGAGAGAGGGAGAGAAGAGAGAAGGAAAACGGCGCCGACATGTGGCCCCCAGACGGCAGTGAGAGGAGGGAGAGGGCCTGCTGGGCCGGTTCCCTGCTGGGCCGCGCCGAAGAAAGAGAGAGGGGGAAAGGAATTGGGCCGTGGCCGCTAGCTGGGCTGGGTTTGAGGCCGAACAGAAAGAGAGAGAGAGAGATCAACCCATTTCTTTTTTTTTCTTTTTATTTTCTCTTTTCCAAATTCATTTCAAAAACAAATTTGAAACCATTTGCAAAATGAGTTTTGTAAATTCAAACAATCAAAGAAAATATGCAACTGCATGAATGCATCAACATGTTTCTAAACTAGAATAAGTTTTATTTGCAAGAATTTTAATATTCCTCTAAATGAAATGCTCACATAATTCCAAAGTTAAATAATTTTCTATTATTTGAAATTCAAACCAAATTTTGGGTGTTACAATATGTCACATCCGGCCCGTTTGGCCCGTAGTGGCCCATGTGTGTTAATGAGATATTGTGGAGGGTTTAGTCCCACCTTGGTTGTTTAAGGTGGGATAGACCAACATATAAGGCTTCTAGAGTCCATCCCACTATTCCCGGGTTAATCCTTTTAAGCGAAGCGAGGACGAAAGCTTAAGTGGGATGGTGGTGGGTGTGGTTCGCTCAGCGTGCAGAGTGGATCTGAGCCGTTTGGACTCTGGGGCGTTACAAATGGTATCGGAGCCGACCTTCGCGGCAGCGGGCGCGTGCGGGCCAGGTGTGCGGACATGGTAGGATCATTGCGCGTGTAGGCTCTGCGGGGCGCACGACATGGCACATGTGCCGACACTGGGCGCACGGTCGCGTGTGCAAAGAGGGAACGTTCCTGGTCATCGTTTGCCCGGTTGTGGGTATGTTGGGCTCGACGAGGACATCGAGTTCTTTGAGGGGGGGTGTATGTCACATCCGGCCCGTTTGGCCCGTAGTGGCTCATGTGTGTTAATGAGATATTGTGGAGGGTTTAGTCCCACCTTGGTTGTTTAAGGTGGGATAGACCAACATATAAGGATTCTAGAGTCCATCCCACCATTCCCGGGTTAATCCTTTTAAGCGAAGCGAGGACGAAAGCTTAAGTGGGATGGTGGTGGGTGTAGTTTCGCTCAGCGTGCAGAGTGGATCTGAGCCGTTTGGACTCTGGGGCGTTACAGTAACGTGAGTACAACATATTTTTTCGTACAGTTTTTCTTAATGACGTGGATCGGGAAGTTGTTTTCTTGGATTTTTTTTCCATACGTGGATGTGGACATAGATTTGAAAATCTCAAAATAGATCTAGCGGTTAAGATATAGCTATGGTCTCTTAATTAATGGCTAGATATTTCTGATTAACGTCAGAATTTCTAGCATTTATCATTTTTCCTAGCGCTTCTGGTGAGGATTAACGTGGGCCTCCAATTAGTAATAGTAAGATTAGATTTATCGTAGAATATATTTTTTGCATGATGCACCAAACAATTTGGCATGCTCCGGCTCTACAAGTGAAGTCCCATAAATCCAAGTGAGAGAAGACTACGTGGGTGAGTGAAGGAGCTGAAAAATATGGCTGTTGAGCACGTGTCAAATGAGCTAAGGATTGACTGGTCAACGGCTGTTTTCTATCGGCATCGGGAAAGCATGAGTCGGCATTGTCGATAAGGGTGCTGCGGGAAGACCAAGTGCGCTGCCGATGGAGGCTGGATGATCTTTGCCGGCAAAGGTTAATTGGTGAAGTCTTGCTGATGCTGATTGTCGATGAAGAGATATTGCCGATTGCCGATGGAGAGTCATTGCCGATGAGGGGTGGTTGCCGATTGCCGATAGGGAATGATTGGTGAAGACAGTTACCAGCACAAAGTCGCTAATCAGGAAATGTTGCCGATTGCCGATCGGGAAAGTCGCAAAAGACTACAGGTGGCCAAAGAAGGAAGTCGCAGGGGTCTGCCGATGGAAAGTTGCCATCGAGGAGAAGAATAAGGAGACTGGTGTTTTACCGGTATTATTATTATGGTAGTTTGAGTCCGGCTCTTGTATGAGTCGTTTATTTTCCTTTAAAATAGGTGTGTTTGTTTAGGAAAATAAATATTATTCTTTTTAGATCCGACTCCTGCGTGAGTCAGTTTCCTTAAAGTTAGGAGTTTGTTTTAGGAAGGATACGTGTCGTATCTTTGTACAACTCTCCATGCGGGAGTATAAATATGTGCCCGAGGGCTGCAGAAAAATATATATCAATCCAATATCAAACAAACCAATTTTATCTTATTCTACTTTTATCGCAATTTACCTTTTACTGCATTAGCTGTAGTTATCAACGAGTTCTTTCAAGCTTCGACGGGCTGCATCACCCTGATCTCCGTCAAATCCTTGTAAGTTCCGCGTGGGAGTACCTCTGAGCCTTGGCATCCGGGCGCATCGTTGTTGCCTCGTTCAGCTCTGCTCTAGTTATCCTGATCAAGCCTCAATCCCAGCATCCGGGCGCATCGCCGTTGTCTGGATTGGATCTTGTTCTAGTTATCTTTGATCAATCTGAGCTTTGACATCTGGGCGCATCGCCGTTGTCTCGTTCAGTTTTGTTCTAGTTATCGTCCTTGTCGATTAACTGGTCAAATCGACTGGCACGCCTCCGGAATACCGAGCTTTGGGTAATAGCCCGAGGTGTTCGCAGATCCTGACGCTTTTTGTGTCAACACCTCTTTTGGCACGCTCGGTGGGACGCGATTGTATAAATTATATATCTATCATGACTAATCCAAGGAGTGTCATTGAAGTCTCCACAGCAGATCTGACAGGTCATCAGAAGCAGGCTATGGAGCAGGCGATGAAGGAGCACAAGCGCTTATATCTTAGATCCTTCATCCTAAACGGGATCGGCGAAGCAGTACAGAAGCAAGATTCGTCGTCGCCACGGCAGACTACTTTCTACGCCGATCCTAGTAAAGTACGAGATACGGTTAATTATGCATCTAATGAGGTATTAATTAGCCAATCCAACGTGCTGTCCGATACCGCGTGCAATGCTGTTAAGCAAGCTTTCAAGGGACAGGCACAATATCATGTTGGTCCAGAGTATCGTCAGCTCGGATTGGCATCTGATGCGGCTCCATCAGCGGTTCCAAGGGTGTTTACACCAATTATGAGCCGATCTGCCGATGAGATCGCGCCACCAAGATTAAGCCCAACAAGCACTACTCAGGTGAATACAAATTTGGTGGCTTCAACAATGTCTGGACCTGTGATCCAGAATCAGCCAACTTCAGCCAATTGCTGGGGATACGGTGTATCTCCAAGTCTATCTGCTGATTCCAGATTGGTCCAAGATAACCATGCAGGGTGGGAGGTTCCCATGGCATCGGCAACATCTGTACAGCCGATGGTTCCAATGATGCATTATGCTACATCGTCTCCAACGGTGCAATTGCCGACAGGGAATCTGCAAACGGCAATACCCAGGGTGCCGTATGTCCAACCACCGGCAAATCACTTGTCGATACAACAATGCCCAGCAGTCGCGAGTCAACCCATGGCGGCAATTGTTCTTCAAACTGGAACACTCGCTAATCAAGGTAGCTATGATATTGATCATCCAACGCCCCAAGAACAACAGGCGTCAGCTGGCTATCAGCCATCGGTAACTTCTTGGCCGATGCAACAGGGTATGTCGATTGTCAATCAATCTGTGTCGGCAATGACTGCTCAAGTTACCGATCATCCGAGGGCATGACGAGAACAAACATTAGCCGGTTATCAGCTGTCGGTAAATTCTTGACCGATGCAACAAGGCATGTCGAGGGTCAATCAGCCTGCATCGGCCATGGCTGCTCAACCCATGGTACCCACAGATCAAAGCTATCATCCAAGAGTACAAGGGTTGCAAGAGTCAGTTGGCTATCAGCCATCGGCAAATATTTGGCCGATGCAACAAAACATGCCGAGTGTCAATCAGTCTGTATCGGCAATAGCTGCTCAGCCTATGGTACCTGCAAATCGAGGCTATCATCCGAGTGTACAAGGGCTGCAAGAGTTAGCTAGTTATCAGCCATCGGTAAGTGTTGTGCCGATGACACCTAATGTAGGTTGGACAGGTCAATTGCCAATTCAGCGGCAATATGTGCAGCCTGAGCACCAAGTGACGGGAGTTCCGCAGTGTTGTCCGATGAATCTTCAGAATGAAGTGTCGGTACATCAACCGATAAGTACTACACCGCAACACTCACAAGTGTATAGTGAAACATCGGTACAGCAACCGATGAATATGATGTCGCTATGCAGGCCAGCAACCGTACAAAATGGCCCATCGGCAACGCAGCCGATGCAAAATGTTCTGACGACTGGTACGGCGCACGCACCAATCATCTCAAGTACTTTGACGTCAGGATCTGAAGGACAACCTATTCAGCTAGTAGACGTTCAGAGTTGCCCATCGGTCAATCAGCCGATGCATAATATTCAGCAGATTGGTGTTGTAGACGTGTTGGTTGCTCCAGCTTGTTCACCACGAAGATATGAAGAAGTACATCAACCTACTCAACCAGTAGGCTTTCGGAATTGCCCATCGGTTAATCAGCCGATGTATAATATTCAACAGACTGATACTGCAGATGTGTCGATTGCCCCGGTCTGTTCATTACAATATGAAGAGGTGCCTCAACCTGTTCCACTAGCGGGCGAGTCTGCGCATCGGCAAGATCCGGACATAAAGGTGTTTTCGACCGAGAAGGTAGAACATTCAGAGCTGGACGAAGAGCCAAGCCTCGGCGTTGCTGAATTGGAGAAATTCACCTTCGATGTCACAGACGCCGATCAAGATGTTAAATCATTCGAGCCCAGAGAGATTTGGGACGCAAAGGTGCTCTTCGTTGGACAAGGGAGCTCTGAATCAGATGACGAGATGAACATCGGCACTTTTGAATGGGTGAAAGATGAGGAGCCGGTACCTTGTGCGCTCAGCCAGAAAAGGACTGGGAAGTTCGCCTTCGATGTCACGAAGGCCGATGAGATATTTGACTTATTGCTTCAGGAAGGGCGAGTTAAGCTAGCCTTTAATCAAGTGATTCCATCGGCAGAGGAACTCAAGAAGATCAGGTACTGCAAATGGCACAATGCAACTTCTCATAGTACCAATGACTGCAAAATATTCAGGCAGCAATTGCAGTCAGAAATTGACTATGGACGGATCCAATTTGAAAATCCTAAAGTTCAGAAACCGATGGAAATTGATCAGCACCCGTTTCCAAATAATATGGTGGAAACCAGTGGAAAGACTAAGGTGCTGACATCGGACGCTGCTAGAAAGAGTGCATCGGTAGATCCTGATCATCAAGTGGCTGAGTGCGACGTCGAAAAGTTTGCCGATGACAGGAAAGGCAAGAGAATTGCCGATAAAGGTGGCTGTGTCGGCATGGCTCCTGGTATGGTAATCGCACACAAGCCACCAAGGGGAACTATCGGCAATCACGAGATGAACGATATCGGCAGGAAGAAGAAGAACATCGGGAGTGGCTTCGTCGAAAAAATCATTGGAGGTGTCCCTTCTTCGTTCACTGTTGGGAAGAAGGCATTAAGCTGCCTACTGTCGATGACTGTCCTGAATGCAACGGGTATCACACTGCCGATCAGTCAGGTAAGAAACCTTGTTTTGATGATCGGGCATCCAGGTACGCCAAGCCGCTCAGAGAGAAGAGATCGGTACATGACCGGCTGGGGGGCAAGCTTAGTGCCCATAACAGGCTTGGCAGGCAGGTCGATCAAGAGGAGAACAAGGAGCAGACCAAGACAAGAACACCCGATGAGGAAGTGCTCCCCAGAAATTCAAACATCGGAAGAAGGGCCGATGCAAATAATGAGAGACGGCACCAACCCGTCTGGAAAACCAAACTCCCTCAGTGGTGCCCTAAGGGTCTAACAAAGACCCAGAAAAGAAGAATTCAGCGAGAGCGCCGAAATAATTTATATGACACTGGAGTTCCTTCAGGGGAGAAGCAGTGAAGGCTAAAGCGCAAGGACGGAGGTCCATCGGCAGACGGCGATATATTGCCGATGGTCTGACCGGAGTCAATCTTGGACCTGTTGGCTTAGGGGCCACACTCGGCAAACTGGCGATTTCAATTCTTATACTTGGGGACACCTATCGATGGTTTGCGTACGAAACGCCATACTGCCGATGAATTCGTTAACTGCCAGAGGAAGGTGGTTGTGAGAATGATTCTGCCGCGCTTGCGTACGATGACTAAGTGTGTGGTGCACGCATTCCGGGAGTTACTCCTTGTACTCTTTGGTGGCTCTATCGGCATTTTCCTAATTTTGGTCCGATGGAAGTATGAAGCTTCGTTGCCGATTATTGATACAATCAGGCTAAATACTAGGGTATGTTAAAAGTTGGGATTACTCAGAGGATTTTAGCCGATTCTCTAAGTCATGGTGTCGGTACTGGTTGTCGATAACTAGGTAAAAGGGTTTGCCAGTGGAGCTCTGGTATGAAAGTTGATGTTACCGATCGGGGCTGAGTTCTGAAGTTTTTCTAATCAAGAGGTCTATATCGGATAATACGGTCTGTTCCTGGCAATGCGTACATTCCAGAAACTCTCGAAGGAGTTGATGCATAGCGTGCTCGTTTGAATGCCGATGAAAGTAAAATTATATAAGCATCGGTAAAAACGTGCTAACATTATGTTACAAGTCAAAATCAAGTGTTAGAGTTATATTTGCCGATACAACAAATGGATTACAATAAGGAGTGGATGGCTGATATTGCACGCAGGCGAATCTGTTCTATTTCGTCCATCTCCTTGGCATCGGCATCAGCGGAACCTTCGACCGGCTTGATCTTCTTCTTCCATAAGATGGCTTGTCGGGCATTCTGGTCTCGTTCTTGCCGCAGGACCTTGATGGTATCGGAAAATTGGGTCTTCTGCTGATTGGCTGCAGTCAGAGCCTCCTCTACCCTTTGTAACTCAGCTAATAATTCTTCTTTCTTGGTTGATAGCTGAGTGATTTCTTGATCGAGGCCGTTGATGGAGACTTCTGCTTGGCCGATACCCTTGTTCTTTTCATCGGCAATGTTTTTGAACTTGAGCTTTTCTTCCTCGCTCTTGGATTGGGCAGCCCTATCGGCAATGCGACGGGAGAGCCTCTAGTACTGGATTTGTTTGACGTCGAGGAAGGTTGCCTGGAGGAGAATTTCTGCCATATCGGCGGGAAGATGACCTTGGATATCCTTGAAAGCAACCCTTGCTGCTGATGAGTCCTGAATAAGCTGGGACGTGTCTTGTAGCAGCAAAAAGAGCAGTGTTTCAAGCTTGGTCTTGATCTCTGCCGATAGAGCTGGGACAGAGCTCTCTTCCTCCTCATCATCATCGGGTATGTCGACTAAGAAGGAGAACAGGCTGTCTGCTTGGAGGAGGCCTTGGCGTCCATCTTCATCCTGCGGGTTGAGGCTGAAGGAGAAAAGACTATCTGGAGAATCCTGAGCCTAAAAATGAGAGAGTTAAAGTGTGCCGATCATGAAGCTACACTGAATCTTTAGATGATCGACTTACCATCTTGAAGCGGATTTCCTACCCAGGACTCAGCATGCTAGATGGCCCAGCCTCGTCTTGGACATCGGTAGCAGTTGCCGATGACTGAGCCTCTGCCAGGGAAGCAGTCGACGCCGTTGGTAATGGTGGTGTTGTCGCTAGCGTTGCTTCCGGTGTGATACCTGGTTGTGGCGGTGATGCCGCTCTTTCGTCAGGACCTTCGGCTGATGGTGTTGATGCCGATGTTGCCTTTGTCGCTACGACGGGTGGAGCCATTTCATCAGCATCTTCGGCTGACGGTGACGATGCCGATGTTGCCTCCGCTGCTGCGGTGGGTGGAGTCGTTTTATCAGGAACATCGGCTAGTGGTGCCGATGACGATGCCGCCTCTATTGTAGCGGGTATGGTGATCTCCTGATCGGAGATGTCATCCATCGGGTGATTGGGAGTTGGGGCTGCTGACGGTCCTGCCGATGGCGCGGCGGTAGTTGGCGGTGCTATTGAAGCCGATGGTGAAGATGGACTAGCTAGCCTCAAGCGCCTCTTCTTCCTTGGCGCAGCAGTAGGAGATCCAGCCCATTTCGATGAGGACTGGGGGGCATCAGCAGCCGAACTTGGAGGTGCTTGTCTGCTTGGAGCAGCTGCCGATGACCTCATAGCCTGAAAATATTCAATGCAAGTTATACAAAGTGAATGTTGCCGATTAAATAGTTATGATCGGTATGAGTGAAGATGAGTTTACTGCAAACACCCGCGTCAGGGCAGCAGCGGCGGCCGATGTAGCCTTGGCTTTTGCAGGTGTCGGTGTAGGTACCTGTCGAGGAATGAAGGCAGCTAACGTAGGAGCTTTGTTGCCAATGAGTGATACGGGACTCATCATTCGAAGCTTGAAGGGATTGCTGCTCCTGCTCATCGGAGGAATCGGATCATCAACCTGTCAAACGCAAGAAGGTTAAATACCGATGGTGGAGGTAAAAGTGAGGAATGCATCGGAATGAAGACTTACTGCATCGTCGGGGACGATGTGATTGGCATCGATAATGTGTCGATAGTAGTGCGACGACTTGGCAAACAGTTGACACCTCCATTCTTGCCACCAAGACTTGTACTCATTTGTAATAAAGGAGGTTGGTGACCAGGAGGACAGATCAAGGTCTGACACGTCGGCATTGGGGGGAAGGTTGACAACCTTGTTCCAGTCAAGAGCACTGGAGAATGTCTGCCTAGGCTTCACTACCTTGGAGTAACAAAGCTTGATCGGCAGTTGACCGAACGTCAGTTGTCTCGCTGCTACCGATGGGTAGTAGAATTCAAATGATGGAGGGGCATTCTTTCCCGAACCGAAGATGTTCACTGGAATAGCTCAGGGAGTGATGCTGGCCTTCATAATTATCTGGTTCTCAGGCACATTCCCATCGGTAAGGTTAAATAATAGTGGGAACTGGTTGTCTTCATCGGCATATGGCCACCAGAGCCGTTCTGTGGCAGGAATTCCATTGTAAAACTTCTGAAAGAATAGACCGAATTGCTCCGCATCGGCATCGGTCCCTGGCAGCACTATAATGGCCTCTCCAAAGTTGAGTGGAGGGCGAGTTGCCGATTCATCATCCCCACACTGATGGTCTTCTGATATGTCTCTCGGGAAACGTTGAGCGAACAAGTCAAACTGAAGCGCTTTCTGCATCTGTGCGTTCAGCCACATATTGATAAACCACCAGGGGCCTCCAAGGTTGCCGATGTGTTCACCTAGCAGTAACTTCTGGGATACTTGATGGAGAAGACGATATACCGATCCTAGAAGATATCTGTCCAGGGGAAGTCTTGTCCCATCGGCAAGCAGCTCAGCTGCTGGAAGATACATGGTAGTGGGTCCAACTGCCCTACCGCAGAAAATGAACTTGTCCAGCCACATGTTCAGGAAGGTGGCATGCTCCCTCTGGTTTACCGATCCTGTTTTCTGGTACTCTTGAATGTAGCATGTCCAGCCGCCGATGTTCCGAGTGTTCACTTTGTACTCGACTTTCCTATTGAATAAAATGAAGGTATCAACAGAAGACACATCCAGACCGGTCAGCATATGGACATCGGCAAGCGTTGGGGTAGCTGGTCCATGTCAGAACAGGAAGGCGTTCATGGTGTCTGACCAGAAGTAGGAGGCAGCTATCAGCATGTTCTCATTTCTCTCTATATCGGCAATGGAAAGCCGGATGCATTGGTCCAAATTGCGCTCTTGCCAGTAAACTTGCTGCGCCCTAGCAACCCTAAGGTACCAGTTTTTCCACCCCTTAGTAGGCTTAGGCCATGATCGGAAAGCGTCCTTCCACAATCTTAGACCGAAACATTCAGATCTGAAAGGGATTCGGTTGGTTTCTGCATTGATTATATAACTGGGATCCGGATTCCCCATGGGGCCTAAGCAACTGAAGGTGGAACCAGCGAGTGGAATCACTACCTTGTCGTACAGTTCCTAGGGTTCGAAGGAAAGAAGGGGAAAAATCAGAAAAGGAATGGGGATAAATCTAAATTTATGCAAAAAAGGAACCAGCAGGAGGTTGGATTGAGAAGAGAATAGATCTCACCTTTGGGATGTCGACTTGGATCGCCATTGGAGTCGAAGGAGTGCTTGCAGTTCGTCCTTGGATTGCGGAAGGGTACTGTTGCTCGAACTCGTGTTCTTCAGAGCGGCTGGAGGTTGAAGACAAAGGCAGGGAGGTGAAAGTGAAAATGGACTCGGGGTAAAAAGTAGTGTGGATCCCGGTAACTTTTATAAGTTTGCCCAGGGGTATTTTGGGGTGGCGATCCACGCTGTGCAGGAATGTGGAGAGACCCACGGTGGATACGCGCGGTAATCGAGGTGGTCTGCAACTGTTTGTGCTACAATCGAGGGATTTTATTGCAGTTCCATACACGGAGATCGAGGAAACTGTGTATCTATCTCGAAGGCAATGGCTACAGCAACGGCTACTGTGGAGAGAATTTCGGCACGTAAAGCATTATACATCCCGAAACTGGGGGCATGTGTTGACACCGTTTTTCAGCACGTGTCAAATGAGCTAAGGATTGACTGGTCAACGGCTGTTTTCTATCGGCATCGGGAAAGCATGAGTCGGCATTGTCGATAAGGGTGCTGCGGGAAGACCAAGTGCGCTGCCGATGGAGGCTGGATGATCTTTGCCGGCAAAGGTTAATTGGTGAAGTCTTGCTGATGCTGATTGTCGATGAAGAGATATTGCCGATTGCCGATGGAGAGTCATTGCCGATGAGGGGTGGTTGCCGATTGCCGATAGGGAATGATTGGTGAAGACAGTTACCAGCACAAAGTCGCTAATCGGGAAATGTTGCCGATTGCCGATCGGGAAAGTATTGCCGATGCCGATGGGCTTGACTTAGCGCTTGGTGGCCGCAGAAGACTACAGGTGGCCAAAGAAGGAAGTCGCAGGGGTCTGTCGATGGAAAGTTGCCATCGAGGAGAAGAATAAGGAGACTGGTGTTTTGCCGGTATTATTATTATGGTAGTTTGAGTCCGGCTCTTGTATGAGTCGTTTATTTTCCTTTAAAATAGGTGTGTTTGTTTAGGAAAATAAATATTATTGTTTTTAGATCCGACTCCTGCGTGAGTCAGTTTCCTTAAAGTTAGGAGTTTGTTTTAGGAAGGATACGTGTCGTGTCTTTGTACAACTCTCCATGCGGGAGTATAAATATGTGCCCGAGGGCTGCAAAAAAATATATATTCAATCCAATATCAAACAAACCAATTTTATCTTATTCTACTTTTATCGCAATTTACCTTTTACTGCATTAGGTGTAGTTATCAACGAGTTCTTTCAAGCTTCGACGGGCTGCATCACCCTGATCTCCGTCAAATCCTTGCAAGTTCCGCGTGGGAGTAACTCTGAGCCTTGGCATCCGGGCGCATCGATGTTGCCTCGTTCAGCTCTGCTCTAGTTATCCTGATCAAGCCTCAATCCCAGCATCCGGACGCATCGCCGTTGTCTGGATTGGATCTTGTTCTAGTTATCTTTGATCAATCTGAGCTTTGACATCTGGGCGCATCGTCGTTGTCTCGTTCAGTTTTGTTCTAGTTATCGTCCTTGTCGATTAACTGGTCAAATCGACTGGCACGCTTCCGGAATACCGAGCTTTGGGTAATAGGCTGAGGTGTTCGCAGATTCTGACGCTTTTTGTGTCAACAATGGCTTCACCGGCTCCGGTGCCAGATCCATGGGGCCTAGGGCGAAATTGCCCTAGGCATGGGCATAGGGAGAGGCGGGCCAGGACATAGAGACGATAATGGCCTCCCACAGAGAAGGGAGCCCGAGCACCATGTCACCGGCAACACAGAGGAGAGGCAATAATAGCCTAGCTCGTGGAACGGGTGGCTGACTACGACGCTGAGGTGGGCCTTGTCGAGCAAAGCAAACTAGCCATCGGCAGCGCGGAGGTTTGGCAACGGTGGCGTGACTCGACTTAGTTTTTAGTTTTTCCACAACGGCCTGGCGTGCCATTCATTATCGTGCGGCAAGGGCTGTCTTATGATTCGTGCAAGTGTCAGATGCTTTCCACACAAGGAGGTGGAGAAAAAAGCAGTCAGACATATTTACATGTGCCTGATGCAGCATGAGATGAACACAGGCAATGGACAGCTAGTGATATGTATGGCGCGCCAAACGGTTGGGGCTTTGGTTTTCTCTCAAGGAGGGAGCGTATCGAGGCCTAGGAGGAGGCCGACGAGCACTAGCAGCGTGCCATGACCAAGGATCGAGAAAGGAGGCATGTCGTGCGTGTGCTTTGGAGGTTGAAGAAGATGCGTGCGGTGGAGGCATGAGAAGGAGAGAGCGATAGAGAGAAAGAAAGATAGAAAGGAAGGGTGAAAAGAAAAAGAAAAAAGGAAAAAAAAAGATAAGGGCACTATAGATATTTTATCTATATTTCAACAATAAGGTAAAGTTGTTTTACGAAAAAAAAAATTCATCCAGTAAAACTGAAGCTAAAAATCTAGTCAGAGTTGTAGCTGTTTTACCAAGAGGTCGACCTCTAGCAAAAACAGGCCGCTCTCGTTCTAGTTGGGCCTTGGGCGACGTCGTACTTGTACCGGCCGTGCAATGCACGGCAGGCAACTGGTGTCTGGTGCTAGGACACATCTAGTATAGGCGAAGGACCACGCGTAGTTAGCGTCCGTATGCCGTGTGTCTGCCGGTGTGTATGGACTATGACGATCGATGTGTCATGTCTGCTGTCCGAGCTGAATGACGGACACAATCCGTTCGAGATCGTCATCTTGCATGCATACCCAGCTAGTAGCACGACCTGTGTACGTCACTCTCCAAAGTTGACTCTCTCTCTCTCTCTCTCTCTCCTCTCTCTCTCTCTCTCTCTCTCTCTCTCTCTAAACCGTGTGTAGCGCACACGCCGCGCGCCTGGCCGCCGCCGTCGTCGTCGTCGTCACGTCCACAGTCTGTGCAGCAGGTCCGCACACTGAGGCCGGCCGGGCTGTATCTCGATCGCTAGCCACGCATGGATTGCGTTGCGTTGGCGTCGTCGTCGTCGTCCCTGTGTCGAGGCAGGCAGACCGCTGACATGCACCCGGCCAACAATGAAAAGGTTCCGGGGCAGTTGGCAGTACTGTGCCCGCTTGCTGCAGCTACCATAGATCGTCTGACCTGCTAGTAGCTTTGTACGTTTGTGGCCAAGACAAGAGGTACGGTCGGTCCTCGATCTTCTTGTCTGTCCTGGCGACCATACAAAATGTGCATATATGTAGGTCAAACGGATATTGTTAGGTTATTGCATACGGAGTACTATGCATTACCAAAAACGTACACTACACTTGCTAGTGGAGCATATGCATGTGTGTTTTGTTTGTTTAATCTGGCTCCTGGACACTCGCAACGACGTAGTATACTGTCTCTTGTACTGGCCCTTGGTGCCGACCAGAAGCCAACGACGACGACGGATCGAGCATCGTCACTACCGGAGCCGGAGGCAGCCAGCATATAAATATGCTTGCTTGCTTGTTTGCTTCTATCTACATGCATACTGCTGCTACCGGCCGGCCGTCGTCGTAGTAGTGGATGGGGTAGGTGATTCGATCATGCCGGGCGTGTGGCTCGAGGAATTCTCAATTCCATTGCATTGTGCACGTAGCTTTGCTTGGATTTGTCAACCATATGCATTGCATGGCCATTACTGTACGTACGTCGTACCTATTCGAAATATATGCATATGTATGTGGAGAGAGAAGAGATCAGTGTGGACGACAGGCCCTACACGCCTACCTTATGCGATAACAACAATTAATGGATCAGTGCTTTTGTTACTTGCTACCTCGATCATCTCTCAAGTTGTGTTTTTTTTAAAGACACGATCAATCATCTCAATTTGTTGTCTAGTAGTACATTCAACTTACGTTTAATTAAGTAGAATGACAGCCATTGTCCGCCAATAGTGTAATGTAATATATACTACTCTCTCCATCCCAAATTATAAGACATCCCAAGAATCTTGGAGAGTCAAACTATCTCAAATTTGACCAAACTTATATGACAATATAATAACATTTATGATGTCAAATAAGTATTATTAGATTCGTTATCAGTTATATTTTTATAGTACGCCTATTTGATATCATAAATCTTTATAGTTTTTTTTATAATTGTTGGTCAAACTTAAGATGCTTTGAATCTCCAAGATTTTTGGAATGTCTTATAATTTGGAATGGAGTGAGTATATGATATACTACGTTGGCATACTATAAATAGACCCTGTAATTAATACTACACGCCACTTTTGAGTCAAATAGAGTTGTCTGTAAAACCTGCAGATAGACCATTTCTAAGCAGTACACCCCATATGCACCACATTGACCATGGAGAGATTTCTAAGGTCTCAAACATCATATTGGTCACAAAGCATTGGAGCGAGTATATATATGTGTGTGTGTGTGTGTGTGTGTGTGTGAACATTGTAGGATGTACCAACCAAATGTTTTGTTTCTATCTCAACAAGACGTGTAAGTCTTTCGTCATCTATAGTTTAGATGCCCATTCTTCTGTTTTATGTCAGAATACTTATTTTACAAAATTCCATACTTTAAATGTACAGCGAATCAATCAACCAGCAAGCTTTCATAGCTCAGTTGGTTAGAGCACCCGTTTAGTAAGCGGGAGGTCTTGAGTTCGACTCTCAATGAAAGCATTTTTTGTTTTTTTTTTTGTCTTTTTTGTATTTCATTTTTCCCTTGCTGTTCATATATGTTTGCATGTCAGATTTCAGACTTCTTCCATTGCATTTTTGTCTCTTTGTTCAATTCATTCCCCTTACTATTCATATCATTTCAGACAGTAAACAATGACGGCAAGCATAAACCATGGCAGCTGCTATTTTCTTTCCAGACAGATCTGTGTCGTCCATGACGCACCATTCCACAAAGCTAGGTTAATTAAGCCACGGCCAACCCACGAGGTGAAAACTCAACCCAGCATCGATCGTGCTTACACTTACCGTCTTCCACTAGTGAGTGACCAGCAGAGCAGCATCATTTTATCACCATGCGTTTTTTTTTTATTGTGATCCTCGAGACTTCTTTGAATGAGAAGAAGCACAAGTTGAATTAACCTGCATACTGTACACCTGTCCCGTCGAATCTCAATGTAATTTGAAATGTGGGACAAACAAACATGCTTCGACAAACAAACATGGAATCGCTCAAGTTAACCTTTCCAAGTCAGATCCAACTATAATATAATCCAGGTTAGTGCTCGATCTGCAAACCTCATCTTATGTATCCAGAAATCCAGATCCACCTAGTTGCAGTTGGCCCAAGAGATGGAATGGTCAAAGGAGCAATAATATATACAGATTCAGATTCAGATGCACTGACAGATACTATAAGTAGGGACCTAGCAGCATTAAGGCTAACAAATCTCATGTACTATCTTTTTTTAATTTATTTATGCGTGCAGTGTATGATTCAGACAGAATTCAGCAAATGCATGGAGCACCGGATGGACGGACACCGGTGGTCGATCTTCAGCAAAGATTCAGCGAACCGATGAGGACCTCTGGACGACGATGAGATGACTACCGATTTACCAAACGTCGTCGGCAAGGTGGCAAGTGGGATTGGATACATGTAAATCTGGAAACGTGCTGAAAGGAGTGTAATGTCAACCTCTGCACGACTGCACTTGCCTTTTTTTGGATTTTGGTCAGTCTCAAGCTCACGAGTCCCGAGCCCCCAACCACCACCCTTTCCAGAGATGTCAACCTCTGCACGACTGCACTTGCTTAAAGATTGCCAAGTTCTGCTGGTGACTGCCAAATGTTTATCTGTTTCGAGGAAGCTGAAGCAGACCTTCCGAATTTCTTACAGAGCGTCATCGTCTACTATCTACCTACAGATGACTAGAGGAGACAGTTGCAGTCGCTGTTACAGCGTCATCTACTCCAATTTATTACAAATGCAGGGTTTTTTTTTTGTTATGTTGGGTGGCAGAAGCACAAGGAGCCTGCCTGCTGCATCTCAGACTAGTCTGAGTCTGAGCGGCCCATTAGATGAGGACATGACTGAAATACTAGTACTAGTACTCCACTCCGTAAGCACTGGGCCTCTTGGGTTCCTAGGGATGAAAACGGATCGGATATGAACAAATATCGCTCATATTGTATTTGTTTTCATATTTTTGTTCGGATTCGGATTCGAATACGAATAGTATGAGAAATATCGGATAAGATACGATTAGATATCGACATCATAAATATACCGACTTTAGTATTCGGATACGGATACGGTATCGGATGTTAATCTTCGGACTCGGATACGGACAAGTCTAAACTCCTATAAACGAATTCGGTCGAACGGACGGTCGAATAAATATCCGCCCCATTTTCATCCCTAGAGATCTAGGTTCCATTTTGTGTCTGGAAATGGAAGTGTGTTCCTTACAGAATCCAGAGCAACGATGCCGTGCAGACACCGCAATGAGTTCCTTCTAGGTGTATTTCTAATGCAGAGTCCTAACATGTTGACCTGCATTCATTCAGTTATGCTGCCAACTTCTCTGTTCAGCACCCAGCTCTGAAGGCTGTATGCAGTGCAGCAGCAGCACTGTTCAGAGTTACACTTACTCCGTAACTCGTTCATCGTTCAGAAATGCAAGAATCCAAAGCACAAGCTGTTGCCGGGAGCCCAGGGCCATGCATGAACCAGGAGCATCGGTTGGTCCAGCAGCGAGCTCGTGGCCCATGGCACATGTGAATACTAAGTACACTGAAGGCAGGCTTCCCTTCCCTGCACGTACGTGGGCTCATGCAATGCAATGGCCAATGGCAGGAGGATTGCGTTGCATGAGGTACCGTACTGGGCCCAATTTATGAGTTTTTGGGGCCTGGTCCATTTTGGATCGGATTGGATTCAATGTGTTCCAGGCCAGAGGACTGCTACTAATACCCTGACTGACTAGTGACTATGCATATGCATTGAGTTCCGAGTCCCGGTCTGCTAGCGAACACTTTGACTGGCATTCAGTTTTGCCACTGTGGAGTGCCCTTGTCTGAAGGTTTCTGTACATTCAGATTCAGAGTCATGCTGCATCAATATGCGCTGGCTGCATTCAACAAGAATCCAAAGCAAAGATCATTCTAGAGCGTTATGTAAACCAGAGCAAAGATTATTCTAAAGCGTTATGTAAAGACAGTCCAAGGGGAGATCTTTTGGCACTAGTATGGAAATATGGAATTAGCATCATTCATTTCACTAGTGCCAAAAGTCATATATAGTTCAGATGATATGCTTATTTTCTCCGCATTCGTCTCTGTTAATACATGGTCGGCAAAAAAAAAATTATCAGTTGCTTTAAAAAAAAACAAGTTTTGCCCTGCGTAATCATTTAAATTGTGATCCATCCACACATCAAACGCGACCAAGCAATGAGTAGGGTTGGTGGTGCGTCTGCGTTCGATCAATTGCTCCTTGCTTCCACACAGACCTGTCCGTCCTGTCGTCTCCTGCATTTCCTGTCAGTCAGTCTTCACTGCTAGCTACAGTACCTGCTTGGAGCTTCTGAAAAAGGAGTTCTTCGGTTCAGTTTTTGACTTCCTCATGAGACGCATGATTCAGAACTACCACGAGTTTTTCTTTTAAAACAAAAAAAATGGGCATGAGTAGTAGTATTTCTTTAATGTCATCCGTCTGCAATCAGGGTTGGTTAATCTATGCTACTCATGATCCCAAAAGATGGAGATAACAATAATAACGATAGTAATCTGAATGTTAATCCACTGCAAAAGTCACCATGGCGCAGTTAAGAGTAGCTTTGTTCTAACGAAAGTAGTAGTACTTGTATAGGAGTACATCCAGCTGTTGGGTCGAGTTTGGACAGCACAAAAGCATGCAAATGATATGACGCTGACCACTCACACACAGTCACACACACAAGTGGATTGATCAGCGTCACCAACTTTTTTTCCTGCCCGATCATGCTGTTGCCGGATGCCAGAACATTGTCTGTCGAAAAATCTCGAGTCCGTTTCCATGGGAAGTGATAAGTGAAGTGACTGTAAGCTGATGAGAAACTGAAACTGCTCCAAATCAAGAGACATGAAATGAGTGACCGATTCAGGCCCCTTTTAAATTCCACCCAAAAACCAAAAATTTTCAAGATTCCCCGTCACATCGAATCTTGCGGCACATGCATGGAGTACTAAACGTAGACAAAAAAAAACTAATTACACAGTTGATCGAGAAATTGCGAGACGAAACTTTCAAACCTAATTAGTCCATAATTAAATAATTTTTACCAAATAACAACGAAAGTGCTACAGTAGCCAAAAGCCAAAAAATTTTGGAACTAAACACGCCCTCAGCTTTTTATTACAGGCACGCTCCTGTAATAAAAAGCGAGCAAATAGTACTCCTACTCCTCCGTCCAATAATGACTTTTCAGTTCATACGCTCCCTCTCCCTGCATCGACCATGGAGGCAGCAGCAGCATCTGCATCTCGGATGCGATGCCAGGAGGGACGAGAAGAAACTACAGTTCTCATTTGACAATTTTTTAAATTTTTTTTGGAAAGTGGTTCTCATGTGACAAGTTTAGCGATGAATGGTTAGAGTAGCCATGCTAGCGACGCATGCTTTGCGGTAGGAGGACCTGGACAAGGACTGGGATCATTGCCCAACCTACAGTCTACTAGAGACGTGTTATGTCTGAATGGAGAATGCATAATTGGACAAAGGCACAACGTGCCAACACATGCGATGCCTCCTTGCGACCGCGACGGGGGAGATCGATGGAGATGGAGATCTGATGCGTCTCAACAAGATGATGCGAACAATGTCATGATCTTTTACTGACACTTGTTTTTTGCAACCAAGTGTTTATAGACGCCTGAATCTCACTGCTCAAACGTAACACACCCTTCTGCTTGTAGAATAACATGCCACCAAGGTTTGCAGACTGCTTGGTTGGAACTTGGAAGGAAGGAGAGGCGTCGTCGACCATCATGTGCCTGTGGGCACTGGGCACAGCTAGCATTCGCAGCTCACGCTCCAAAATGCAGTTGCGAGCAAAATGCAGTTGCTTTCACTTCACTCCAAAGCTTTGCATGCTTGTCGTTTTTGTTCCCGTGCTGGCAGCTGGTCTCCTGCTGCAGATATACCAATCCTGATCTGCAGCCAGCCACCGCTCGGCTCCACCAGCCATAGGCTGTCTGTCACTCCTTGCAATATGTTGCAAGCATTCGCCCAGTGATTATGGTGATAATCTTCATTAAATGCGAGATTATACTCATGTTGCCATGTTGCAAACTCGCCCTATGATAATGATATAATCAACAGTTATTCAGGAGTACCATCCTGTTCCTGTACAGTGTGAAGCAAGGAAAGGTGTTGCATTAACTGACAACATCCAAACGCACCTTTCCTTCTTGCCTGGCTAGAATAGAAACAGGAGGGCTTCACTGCTTGAGGGCGCAGTACTACAACATATGAATGCTGAGGTGCTCACCTTAACATTAACACAAATACAGAAGAACTTGATTACTCCAGAATACATCCTAGGCTCCTAATAACTCCCTAAATGGTACAGAAGTTCTTCAATTCTAACCGCAAAATGGAGATTAGGAGGCTTGATATGTACACAACAGTGTCCTAAGAGGCTATGATGCATACCAACCAAGAAATTCCGGGGCCTAGATTTCACACCCTAGTACCCTACAGCCTAAATGCATGCAGATGGATAAACACACCCTAGATATCTGAATCTCACACCACCCTGATTGAGTGCAAAGACCTAAAACACCAGGCCCTAAGCTAGAAATATCCAAACATCCGAATTTCACCAACAGAAGGAAACATAGGAATGAGAGAAACCAAGCTTGACAGAGCTCTCAGATGCTGATAAGATCAGTAGTCGGCGAAGAGTGCGCGCTCAGTTGCTGCTGCTCTTTGGTGGCTTCGTCACGCGGTGCTTGAACAGATCCATCTCCATCACCTGCTGGAGGATCAGACGGCGGCGCAGAGGAACCATCACCAGCATTGGGAGGTTCGTCTCCTTGCCTTGCAGCTGGCTTCGGAAACTCGCCGAGCATCTGCACCACCTCCCGCATCGTAGGCCGCTGCACGCTCTGCTCCTCGACGCAGAGAAGCGCGACATAGAAGACGTGCATCACCTCGTGCACTGGCACGGTCGACAGCCTGGGGTCCATGATCTTGATCACCTGCTCCTTGTTTGCGTCCGTAGTCGTCTTGACCCACTGGACGATGTCGACGCCGTCACCGAACTCCCCTACTGGCTTCTTTCCGGTGACCAGCTCAAGAAGCACAACACCAAAGCTGTAGACATCGCTCTTCTCATCTACCTTGAGGGTATATGCATACTCTGTAAATCCACAAGATAGCAATCCGATAAAGGATTAGTTGATTTCAGGAATACTCTACTCATGCGGATATAAATTCTATATTTTTAAGTAATCAGATCCAGCGCTGCAAAAAAAATGCTATATTTTCATTAGCTAAACTGAAGAATAAACTAAAAGGGGGGCAAGTAGTAACAGCTAGCAACACATTCACCACTATATGAGATCAACAAGCATAAGTGGTTGTCATGGTGGTATACCACCTTTCAGGGCTGTAATAAATATTAAACTTGTCTTTTAATTCAATTAAAAGACGGGGGCTTTGTCCCTAAGATTCTAAAAAAGCAAGCATAAGCAGTTCATAATCATATTCAAAATTAATTTGTAGAGAACAAGAAAGACTTAAAATAGACAATTGTGAATATAGTGTCACTAATTCTGAAACAAATGCAAACTGTAATAAGGATAAAAATTTTACCTGGAGCAATATAGCCATAGGAACCAGCAATGGCAGACATACACTGTGATGCGCCAGAGTCCTGCAAGAACTTGGCGAGCCCGAAATCAGCAACATGTGCCTCAAAATTGGAATCAAGCAGAATGTTGTTTGATTTAACATCGCGATGCAGGATTGGCGGCGAGCAATCATGGTGCAGATAGCTGAGCCCCTTGGCAGACTCAACAGCAATCTTGTAACGAGTGTCCCAGTGGAGATGGCCACCTTTCTTGCCATGGAGTAGTTCCCCCAGGCTCCCATTAGGCATAAACTCATACACCAGGAGATTTGTCTCATTGTTCGAGCAGAAACCAAGCAATCTCACAATGTAGCGGTGCCGGATCCTCCCAAGAGTCTGAATTTCAGCAGAGAACCCATGGTCATGCGATGAGCCACGGCTCATTGACGAAAGCCGCTTCACTGCAACATGCTCACCATCTGGCATTGTTCCCTTGTACACAATCCCAGCTCCACCTTTGCCGATGATGTTCTCCTCTTTCAGACTATCTAGCACATCATCACAGGTGAATTCAAGGCGCTGGAACGCGGTGAGTCTCCACGCACGCGCCTCGCTGGCCTTCTTCAGTGACCGAGCCTTCAAGATTGCCATGGCAGCAAATGCAATGGAGCAGACAAGCAAGCCGAGGACAATGAGCAACTTGAAGGTATTGGACATGCCACCATGGGTGTGTGCACTATGGCCCTCGCCGGCGCCACCAGAATGGCATGGTCCAAGGTACGGCCCACACAGTCCTGGGTTGCCGACGAAGGACGTTGCATTGAAGTAGCTGAACTGCCCAGTGGCCGGCACGAGCCCAGACAGGTTGTTGTAGGAGAAGTCGACGGCCGTGAGGCTCTGCATTGCAGCAATGGTTGCCGGTATCTCTCCATCAAGGTGGTTCCGGGACAGGTTCAGGTAGTTGAGTATTCTCATGCCTGAGATGGCCGGGGGTATCTCCCCGGACAGGTTGTTCCGGCTGAGGTCCAGGTAGGTGAGCAACCGGCATTTCCCAATCTCCGGAGGCACGCCGCCGTCGAGCGCATTGCCGCTCAGGTCAGCCTTAGACAACTGCTGCAGCCGCCCAATCTCCGGTGGTACTGCGCCGTTGAATGCATTCTGGTCAAGAAGCAATTTTTGCAAACCTGAGAAATTCCCAATGGAAGCCGGCAACGCGCCCGTGAGCTGGTTATTGGAGAGAGTAATCGCCCCCAGATTCGGCGCGCCAGTGCCGGCCACCGCCGGGAAGCCGCCGGACAGGAGGTTGTCCTGCAGCTCAACCTGCGTCAGATTCGGCAGTTCAAAGAGACCTTCTGGGATGGAGCCGTTCAGGTAGTTCTCTCCGAGGCGGATGCGGGAGAGTGCCTCGCATTTCCCGAGTGATTCCGGGATTGAGCCGAAGAGGAAGTTGCCGAGCGCGATGAGCGTCTCCAGCTTGCCACCGGCGCACAGCTCCGGCGGGAGGGCGCCGGTGAGCCTGTTGGACGAGAGGTCGACCAGCTGGAGCCGTCCGTTGCGGCCGAGACGGCGCGGGATACCGCCGGTGAAGTTGTTCTCCCAGAGCTGCAGCACCTCGAGGCTGGGCAGGTCGCCAACGAGCTCGGGGATGCTGCTCCTGAGCTTGTTGCGGAAGAGGTTGAGCAAAGTGAGGTTCTTGAGCTCCGCGAAGGTCGCTGGAATCTCGCCGGTGAGCGCGTTGTTGGAGAGGTCGAGCGAGCTGAGGCTCCTGAGCCGGCCGAGCTCCGGTGGGATGGCGCCAGCGAGCCCGTTCACCTGCAGGAAGAGCGTGTCGAGGTTGGCGAGATTCCCGAGCTCCGGCGGAATCTCGCCGGAGAGCCCGCAGATGGCGGCGTCGAGGCGGACGAGATCCGTCATGTTACCGAGCTCCGGTGGTATCCCGCCGGAGTAGCTGTTGTAGTAGCCAATGTAGAGCTCTTTAAGGCTAGTGAGGCCACCGAGCTCGGGAGGAATCTTCCCCGACAGCTCGTTCCCGGAGACGGCGAGGTACTGCAGCCTCCGCCACTGGCCGTACTCGGGCGGGATCTCGCCGGCGAAGAAGTTGCCGCCGAGGTGGAGGTGGCGGAGCATGGGCAACGCCACGACCGCGAGCGGGAGTGGGCCGGTGAGGTTGTTGTTGTAGAGGTCGAGCACCCGGAGCGCGCGCAGGCGCGCCAGCGGCGGCGGGAACGTGCCGTTGAGCACGTTGTTGGAGAGGTTGAGGTGGGTGAGGAGCTGCAGCCTGGACAGCGGCGCCGGGATGGGGCCCGAGAGCGCGTTCGCGGCGAGGTCGAGGCGGGCGAGGTGCGCGAGGCGGGACAAAGCCGCGGCGGGGACGGCGCCCGAGAGGTTCCGGCCCGAGAGGTCCAGCCCGATGACCGCGGCGCGCGCGTTGCACGTCACGCCGGACCACGCGCAGGGCGCGGCCGCGGCGGTGGCTTTCGTCCAGGACGCCAGCGCGCCCGCCGGATCCGACAGCGCCGCCTTCGCCGCCAGCAGCGCGTCCGCGTCCGCGTTTGCGTCCGTGGCCGCGCCCGCCACCGCGGCTGCGGCGGCGAGGACGGCGAGGAGGAGGTGGAGGTGCATCGGCATTGGGTCTCCGTCGGGAGAGTGGAGACAAGGGAGTGAGGCCGCGCGCGGCGCGCGAGAAAAGGAGAGAGCTTTACGATAGGCTCGGGAGCTCGGCTGGTCGTTCTTGGATGGAGCAGCAGACACTGACACACCTACTCAGTAGGCAGCTAGTGGGGCTATAAAAAAAGCATGTGATTCCTTGTTGGATTTTCTGGAGGGAAAGGAGAAGTGTTCTTTTGAGAAACTTGTCTTTTCTTTCTTTTTTACAAGAAAAAATTGTCCTTTTGTTTGATGATTTGGTTGATTTTTGTATGGCTTTCCTTACAATATTGGGATGGGACAAGAGTGTATTGTTAGTTGATTTGGATTTTGTTCATGAAAAGTTGCTTTCTGGGTTGGTACGTGTTGTACAACCAGGATTCGGGATCTAGTGCTGTTTGCTTGATGACATGATAGTTTCCAGCAATGCAGTTTGTTAGCAAGTTTTCAGGATGAAACAAAAGTTTGTTAATAGCTTCAAGAGATTTAAGAGACGGTTAAAAAGCTTGCAGAGAGGGTTGTTTTTTTTTAAGAAGAAGAAGAAATTGTAGAGTGGGTTTTATTACTGCCTGCAGTTAACTTTGCTGGATGTTTGAGACCAAAAAAAAAAGAGACCAAAAAAACAAAAGGCAGCTAGTTTTCTTCTTGATTTTTATTGTGACAAATTAAGGGTGTATTTGGTTGTCTGACTTATTTTTAGTCCCTTATCATATCGGATGTTTTGTACCAATTAAATGAATTAAATATAATTTATATTATAAAACTAATTACAGCGCCATGGAGTACTTCGCGAGACGAATCTATTAAGTTTAATTAATTTATCATTAACATATGTTTACTGTAGCACCATATTGTCAAATCATAGACTATTTTATATCAATAGATTTGTTTCGCAAAATAGTTTTCGCCGGACAAATTAGTTTTATAAATAGTCTATATTTAATACTCTTAAATAGTGTCTACATATTCAATGTGACAGGGACTTTTTTTTAGTCCCTGTAACCAAACAGACCCTAAGTATAATAAGAGCAAGGATATATTGGTCCTTACTGGTTGTATATAAATTTAATTCAATATGTACTTTTGTAGTAGTTAGGCTTTTAATAGCCAGCTTTCTCTTCTCTATCGTGCATTATTTCTTCACCTCAGCAAATACTAGTCCTTTACTAGCACCGACTTTCTCCACCACAAGTACAGCACCAGGGCACCTTAGCTGAACAATAATTATTCTCTCCACCTTAGAATAAATTTTAGTCTTACACCAATTATTTGTCATTCCATTTTTAATGTATTTTTCCTTTTCCAATATATATTTGTCTCAAGTTCTAGATACCTATGCACTACACCTTTTTTACTCGTCTTTAATTCTGGAGGCATGACAACAAATAATATGGGACAGCGGGAGTAGTCGAAATGTCATATTTCTTTGCTAATTCAATTCAGAGTGCTAACTCTCGACCATTTGTGGGTTAACGGTTGGTCAGACGACATGGGACATGACAAAATTTGGACACGTTTGGTAGGGACTGTAAGGACCTAATTAGCCTAGGGGGTGAATAGGTCTGTTTAAAACAACTTGCAACTTTCTGTTAGCACAGGGGTCGGCACTGCTGGGTTTAAATCCGGCACTGTCGGGGTGACCGACACTGCTGCTCTCTGGGGCAACACTGATGGTCACCTGGACAGACCTAAGCACAATTCAAAATATAAAGAAAGAATGGAGATTGTGCTTGAATAGAAACCTTTCTAGAGGTGTAGGAAACCTCTAGCACCACCTGAAAGTGGTAGCAACACACCCACCGAGTAGATCGGGTCCAAACCCTAGAAATCACCTTGCAAACAATATATATCAAAGTAGAGAGACAAACACAAGGGGACACAAGATTTGACCCGTGGTTCAACTCACCACCAAGGCTTATCTACGTCCACGTTGTTGAGGTGCGCCACACAAGGCTCAAGCTCGCCACAAAGGTTTGCTCTTTCCTCGGTCTCAAGTCAAGAGAATGAACTCTTAAGATGAGGGGAAATTTATTAGCAAATGGGTGTTACAAACCTCCCTAGACTGCCACACGAAAGAAGCAAGGTCAAGGGCGACGCCTAGCCGGCTAGGAGCCAAGCTCCAAGAGTAACAAACTTAACCGTCGGCCACCACGCAAACCAAATACTTGTAGGAATTGAAGATCCGAGGGAGAAGCTTCTTCTGAAGCTTGGAGGCTCAATCTCTCAAGGAATGATTGGAAATCAATGGAGGAGAGTGGTTGAGCACCAAGGGAGAAGGGAGAGCTAGAAGAGAGCTTCTCTTTCTGTTCTTGCGAAGTCAGAATGAAGGAATGGCAGAACTAGCCGTTGGGGTGAGTGAGGGGGTAAGAAATACCCCTCCACTGTCCAACGGGCAGATCAAGTCGCGGCCTGAGGGACAGCACTGCTGGCCTGGCAAAGACAGCAACAGATGAATCTTCGAATAGCTGGTTGTTTTGCCTACTATGTATGTGGAGGTGTGATATGTTTGGATAGATATAGCATTTGGTTCACTTGTTGGCATGCGTGTTGAATCCCTCTTAATAGTACGGCATACCTAACTCAATTTCAAAGTATAAAATGAATTTAAAGTCCATTGAGCTTGTTGCCATGCACTTTTGTAATTGGAGGGGTCCGCCAACCTGTTCATCAACCTCCTTAAGATTAACCTGCTTGTCATACTCGAAGAGTCTCATTAGTTCTCTAATTGCATTGTCATGTCACCAAAACCCACTTAAGGCTTGATTGCACTTTCAATCTCCTCCTTTTTGGTGATTGATGACAACACACTTAGAGCTTACAAAAGCGAAGTGATAATCTGAGACAATGCAAGTCATGGGTGTAGGAGCTCCCTCTAAATGTGTGAATGGGAATTTGAATTTCTAATTTGGCATGAAAAGCCAAAATTCACACATTGGAGTGAAAAGGGGCTCCCCCTACATCCATGGCTGCTGTGGGGTGCTGAAAAAGTGTCACAAGAATATACGTGATGCATATGAACCTGTCTCAAACACATCAGAGTGCTTGCTGTCAGAGCAGCCCGGCACTGTCGGCCTAACTGCAGATAGCAAGTCTGTGGAAGCACAAGCACGACCACACAGTATGATATAAATATAAAATAAAATCATACTAAGACAAACATGATATAAAAGAAAGAGTACATGTCCATAAATAACACAAATCAAGTACTTAAGTGGCAATATTACAATAAAATAGTTTAAAAGTTGCTCTCTCTCACACACAGTAACAACTAAGATAACTAGCACTAGCAGCTGCTCCTCCATGACCGTCGAAGATTTGTTGTACCCCTTCACTTAGTAATTCTCCCCCTTTGATAACAAGTTACCAAAAAGAAGAGAATAACATAGTAAAAAGAGTACAAACTATTCACTATTCTTATCCATTTGGTCATCCTCATCATCATCATCTTCATCATCATCATCATCATCATCATCTGGAGAGCCTGTGAAGTGAATACTAGGAGCTGAGGCACGTTTACTGCATCTCCGAGTCTGCTGCTCCTGAATCTCCTCCTCATCCTTGTCATCTTCATCATCATCATCTGAGCAATAAGTGGACTCCTCACTGAGCTCTGGTGGAGGTGTAGGTGGAGAAAGCTGCCTGAGACCCTGCTCCTGTCTGAGTTGTCTGATCTCTAGCCTGGTCTGGTAATCATGATCATTTGCATAGCAGATGCCAGCAAATATCTTCTTCAAGATCCTGCTAAGCGTGCCCTTCTTCTTGCCTCTGCTAGCTGCTGCTACTCTGGAGGACTCAGGGCGATCTGAAGCTACTGCCCTGCCTCTGGTAGGAGATACCTGAATTGTAGAATGCACCAACTTCTGACATCTATAGGGCTCATGGGTTGTATCTCTAGAGAATACACATCCAGAAACCCTCTCAATGATGAACATGAGATAGGGTGCATAGGGAATGCCCTTCCTAGCATCATCAGCTGCAAGAAATAACTCAGTCCAAATGAAGCGAGATACTGAGAAAGCCTGTCTGTTTGTCTTCATCCTAAGTAAGACATTCTTGGAAGAGGCATAGAGGTTGGAGGCAGATCCCACCTTGGGATAGAGAGTGGTCCTGAAGAGGTTGTTGAGGATATAATACGTGCTTCTCAACCCCTTCACAAGACCATCTGCCTCCTTAGGCTTGATGTAAAGAGAAGAAATCTCATGATTCTCTAAGCCTCTCTCTCTATGAAGATCAAAGAATCCTCTGTCCTGCTCTCCAAATCCAAACAGCCTGGCAAAAGTCACATAGTCCAATCTATAGTGACTGCCCTTTGTCATCCAGTGCATCACATCATTCTGCCTATCTAGATAGTAAGTAGCAAAGAACCGATAGATGATCTCTGTATTCTAATCATTTGCAAATCCCATCCAATCATACATGTTCATTTGCTTGCATAAGTCAACCACTACATCAAAGTCTGGATCCTTCTTGTTCTTAATATGCTCCCAATCAACATACCTCATCTGAATAATCTTAGGCTTCTTGGAATTGAAAAGCACAGAGAGATAGAAATCTGAATGAAATGTGTTCCAGAACCTGTAGTCCACTCTCATATCTTTTGGCACACTATAGGGAAAGATCTCTCTCTGCTCTTGGACAATTCTGTACTAATTCTGATAGTTGACTCTTTCTGTAGCACGGCTATCCTGTGGTGCCCTCACAACCACCTCCTCATCATGATTAATGAGATAAGTCCCATCAAAGAACTCAAGATGATGTGGTGTCCATGGGCAAACACCCTCAATGAGAGTCCTCCCTGCCATCTGCAACTCAGATTCTTGCCTTATTCTCTGCCTAGGATTCAGACCATCATCAACACCACCTTTGCCACCCCTGACAGCACGGGCCTTTGTCCTTGGCCCCTTACCCTTCGCACCACTCGGTCCACCGGCATCCATCTATGCATTTGAAAGAGAGAAGGTTAAGTTGCTGCACTAGAAATAGTGAATAGAAACTCTAGTGGAAAGATTCAATAAAAAACGAGAGTCGATGGTCGATTAAAGAAGCAGATGCATTGGTGCTGCTGCCCAGAGCCCGGCACTGCCGGCCTCTGGCCCGGCACCACCGACCTGGTGCAGACAGCACCCATACATGCTTTTCTAATCCACCATGGAATCTAGGTTTTGACCAAATCTAACTACTGGAGATACATCACCATACATCATGCAACTACTAGCAACCTAAATCCCATCTTGAAATCCATATATTGCATAGATCGAGCCAAGTTAGGGTCTCAAGTTATTACCTTTGAAAGAGAGGGGTGAGGATGAAGAAGGGCTGGATTGAGTGGAGCTTGACGCAGGGAGGAAGATCCTCCACACCTCCTCCAAGGACAGCACCACCGGAGAGCGGCACCGCCGGGGGGAAGAGAGGGACCTTCGGGCTCCCTAAGTCTCCTTTGAGTTGAGAGAGGAGAGGAGAGGTGTTTCTGTTGGGGGAGACTACTTGGGATGGATTCCCCTCGGGCTAGGGTTAGGAATAAAAGAGAAACCCGAGAGATAAGACTTGGGACCGACTGCTCAGGGCCTTTAAGTCGTGGCACTGCCGCGGCTTGGCCCGACACTGCCGCGCACCCCGGCACTGCCGTGCTAGGGGCCGGCACTGCCGGCCTGCCTGGGCAGTGAGGTACTATGCCACCTTTATACTATATATTTATGCAATTGTGGACACATACCCCTTGCCATATGCTGGTCAGTAAGCAAATCATCAATACATACTATGACCAACACATTCAAGATTCTTTCAAAATTGGTTTTGAAGCACATAATTGAAATTTTCAAAGTTTTGCCTATGTCGCTAGGTGGACAAACAAATGTGTGCTATAGTTCAAACCACATTACGAGAATCAAGTATATTCAGCTCACTACGCAAAGCACAAAACCTTGTCTCATCGAGAGGCTTGGTGAAGATATCGGCTAGTTGCTTTTCGGTGCTCACATGGCGAATTGTGATATCTCCTTTTAATTCGTGGTCTCTCAAGAAGTGATGACGGATGTCTATGTGTTTTGTTCTAGAGTGACTAACCGGGTTATTTGCGAGTTTGATGGCACTCTCGTTATCACACAAGAGAGGTATCTTGGTGAATTGACATCTGAAATCTTTTAAGGTTTGCCTCATCGAAAGTACTTGAGCACAACATGCGCTGGCTGCAACATACTCGGCCTCGGCGGTGGAAAGGCTACACAATTTTGCTTCTTAGAACTCCAAGACATTAGGGACCGTCCAAGAAATTGACACGTCCCCGAAGTGTTTTTTCGGTCTACCTTGCAATCGGCGTAATCAGAATCCGAATACCCAAGTAGATCGAACTTAGAGCCCTTAGGATACCCTAAGCCAAGTTTAAGACTGAAAACTAGATATCTCAAGATTCTCTTAACGGCCACCAAGTAGCACTCTTTCGGGTTAGCTTGAAATCTAGCACACATGCACACACTAAGCATTATGTCCGGCCTAGATGCACATAAGTAAAGGAGAGAGCCGATCATGGAGCGATATACCTTTATGTCCACGGATTTTCCTCCTTCATCAAGATCAAGATGTCCATTGGTTGGCATGGGAGTCTTGATAGGCTTTGCATTTACCATGTCAAACTTTCTCAACATATCATGGGTGTACTTGGTTTGTCATAAGAAAGTCACTTCCTTGAGTTGCTTGATTTGAAAACTGAGAAAGAACTTTAGCTCACCCATCATAGACATCTCAAATCTCTTAGTCATGATCCTACTAAACTCATCACCAAAGGATTGGTTAGTACTACCAAATATTATGTCATCGACATATATTTAGCACACAAAGATATCATTATTTACTTTATGAGTGAAGAGAGTAGAATCCGCTTTACCTATTTCAAAGCCTTGTTTGAGTAAGAATTCCTTAAGGCATTCATACCATGCTCTTGGTGCTTGCTTAAGCCCATAAAGCGCCTTATGGAGCTTGAAGACATGATGTGGGAACTTGGGATCTTCAAAACCCGGTGGCTGCTCTACATAGACCAACTCTTGGATAGGGCCATTGAGGAATACACTCTTCACATCCATTTGATATAGCTTAAAATTATGTTGGGCAGCATAGGCTAGAAGCATTCGAATTGCTTCAAGTCTAGCCACCGGTGCATAAGTTTCTTCAAAGTCCAAGCTCTCCACTTGAGTGAACCCTTGAGCAACCAATCTTGCCTTGTTCCTTGTCACCACGCCTTGCTCATCTTGCATGTTGCGGAAAACCCATTTGGTTCCAATCACATTGGTATTTGGTCTTTCCACCAAGGACCAAAGTTGATTTCGCTCAAAGTTGTTGAGCTCTTCTTGTATAGTCATCACCCAATCCGGATCATTGAGAGCTTGCTCAACTTTGAGAGATTCCAAAGAGGAGACAAAAGAGTAAAATTGACAAAAATTTGTCAAATGTGAACGAGTAGTTATCCCCTTTCGGAGACTCCCAAGTATGTTATTGACGGGATGATCTCTTTGAATTGTTTGCGTCAATCTTGGGTATTATGTGGCTTTTTGTTGATCAGCTTGGTCATCATACTCATGTTCTTCAAATATAGGTTGTAGGTTCATCGGGCTTGCTGGTGAGCTTGCTGGTGCCTGTCTGCTGGGTTCGGCAGTGCCGGCCTCTGGTCTGGCAGTGTCATGGTCAGGCATAGAGGCTGGACCAGGGAGCACTGCTGGCCCATTTTCTTCAACTCTTGGGGCAGTAGCTTCAACATCTTGAGGTTCCACTTCTGTGGCCTTGACTTCTTGTGGCCTAATGTCACCAATAGCCATGGGTGAGGTTTAAAGTGTAGTGATTTTAGTCTTTTTTAGTCAGTATATTTGGCTCCAAAATGACTAAAAGGTGAGGTTTAGTCCTTCTAGTCATAATTTGGTGACTAGTTGGCTAAAGTCTATGTACTGACTAAACCAGCCTAAATTTAAATGACTAAACTTTAGAAGTAGCTAACTAAACAGTACAGGACCTTAATCCTGGAATTTGAATTACATGTCGGAAGGGACGGAAGAGGTCACATACATGTGGATCATGTTACACCAAATTGTTACCGGTAAATCTCAAAAAAAAAATTGTTACCGGTAAACTTTTTAAAAAAACCTTGTTACTGCTTGTTTCCTGGACCTTGGCAGCAGACAAACCCAGGATATAGCATCATTACACCAATTTGCAAAGGAGATCGAGTTGCCACCATTGTGGTCCCTTGCCGCTCATGGATGGGTGGGCGGCAAGCGCTTTGTCGGCTCGTGTACTCATTCGGGTGCCAATAGCAGCAACCACGAGCCCACATCCACTCCCTTCTTTTTTTTGTTTATAAATACTAGGAGCACCCACGGTGATTGACTTTAGAGGCAGTTCTACCGGTCAAAGTAGTACAGTGGTATTCATCGATCATGGGTACAATGAGGTTTATATATTTGATGGAAAAGACAAAGAGAGTCCCCCGTTTTACTAATGGTTGTCTGATCAAAATCATGTATATTCTCAGTAAAGTACGTGTTTTGATATGTGATTTTTAAACAAGTGATGTTTAGGGGGTTTTGGTCAATGAAGGAAATTATGTTTCTGAATTCTGGTCTCATTTTTATAGTTTTAAAGTTTAGGCAAAAACAAATTGATGTTTTACAGCAGTTCCATTCTAGTTCTAGTTTTACCATCCTTGGTATGTACTCTGGATTTTACACTGGATTTACCGTTCTATTCTAGCAAAATAAATGGAGTACACTGGATTTTATTGTGATGAAACACATTATCTTTTCTATCAAAATTTTCATGTCATGACACTAATTTTCCCTAGATGGTATGTCTAATAAAACTTGTCTAAGGATGACCTTATAATACTAGCTCCATCGACCCAAGAAGGATACAATTCTAGTATATAGTAGTAAGTCAAATCATCTTGACTAAGTGTCGGTGTCTCGATCCAGGGGGTCAATCATCAACTAGTAAATTTTTATATTGCGTGCTCTCACTCTCAGATGTGATGCAGGAAGAACACAGTGTTTATCCTGGTTCGGGCAAAGAAGGCCCTACGTCCAGCAAGAGGAGGGGGTACTGTATTATCTCGCACTGAAGTGCTCGTACGGAGGGGAGTACAAGCTGGTTTACACGGGGGTGCTCGGAGTGAGCTGAGGCCTAGGACTAGCTGGGCT
Source organism: Microstegium vimineum (assembly GCA_022036555.1). NCBI lineage: Eukaryota > Viridiplantae > Streptophyta > Magnoliopsida > Poales > Poaceae > Microstegium > Microstegium vimineum. The sequence continues at coordinate 4,056,706 of CM039119.1, forward strand.
ATCCTAGGTGAGTCGGTTGATTGCTTGAGATGTTGATCAAGCCATCACTGGATTGTATTGTGTTCGGAGGTGGCACTCTGTTGTGTATGCTAGTGGGTTTGTGAAGAGTGCTAGTGGGTGTTGTTTAGACGGCAACAAGTGTGAGCGGATGTCTTGCTGTTGTGTTCTGATGTGTGAGGTTATGCCCTTGTTCTGTGTCCCGATGCCCTCCCTACTATCCCAGCGTCCCCTTTTATAGACCAAGAGGAGACCTGAGAGTACAGAGGTCATAAACTGTAGCGGCATGGGAGGCGTGTCCATGGCGCCATGCTTGCGGTGGGACGTCGATCGCTGTAGCGGTATGGCCTTCCGGTCCTTCCGGTGCTTCAGGGCATGGTGATAGCGGACTGGACGTTGTCGAACGTCATGGTGTAGGACGATCGGCCTCCAGTGGACGGGTGCGAGCTCTGCAGCCGATGCAGAGCGGATAGGACGGGTCCCATGCCCGAGTGGTTGGAGGTGACGGTCGAGCCCCCGGGTCGAGGCCTGCGTGACCCTGACGCGCCCCTGTAAACACGGTCGAGGGTTGTTCGGTTCATGGTTCGAGGGGTGCCTTTGGGTTCTGTACTTGTGACGTGGCTACAGCGGCCGCACGATCGTTGAAGAGCCCGAGTATGGGCGACGAGTTGATAGATTTGACCATGGTAGTGGCCGCCCATAGCATTAGGCGGGAGCAGGTAGGCGCATTGGATTCCTTTTACCCCATACTGGGAGTGGGTGAGTCAATCGAGCCTCCTGCTCGCGGGTCGTTCGATCGACCCCCTGTCCGTCATTCGAGGGGTCGAGGTCGAGGGTCGATCGATTGACCCTCCTTCCACCGTCTGAGGGGTCGAGGTTGAGGGGGATCCTGCCTACTGTCCCCTTGGTAATGGGCCGACCCATGACTGGTCATGTTTGATGGGAAGGTAGGCCCCTGCTTGATGGGCCTTCCCTTATAGGTTGGATGGCTTTTGGATTTTGCTTGAATATTAAGAACTAAATTGCCAGAGATTAGGGTACCCCTTACCTTTGTACCTGACACTAAGTTTATACAAAAAAAATATTTATAATACCAAACAATATACTAGGCCCTCACTATCCATTTATTTCCACGAAGTAGCTGTTAGGCCAGTCTCAATGTATTGTTTCATCGCACGTTTTCCTAGTTGTATGAAACTTACCATGAAACGAGTCTCTCTCTCAATGCATAGTTTCGTTGCATAGTTTCATACGGTTACCAATGTCTCTCTCTTTCTTTTCTCTCTCATCTCCACCATACATTTGTTTTGCATGCATCCATGAAACTAGAAAATGCTCTCAATGGGGATTTCACACGGTTTCCAACGTTTTGGAAACAACGCTATATAGTTTTATCACCATGAAACTTTCTCCATCTCTCTCCTCATAGTTTGATGCAAAAAGTGTAAATCTGCTGATGTGGCACCCCATTTAATGTGCATGAAACCCTCTATAAAACCCATTGAGACTGGTCTTAGTGTACCCATTTATTTCTCTGAACGAGCTCCAATGACTGATGTAGTGGGTGCAACAATGTCTAATACTATATTATTAGAAAACACCAAACTCGATCAATGTCCCAGCTTCTTGATAAGTGGTGAGTGCAGTTAAGGTTAAGAAGTTTAATAATGGATAGTATGATATTTGCTATATCCTAAATTGTTAGAAACCTATTATTTCAAGGACAAAGTAAGTACTATTAACTATAAAAACATAATATATGATTAATCAAATATCATAAAAGTTGATAGTTTTTTTGTATAAATTTGATCAAATCCAAAATTATTTTATTCTCTCTGTCCCTGAATAAATAGATTCCTACAATTATCTTAAGTCATCTTTTTAGATTTTGACAAAATTTCTAAAAAAACATTAAGATTTATGATATCAAATTAGTATCATTAGATTGTTGTATAATAATGCTCATTTTATGTCATATATGGTATCAATTTAGTATCATTAGATTGTCGTATAATATATTTTCATAAAGTGTTTATTTTATGATATATATGTTGTTAAAGTTAAAAAAATGACTGATATGAATATAGTATCATGTCATAAAAATACATAGTACATAGATAAAATTTTAATAAAACTACCTAGTACGGGTCTTACCCACAAGTCAAAAAGTAACACGCAGGAAGAGGAGGCACACTGTCCAACCTTTTTGCCAGGTCATGCTCTTTACCGGGGAAAATAAGGGCGCGTTTAGATGCGAAATTTTTTGGCTTTTGGCTACTGTAGCACTTTTGTTGTTATTTGGTAAAAATTGTCTAATTATGGACTAATTAGGTTCGAAAGTTTCGTCTCGCCAATTCTCGATCAACTATGTAATTAGTTTTTTTTTCGTCTACGTTTAGTACTCCATGCATGTGCCGCAAGATTCGATGTGACGGGGAATCTTGAAAAATTTTGGTTTTTGGGTGGGAACTAAACGGGGCCGGGGCCTAAAGAAAACTCAAAAAGAGGGAACCTTGTGTCAGAAGCATGAGTGTGTATATATCCAAATCATTGTTGCTACCAAAAATTCTCTATTTTCCCCCGATTTTACCAGTAGCAAAAACAGATGCTCATCATCTGCAGGATGGTCTCTGTCCATGGTCCATCCTGCTGCCATGGCGTATGCGTCGTGGTTGCCTTGTCTTTGTTCACTCACTCTCCAGCGCAGCAACGGATTTGTTCCGGCACCCTGTCGCCTAATTCCATCTCATGCACGCCTGCGTACGTGCTCACCGTGTTGGCACCGAAGTTGCGAAGGCCTATGGGCCGAAATAGAGCGAAACGAGGGTTCCCCTCTGTCGTCGGTTGCGTCCTTCACCAGAACGGAATTCCCCAAGTGCGCGCGCGGGGGACCAAGGACAGAGGGCAGGGATTGCGCAACGTCCCGAAATAACTAGGTAACACCGAAGAGCACGTCACTTCTTGTGTGCAGGTACCGTGATGGCGGAGGGTCGGAGCCTTCGCTCGGGCAGCGAAGCCAAGCCGGCGACCATGCGAAGGCCTCCGGGGCGAAGGTCCCGAGGCGGGCAATCGAGACCTCCGACCCGTCGACTAGGCCAAGGCCGGGAGTGTGACGGAAGTTCCCAGAGAGGAGCTCCTGGAGCGGAGGGGCCGCAGCCAGGCGTCTAAGGCCAAGGAGCACTCCAAGGAGGGCGGCCAGGTACGCCCACTGGACTCGGGCGAATGGGCCTCCACCGGTCTACTCTCCAGCCCATTAATTCTTCACGATTGCAGTTGTACCCAAAGGGCCCCTGGGGCGCTGGAGAGACCTCCGGAATATTCCGGAGCAGGTAGAAGGGCGTTTGTGTAATAATGACTGTAACGTGAACAATGTACTATACAAAAGGGTCACCACCCAACGTAATAAAAAGAGACAACATCCCTGATTTCTAGGGTTTGCATCAACTGTTGTCTACCGCCGCCAGCACCCGCGTGGGCCCTTCAGCATCCACGAAGGTCCCTCGCCCCGTTCACAGCGAAGACCTCCGGCCGAGACCCTCCAGCACCCCGGAGGTTTCGCCGAAGGTCCCCCTCCTACACGCAGTATTGCATCTTGTTCGGAGAAGTCTTTTTTCAACACACACGTACCCGCGGGCGCCGGCACCAGCGCCCGCGGACCACCTGTAAAATGACAACGGCCCACAGGTTGTTCCCTTCTGTCGGTCGTTTCGTGGTTCTCAGTCGGAATCTTATATAGCTACTAGTAAAACCTAGCAGCACAATGTATCTCGGGCTAACTTTTTTTATGAGCAATCTTCACGTGATCATTTTCTCTACTAATCACAAAGAACCTCATTAATAAATCATCAATTTACAACTATGCCCTTGTTTAGATGCAAAAAATATTTTGAAAAAAGACATGATAGTATTTTCGTTTGTATTCGGTAATTATTGTTCAACTATAGAGTAACTAGACTTAAAAGATTCGCTTCACAAATTAGAGACAAACTGTGCAATTAGTTAGTTTTTACCTATATTTAATGTTTCATACATTCGTGGGAAATATTATAAAGTTTTAGAATTTGGAGGAAACTAAACAAGGTCTAATTCTATAATTCACACTACCCATAAAAGAATTTTGAGAGAGACACAAAAAAGATGACACCTACGGTAATGTAGAAGGCGCCAAGTGGAAATACCCTCCTCATTTCGCCGTTTCAACTTGTCCACTTCTGCCACGTGATGTAGCTTCATGGTTGGGGCGTCTCCTTTTTCCCCCTTCGTATTGTATTTAGTGGGAAACCCTTCAGGACAATGAAGACCATAGCCAGCATGCGCCATGACATCACCTTCATAACTTTACAGAGGGCTAATATAGAGCTTGTTTGACAGATGATTTCTACGGTTGATAAGTCGATATATGTTGTTTATGTTATTTTATTCAGTGAGAAAAATAGCTGATAAACGAATAGTCTCATAATTCTATGCAAATTCCAAGGCATTTCGACTTTTTGTCAGCATTTGGCGACGCGTGTGTGCGAGGACGAGCGAGACAGAGCTTTGCATACGGTTCCAAGTAAATTTGTGGACGCTGGTTTCTGGGGCGATGCGTGTTGTTTGGGCACGCGGTTAATCAGGAGGACCAGGTACGTTTTCGAGGCAACAATGAACAACACTAGGCTAGGCTATGGAATATTTACCATTTTTTATCTAGATGGGGCAAGTGATAACAGTGGCCGTAAAATAAACAACTACTTATAAATCAACGTTAGATAAATCAATTTCTAGAGTAGTTTTAAGTTAGCTTTTATAAGTTTGATTAACTTTCTTAAAAAATAGTATTAGCATCCATAATATCGAATAAGTAATATATTTTATGATGTATTTAATGTTACCAATGTTATGGAGTATAAATTTAGTTAAATTTAAAAAATATTTTGGAATAGATTTAGAAGTTGCTTTATTTGAGGAACATATGGATGCGCAATGGACGGGCTGTCTTGTGTCAGTGCGTGCTGTATCGATGGTAGAGCAGCACGATCATCTTGTCCCCTGTGCATGTAAGCTAGCTCATGCAACCCAAAACCACTCCAAGAGGCATCTCCGGTCGCTGCTGGTAGAAAGGATCGATGTTTTCGCCCGTCGAGCTGGCCGCTCCTCGCGAATTCCAGCCAGCCAACCATTTTACAACATGATGGTTCATTTTACCGAAACAGCTTCAATCGTAGTTTTTTTTAGGAAACACGGCTGTCTCAAGCTCTTTCACTGCTTGAAAAAACATTTGGTAAAAACAATTTCGCTTAGGTGTTACTTAAAAATATGAATGGCCATCTTTTTTACTTTTTTTTCTCTTTTTTCTCCATCTTGATGTTGTTCGTTCCGCTGAAAGTTCACTTATACTAATTGTTGTAAGACAAAAATATTGTTTGTTCACTCAAAAATACTATTGAAGTAGTGCTAACGAACATGACCACTTTCACTTTTACAGTTTCATGCCAAACAGGAGGACCAGTGGCGAAGCCAGGAATTTTGGAGAACTCGGGCGAGAAAATATGTTGTATACTTAACAGTGGTAAAACACACACACACACAATATATATATATATATATATATATATATATATATATATATATATATATATATATATATATTATATACCAAGCTACGATTTTCTTAGCATGCAAAGTCAAATAAAGATTGACTCCTAAATCTTTTGAGGATGAATATGGTAGAATATGTGTTAATTAAGAGTTAAAAGGTTGATTTACATACTAAGCTACCTATTAGTGGGCTAGTGACAGCCTTGGGAGCCCGGCCATTGGCCCAGGGTGGCCGGGCCTTGGCTCCCCCAGTGAGGAGGACACCTCTGTCTCCCTTCCTTCTTTCGTCCTCGTATGTGGAACCTACGCCAAACCGCTTCCAACATGCGCCTTTCCTTCCCCACCCGCGCCGTGCCACTCCGTCGTCTCCATGACAAGCATTGCGCCATTGAGCCACTCCGTTGTCGTATGCTCGACCCATGTCGCACCTCCACCTCTTCGGTCTACTTCACACCACCATCTCTCTGGTCCTTGCTGCGCCGTCATCTCCCCGACCCCTTCCCACCCCCTCCTATTTTGTAAGAGCGACTCCAATAGAACCCTCAAAGAGGCCCTAAACTGAAATTTGATAGCCCCTATTTGAGCTCACAAAATGAGGATATCCTCAAATTAGTCTCCACAACCCTCGTTGTTGTGATCGTCTTCCCCGAACCCTATATAGTGGGTTCACATGTTTCACCCGTTCCACGCTCACACTTTTCTCCATTCCGGTGTTCAGACTGTGCCATGACTATCCTCGTCCTCCCATCTCCAAGTTATCTGGTCATACCAATGTCTATTCAAATGGATTTGAGAGCCTTTATTTGAAGGCTTCAAAAGTAGAGTAGCTCTTAAATATATATAAAGAATAAAGGTGCTGATTTGAAGATGATTGTTAGTTCTACTCCAATTTGAGTGCGTTTGTTAGATTTAGGCTAAACTTACTCTAAAAGATTGCCTATTGCTTAATACAATGAGATCTGCCTAGGACTGAAAACTGTGGGGCTAAACTTGTTGATTTATCTTAATAAATATAAGCATTATATAATTATATAATTGACCTATATAATTATAAATTCTATGAATAGGGGTTAAAATGTACTCCAAGGAGTACTGGCAGATGGGCTGCTACTCCTATACTACTACTGTACCAGTGTGCCGTGTGCCACTGCATTCATTTGTTCAGAAGGACTATTACGTGCTCCCGCTAGTGCTCAGCAACACAGTTTTCGATAAGAGTCTTTTGGCTCGGGTCTTTGGGGGTCAGAGCCCATGGCAGTGCCATCAAAAAGGTTATTAAACCCAACGAACCAGATGGTAAATTGTGACGTTGTACGACTAGGAGCCCAAGTTTTCTAAATAAAAAAAAACTAGGAGCTCAAGTTATCTAATAGTGATAGAGAGTCAACGGCCTGCCGGCAGATCCGAGCTTCCAGCCCAATGGGCCATGGAAAGTGTGTGCCGATGGGCTTTGCCGCCAGATGGCACAGAGACAGAGGTCACAGTCCGGTGTTCTGGATTTTTTTTCCTGCAAAACGATGCAATCCATGCAAAACGATTCAGGACTTTTATCTCGGCACTATTGGTGCGTAAATACTCACTTCCTTCTAAATTATACTACTAAGTACGTATGTTTAGCTTTTAGAGTTATACGATAGATCTAAATATGTACTAACAACTATATCTAAAAAACTAAAAATGACCTATAATTTAGAATGAAAATGAGTACTCGCGTACTATGATATGGGCTACAGCTGCTGAGCAAAAGATGAGAGGACACGCTGACAAAGGCATCACTAAAAAGAAATACTTCAGAGAACAAGCCTCTCGATTAATACTCCTTTCATGCCATAACAGGTGCACTTTCAGAGTTCGAAATTTATCCCAAAATGACTACACCATTAAAAATATAACTAATTGTATAGTTTATTCGTAATTTTCGAGACAGGTCTTTCGAACCTATTTACTTCATGATTGAATAATAATTACTAAATACAAAACAAATGCTATAGTATTTTATATCTAAATTATTTTTTGATCTAAACAAGGCTCTAGTATATATAAATGTAGAAAACACACACGGATGTTATATAGTCTTTCTCTAAAATAAATCGGGTCTTCGGGGTCTTGGCATGAGAACAAAGCATTCCTTCGCTATCTCACCGATCACTAGTACACGTACTGCTCCATATATATACCAGTCCTGTCCTGCCTCTGTCACTCGCTTATTTTCCACACGCGCGGTAGGTAAAGCGTTGCACATCATCGTACACACGCACAGTTACTACCATTCCAGCCGCCGCTGAGCAGATCTCTACGAGTAGTAGCTGCTAGCCTCTTGACTCAAAGAAGATCCCAAACATATGCATGCACTTGCTTCCAAGACTGCAATCTATGGCTCTGACTCGACTTTTGTCCAGGTTAGGGACACCATCCATCAATCATTTGTGCCAATAACAGGTTAGGTTAGGCCACAATTAGGCAGCTCTCTTCTCTTTTATTTCTACCTGCCCTGTCGTACATGCATGGACATTACCTCAACTCTGGGTCTATAACGAGCCACTCCATCTTTTATTTCCCGGTAGGTGTATTAGGAGACAATAAAAATCAAGCTTTTACAAAATGTGACCACTAGTTATTTAGACCATATGCCTGGTTAATGTAATATGTGAAAGCTATATGAAACAAGGTCACATGGATTGAAGTGGACTGAAGTGGATATTAGTTCAAATACACTCCAACACATGTGGTTTGAGGGAGATACATATGCATCCAAACAAGGTCTAAGAAAGATAAGGGTGAAATAGGGATGGGAAGCGGGAAAAAAAAGAAGGGCACTAGGATCATTTTATTCTTTTTTCTATTTTAGCTTCACCAGTAGAGATGCTTTTCGATCTAAAGCTAAAAAACCGAGTTACCAATAAAATTGAGTTGTACCAAACAGTCCCTTGGTACCACATTGTCTCAGTGTGTACTTGAGTGAGTGAATGAGTTAAGTTGCCATTGGATTGGTTGTTATTAAGGACATGTTTGGATTATAGTCCAAGATTACCACAACTAACTTTAGATCATCACAAATTCCTGTGAGTGTTTGGTTGCTACAACAATTTTGGTTGTAGGGTGCGTTTGTTTTGGCTCTGAAAGGCTCTAGCTCTCGCACGCAGTCGTTGTTCGACACTGTGTATCGCTGTAGCAAGCCAAAAAGTAGGTCCAGCTCCTTCACAAAATAACTAGAAACAAAAAGGAGCTAGCGGAGCCATGGTTCTGGAGCTCCGCTACAGTGGTGGAGCGGGAGCCAGTCGGAGCACCCGCCAAACTTGTGCTAGTTTGTCAATCGTTTGGCTCACTTGTTTTAGATTCTACTTCTTTCGTCTAACATTACCTAAGGTTAAACTAACCTTAGTAGCCTTAGGCAAGAATGTGTGGCACACAAGCATGGTTCTCAACAAAAGTGCACTATATATATAACTAAGGTTAAGTGGGCATACCCTCGTTGTAAGGTTTTTTGTTTGTATAAAAAATTGATCTAAATTTTTGGGGCCCTTTCATTTTTTGTAGCACTTTGGCTGGAGATTTCAAGAAGAATTTACTATCAAAATGATACTATACATTTATAAAGACTTCAAAATTCGTACGTTATCGTTAGTACTCACCACGGACGAAAGGGATGGAATATAATGGCTCTTGAGCTGCAATCTTTTCTTCTCTGATTAATCAGCGTCTTAATTATTCATTTTGAAACAAATCAGTGTCTTCACTTTGACTAGCTATCACTTTATTTACAAATACACTTGTCAAGGACGTGACACGTACGTCTCCCAAGTTGATCTCAACCCTGACCCAAATTAATAATTGACGAGTAGTAGTACGAAAGGAACTACTCTCCGTCCTAAAAAATCGTAATTCTAGCTATGAATCTAAATACACACGTGTCCAGATTCATAGCTAAAATTGTATTTTTTTTTGGAACGGAGGGTGTAACTCTTTTTGAACGTGTCAGCAATGGCTGCTTGCTTCGAGAATATTCTTACAGTTACACTAATAATTTAGATTTAGATAGATCACTCATGTATATGGGCTCCACTTTTATTCCCTTGCAACTTCATCCGGCCATCGGTTTCAGATCAGGTGAGATCTAGGCCGTTGGTAGCTTCGTGAGTTCGCCAAATGCGTGACGGAACTGTGCAGACCAACTAATCATCAACTAACAATCTCCGAAGAACCAAACCATATCTTATCACAGCCATCCCTAGCTAGAGAGCGGAGACTATGACTTCGAAAATATTACTTCCATGTTTTCTCAATAAATCAATTTCTAAAATTCATGATAGTTTTTTTTAACTTTAACTAACTTTTCAAAAAATAACAACATATATCATAAATTTTAATATTTTTTTTCTAAAAATTCGGTTAAAGTTTAAAATTTTAACTTAAGACAAATCTACAAATAGAAAGAGTAATTAACTTATGTTCTATTTGGACCAAGCAGCTAATATTTAGCTGCTGATAATTGACTTCTTTTTAATAGACTCATCAGAAGTTTAGCTAATTGTTAGCTACTGTAATACCTAACTAACAACCATCTTACTAGCTAGTTAACGAAAATCAGCTAATAGTTAATTAGCTACCTAATATTATTTGATGAAATAATTGAAATAATTAGTGAGATACACAAGGTCTCATGCATATATCTTAGGAAGAGAAAAAATAATTGAAATGTGGGCCATGCCTTAGGATGCGTCATGCGTGCCTCGTGTCCTTGGAATCGTTCATCACCTGCAACCACAGAATATAAACTATACAACCGTACCAACTAAAAAGTTGAACCAATTAAACTGCATTATTAGTATATAATATCAAAGTCGTCGCGACGTAGTACAGTAATGCCTTGCGTTGTTTAGTACGGTTTGCATTTTTTTAAACGAATAGGTAATGAAAAAAAACATACTCCATTTCTTTTGGTTCCAGCTTTTAGACCAAAACAAAAAAGTACTCCCTCCATTCCAAATTGTAAGTCATTCCAAGAATCTTGGAGAGTCAAAGTTTCTTAAGTTTAACCAAACTTATATAACAATATAATAATATTTATGATGTCAAATAAGTATCATTAGATTCGTTATCAATTATATTTTCATAGTATACTTATTTGATGTTATAAATCTTTATAATTTTATCTATAATTTTTGGTCAAACTTGAGATGCTTTGAATCTTCAAGATTCTTGGAATGACTTACAATTTGGGATGGAAGGAGTAGCTTCCATTTTAGCTTCACAAGCCATTTTCCTGTATATGTTTGGTATATACTAAATCCCAATAAAAATAAAAGCCATATCAAAGATATAAAGACCACGTCAAAATTAATTAATGTAGAGTGTAGACAGCTATATACACACTTGGCACACACATTTCATCCTCTCTGGAATGATATTTATTTGTCATAAAAAGAAAACGTCAAAATTAATAACATATATAGACAAGCTATGTGTAAAAGGGATCTCTTCTCACGGTAGTTTCTTAGGGTTTCCGCAGTTGTCGTGTGATTACGCTACCTGCAATTCCTCTTGAAAATGACCTTTTTATTTATCTTTGCTTCACTCTATTTACAAGCCTGGAAAATGACAGTTTTCGTTTAATAGTAGTCGGCCAAATGTAACTTCTTCCTCAGGCCATATTACCTTTTGCTGTCTTTCTATTTTATTCGATTAAAAAATTATACATCAAGTAACAGTACCGTAAAGTACCAGAACAGTATAGAGGCCTACAGCTAAAGGAAGACTTTGTATTTTTTATGAGTTGGAACACCTGGCTAATGATATTTAATCTTGAGTTTGAGTGCCATCTAGGAACGTGTGCCAACAGGAAAAATATAAGAGCAAAATTCCATGTGGTGTTGGTGTTGCAAAAGAGAGCCATTTGGACGCTATATGTAGGATTTATGTATAGGAATAATAACAAAAGAAATTGAAAGAGCCAAGCAGGTAAATAATAAGAATATGGCGACATAGACCTCAAATCACTTTTCCTTTGGATTCCTTGTGCAGGATGATTCTCTCTTTCTTTTTTTCAGCCTGCATCTGGTGGAGCCTATGGCTTGTGTTGGCTCCTTGCTTTTATGTGTTATGTTAGTTACCTGTTGGGTACTTTGGTGGTATTGCTGGTTCTTGAAGGAAATTTTATTGAAATAGAAATAAAAAAAATGTGGGGAATGAGGCTGAGGCAGCCATCGCTTGATTCTAGCTATATTCATTCATTTTTAACATGGCATGAGACTTATTTTCTTTGGAACGAATTACAAAATAATATAGCGTGCACAAATGGCTTAAGAGGTAATGAAAATATTTTTTCTGATGGTATTTTTCATATTTATACTAACAAAGGCCATTAAAAATCAGAGAACTTTATTGGTGTCATCTAAGAACCGCATATGCATACATTGCTGGTTCTCTTAGGAAAGCCACCATTGTAAATTGATATACACTCGCCAGTGTAAATGATTTTTGACTTTACAGAAATTATAAGTCGGGCTAAAAAAATAGTCTTAGGCACACACATATGATTTTTTTTAGTATTTTTTCATTTTTGCAAGAAATAAGTTCATATTTGTTTTCCAGGTATCAAACATGTATGTTTTGACTTAACAATGGAAGCATCCCCCTTCTATTCACTCCACCATATTTTGAAATGGAGATTTGAGGTCCTAAATTGATTCAGATAGAATACGTTTTAATTACAAGTTTTAGATGCCATTGAGATTATAACTTTGTTTTTGATCATTTTATCATCCACAATCATTTGAAAAATTCTTTTTTAATCATTAATCTTAAAACATAATTAATGAACTCTAAATGATTTTAAATTTAAAAAAATAGTCAACTACTAAACCTTTTCAAGTACTACAACTTTCGTCAGACTATTTCTCAATTTGAGATCATTTAAAAAATCAAACAATAATTTCAAATTATTTATATAGTGGTGCTAGGTTAGAAAACCATTAAGGAGATACATCTTTAATGACATGACAATTTTCATAAGACTACCACCGGTAGTAGTTACGTATTTACATTTGTGGTTCTCTTAAGGATGTCAGAGCTTCTCTTAAGGATGCCACAAGTAACATTGACGATAGGTCACGAGAACTACCGGTGTAAATATATGATTTCTACTACTCGCGGTAGACTTTATAAACTGCCCGGTAAAAAATCGCAAGCTTAGCAAAAATCGATTTGGTACTAGTAGAGCCGAGCCGTACTTACACTTGTCACATCCTTGCTATATACACACACCATAGTCCAAAGACCATTCAACAATTTGTTCCTCTCGCTATCTAGCTGCAATAAAAACAATTCCATGACGTATTGTACATGTTTGTATATATACACATACAGATACACAACTGTCGTTTGTGATTCTCATTCACACTCCGCTTCGGTTTGAAAGGAAAAAGACACTACTGGGCCGCGTCGAACGCATACGCGCAAAGTTCAAACTAAACACTCCAAATTCCCCAGAACAGATCAAACAAAACAAAACACATGAGCTGCAGGCGCCTGCCGCTGAACATTCCTCTGTGTGACCCTACCAACGAACCGGTAAAACCAGAGGGCCGGCCCCCCACGTCGTTGGAACCAACCGGGGCCCAGCCCCAGCCACCGGCGGCACATGGGCCCCACATGGCAGCGGTTCCCCGCCGCCCGGCCCAGCAGCGCGCCCCGTTGCGCTCGTGTCGTGTCCGGTCCCACACCGACCCGAGCCGCCGCCTCCGGGCTGCGCGGCGCTGACACGCGGGCCCCACACCCCCCCTCACGACTTCCTCCGAAGCCGCGTCGACTCGCCGGCCGCCTCCCCACCATTCACCAGTGCACGGCGCTGCAAGCACGGGCGCATTGACGCGCGGCCGCCGCGGGCGATGCCCGTGAGGCGGGCCCACGGGGAAAGCGGCAGCGACGGCTGCGGCGCGGGCCCCACACCCATCCCTCTGCCTCATTGTTTTACACGCCCACGCACACGGACCAATGCGCTTCCTTCCTCCTCTCTCTCTCTCTCTCCCACCGCTTGCTTGCGTTGCCCCTCCCCGTCGTGCTCGTGCTCTCGTGGGTTGGTCAACTCCCCCCGCGAGGCCGCGAGCCCACGCATTTCCGCGAGTACCTCGCGCGCGCGCGTGCGTGCGTCGTCACCGCCCCGCCCCGCCCTCCCACATACCACATGGCAGCGCCGTGGCCGTCGGCGTCGCCCGCGGCCTGCTAGCTACTAACAGGCAACAGTACCAGCTCGCGGGCGATCCTGGCTGCCGCCGCGCGCCGCGCGCCGCTAGCCATGGCGCTCGTCCTCCTCCTCCTGCTGCTCCTGGCGGCAGCGGCAACGGCGACCGTGGCGCAGGCGCAGACGCAGCCGCTGGCGTCGCGGACGGACCTAGCGGCGCTATACAGCCTACGAGCCTCACTGGGTCTCCGCGCGCGGGACTGGCCGCTAAAGACCGACCCCTGCACGCGGTGGATTGGGGTGGCCTGCACCGGCGGCCGCGTGGTGGGCGTCACCGTCGCGGGACTCCGCCGCACGCGCCTGGCCTCCAACGCCACCGCCCAGACCCCGCCGCGCGTGGCGCTCGACGGGCTGCGCAACCTCACGGCGCTCGCACGCTTCAACGCCTCCGGGTTCGCGATCCCGGGGGAGATCCCGACCTGGTTCGGCTTCGGCCTGCCTCCGCCTTTCGCCGTGCTCGACCTCACCTCCGCCGCAATCAATGGCACGCTTCCCCCCGATCTCGGCGCCTCCGGGAACCTCACGGCTGTATACCTCTCCGGGAACAGCCTCACGGGACCCGTCCCGGCGCCGCTGCTCTCCGTCGATGCGGGTCTCCAAGTGCTCGACCTCTCCCGTAACAACCTCACCGGACCGTTGCTGCCCAACGTCTCCGTCGGCGACGCAGGCGACGTCTCTGGCTCCGTGTTTAACGTCTCCGGGAACTCTCTGTATGGCGTCGCCGCCGATGCTATTGCGGCGCTCAGGAGGAGGTTTCAGGTCGTCGACGTCTCCAGCAACTACTTGGATGGAGCTTGGACTGGGTCTAGCAACACAACAGTGCTTGCCACGACGAATTGCTTCCACGGCGTGCCGGGTCAGCGCAGCCGTGCGGATTGCGAGGAGTTTTACAGCAAGCAAGGCGTCAAGCTTGTTGATGCTCCATCGCCATCGCCTGTGCCTTTGCCACAGCCACCACCTTCACCCTCACCTTCACAGGAGAAGAAGAAGAAGATCTCCAAAAATGTACTCATTGGAGTCCTTGTAGCCGCGGGAGCACTGATGGCTATGTTTTTTATCGCACTGCTGCTCTGTTTGGTGAAGAGGAGAAGCAGAGGAGAAACAGGAGGGAGGGGAGTGGAGGCAAACGAGGAAGGGACACGCTCTGTCTCTGCACGGAGGAGGGATAGCAGTGTCAATCCAGTGGTGTTATCGCCATCGGCAGTGTCTCCAAGTGCCAATGACGGACCTAAGGAAGCATCTGCCGTTTTGGGTGAGTTCACCTATGAGCAGTTGGTCCTTGCCACAGGCGGTTTTGGCGACGACAAGCTCATCAAACATGGGCATTCGGGGGACATTTACCATGGCGTGTTGGAGAATGGCTCCCATGTCATTGTTAAGAAGGTTGGTGCAAAGGGTGTCAACAGACATGCGAGTGAGTTGGATTTCTATACGAGGTACTCACACGAAAGGATTGTTCCGTTACTGGCGCATTTGAGCAACGATGATGAGGAATTCATGGCTTACAAGTATATGCCGAAGAGGGACTTGACCAACGCGTTGCACAAGAAACCTGTAGACACTGCAGATGGCTTGCCCTCCCTGGATTGGATAACTAGACTCAAGATTGCTACTGGCGTTGCTGAGGCTATGTGCTTCCTCCATGATGAATGTAGCCCGCCGTTGGTTCACAGGTATGCACTTCTATGTGAATGTGATCCTGGCTTCTACTTGTTACATTTGCTACTGTGGTGATATGCTGTTGTTGCTTGGTGCACCTATCATTCAAAATGTTAGTTATTCATGTCCTAGTTTTATTTAGTCTCATCACATAGATCATAGTTCAGAAAACTATGGAAGGGCCACATGCCTTCCTTTTCAGCAACTTTTGTTGGCAAATTAAGGTGACAGTTATGTTAAAGACCACAAATGAGGTAAGAATTATGTGAGAAGTATATAATATGATGAGGATCATTCACGATCTTTAGTATGATCTCCACGCAAAGTCTTTTTTATGGATCACTTGCAAGGGTGAAGAAAATCTCAGGCCTATAGATTGAATATGATCTCTCTCTGTATATTGGCTACAGGCAACACAAGTGTAAAATATGGATTTTGGTATGATTAGCCATTTTCATGCAATTTATTTTGTTGGGAAAAGTATTCAGTACTAGTTTGTATGTCTTGAAATCATTATGCATTCTTCTGGATCAGTATCAAGTTTCCTTTTTATTAAAATCCACAGCAAGTATAGCATGGCATTCAGTCTCTATCACAGAACTGCATTTGCATTTGACATGCTGATGTCATCAATCATTCAATGAATCTTTATTTAATTTACTTTGACATAAGTGTAGTCACTTTTTGATCCTCCTACCTGTTCTATTTGATTAGTTGTTTCTACTTTTATCACTTTGATTTGACTCCGCTATCCTGTCAGTAGGTGAGCTGAAACTTTCTTGGTTTATACAGTTACCTCCAATTTGATGCATGGTGCTCACTGCCTGGATTTTCCTTTATGTCAATGTGAACATTTGATTTATTATGTTCGCACGTGTCTTGTTGTTTTGTAGAGATATCCAATCAAGTAGTGTCCTTCTCGATGATAAATACGAAGTGCGACTTGGGAGTATGAGTGACATATGCATCCAGCAAAGTGGGGGGAGCCAGAATGTCTTCACCCGGATATTGAGATCCTCAAAGTAAGATTGCTACTTGTTCCATCTCTCTTTTTTCCACAAACTGCATATAAGACAACTACACTTAGTAAATATGTGGTTTCGATGCTTATCCAGTTTGTTTTGTATTTTGTCGATGTTAGGGCCTCGGTGGTGCTAAGCTAGGCACTAAATAATTATACTCCTAAAAAAAATACATGGCAAGACAAGTGACACCTTTGTCAACAAACCATGGAAAGTTCTGCGTATAATCTAGAAATAGTTCTCTTAACCTATCAGTATAGTATTTTTTTGTTGGTTCAGCTACATGTACTACGAATGTATGATTGTGATCTGTTTGCCCTATACTTTACTTGCTGTGTTACCAGTTCAGAAATTAAATTGTATGTCAGCATGTTTATAGTTCAGATAGAATTCTGGAGGCATCTGAGCATGCATTTCTATCCCCGGCCAGTTAAGGACACATCTATGTAGATTTAGTAATATTGTGGTAAATTTTAGTTTCTGTAGCTGTCGTTTGCTGATTACAGGCACCAACCTAATTTTCTGGCACGTATTGGTTTATTTGCGGTGGTTGGTACTTGTTAGTTCACTGCCTTGTGATTTTATTGTCTTTATTAGTTGAGCAAACTCCAACGTTTTGTATGCCTGAAACCATTGTTTATTTGTTTTGTTTTCCTCTGAAGTTGGTGACTGACGTTGGTATCTGACGCTTTCTTGTGGCAGGTCTCTTGACAAGCACACATCAGGTGCGTTAAATCTTCCACATTTGCTGCTGCGGCATCTTTAAGAGTCCATGTTCATCTGAATCAACATTTCTTTTATAATAATAATAATATGGGAGGAAATTCAATTTTGTCCACGGATGGAATAGAAGTTGTAAAAAATTTCTCCTTAACGACTTTGCAAAACGACAGGTCCACCGGCCACTTGTTCCTACGACGTGCTCTGCTTCGGCAAGGTGCTGCTGGAGCTGGTGACGGGCAACATCGGCATCAGCGGATCAAGCAACAACGCGGAGGAATGGCTGTCGAACACGCTGAACCAGATCAGCAACGGCGACAGGGCGAGCATCGCGGGCATCGTGGACCCGCTGCTCCTGGTGGACGAGGACCACCTGGAGGAGGTGTGGGCGGTGGCCATTATCGCCAAGACGTGCCTGAGCGCCAAGCCGTCGCGCCGGCCCTCGGCGCGCTACGTGCTGCGCGCCCTCGAGAGCCCGCTGCGCGTCGTGCGCCAGGGCTCGTCACGGTCCAGCTCCGCGCGGCAGCAGCAGCTGCGGAGCTCGTCGTCCCGGAGCTCCTGGCAGTCCGTGTTCCAGGGGAACCACCGGGTGCAGAGCCTGGACGCGTCAGCGTCGGCGATTGCGCTGGACCGGCGGCACTCGCTGCGGTCGCACGGTAGCGGAGGAGGCGAGGCGTCGTTCTCGTTCAAGAGAGCCGTGCCGACGGATGCCGCGCCGGAGCCGCCTCCGGCGGTGCTCGACGAGGACGCCGTTGTTGTGTAGTTGTAGGAGTACCTTCTTTTACGAGAAGGGCGGCATTCTTGATTCTTTTCCCCCCACCGCGTGATGTTGATATCACGTCGTCGTATGTGTGTATAATTTGTTCCTGCCTGATGCGTTCGTTCCGTGTTCCAATATGAAAAAAGAATTGTTCATAAAGAGCATGTTTTGAATAACTTTTGAGTGAATTTTCAACTTCACTTCCTCCATGTTTTTCTTGATTTTCAAAGCGGAGAAATAAAGACAATTGGGCTGTTTTCAGAAAAAAAAAATGCAATTGGTAGCAGAACGCCCACAGATGTCAGCCCGTCCCGAGAGAAAAAAAATGCAGTTGGGCCATCGTAGCACAGATGGCGGCCCGGTATAGCCCAAATTTGGCTCACAAGTCGCAACACAGAGGCCGCACGGACGCAAGGGCTGCCTCGATGCTTCCGCCCTGACACGAGGTCCACGGCCCACGGGGGAGAAGCGCGGAGCGGCGGCGGCGGCGGAATGGCGGCGCGAAACCTCGTGCGGCGAGCGGCGTACGCGGCGGCTTGTGACCACCGCTTCCCTGTCCCCGTTCCCTCAGGCGCTCTTGCTGGTCCTGGAAGCCGGAGCATCGGCGCCGCCGCTCAGGTCTGTCCATTCCCCTCCAAACCCCTACCGCTCGGTTTCCTGTTCTAACGCGAATCAAGCAAGCCCTGCCAGCCTCCCCGGCCGCCGTCTTCTCCAACCTCTCTCTCCACTCCACCGGGTCCCCATCTCCTCCCTTCACCATCCCAAAACCCCTCACGCCGGCGTTGCTGGGTCAGGGGTCTCCGTGGCATCGGTACTCCCGATCCGCCTCACTCCGTTCTATTGACCCACTTCCCGTTTTGCCGAGAATTTCCGCGAATCTGTGCTTGCCGTTGTTCACTCATTTTGCGAATCTCAGCTTCTAAGTAATTTAGTTTCTACTTTGTAGTTATGAAATGGGATGGTTTAAAAGTAATTTGGTTTGTACTTGTAGTGATGCAATGAGATGGTTACGAATTTGGTTTGTAGTGATGCAATGGGATGATTTAATTCCGAAAATGCTTCAATTGATTTGTTTGCTCATGGTATGTGTCCACCTAGGCTACTCTGATCCAACAAATGGAATTCGTCGTTTTTTTTTTGCAACAAATCAGAAGCTCAGATGATGATATGAACATTGTTAACATCTGGGCATGAACCGGGGGGGGGGGGGGGGGGGGGGGGGGGGGGAGATGTTAACAACCAGTACTGTTTTGTTAGGATCCTCATTTGTTTGTCGGCATGAATCTGATTTTAGTGTAGTATGCTAATTGAATGTGTGTGAAGGGGAAATTAAATGAAGTTATCTTGATCTGAGGTTGACAACCAGGTTGCATTGCATTCTCGCTGTTGCTACTAGCAGAGAGGCATGGGTCATGTGCTATTAGTTGAGCACTTCCAAAGGTTGAAGGGTGAAGTTGTGATTTTAAATTTCACTGCCAGTTAGGGTTGAAAATTTAACGCACAATTTTACTTAGCCATCCCATTATCTACCATAACTACACTTGTTTTGTATATACTTGCTGGTGCATCCTTATTTATGGAAAATTCAGTATCGCCATATGTATAGGTGAGATATAGAGCAGGGTGCTGAAGAATCAATGCTTGATTTTTTTTTTGTGCATCTCTTTGAAACAAGTTTATCGTACACATGATTACAGATTTCTTAAAGCCTCATATGAATCAAATCAGATAGCCTACATCTCTCAGTTAGTCCAAACCCAGTTTTATGTGTGGCTGGTTGAATGAGGAACACCAAAATGACCTCACAAGTACACCAATTTAGAATAGTCTTTTTGCATTGCAAATAGCACTAATTGAACAATGGTAAAACATTTTCTTTAACTGAATGCTGTTATTAACTGTATGACCCCCTGGGGAGGAGCGCTACAAATGATCTAGCCAACCTTTTCATATTTCAGATTGGAAAAACACATTAAGATTGAGATTTATTCTTTCTCCAAATGGCACAGATTGGACAAATCTACATTTTTCTCTTTCCTTTCAGTCCTACCCTGCATATAGTTCAATTTTTTTCCTTGAATTTTTTCTGCACATATAAGGCAGAAATGCTTTCACTGAACTAATTATGGAGGTTACATGCAGGGCCTTCGTCATTACGCAGCCCCATCCAGTGTGGAGGAAGCAGTGGGAAACTTTGAATTGGATGCTCCCAAGGCAAACCGTATTCGGTCACGTATCCCAAAGAAATATGGAACATCCATGATGCTTCCACTCCATTTCCATTACGAAGATGTACTACGCCAGGATCTGTTGCTCAAACAGAATCATGCCAATATCATGCAAGTTCCAGGGTTGTTTGAGATGAAACTAGCACCAAAAGCAGGTTCCGATCTCAAGATCCCAATTGGGAAAATGGCTATGGAGGTTTTGAGTGGTCAGAGATTCAAAGAGGCAAAAAGTGACCCTTTTGCTAAAGCAAGAAAGTCTTCTCGATCCAATCCATTTATTGGTGCTCAGAAGGACGGTAGCACCGCCTTTGTGCAACCGACTGTTCTCCGAGGACATGCAATGTACAACTTTTTGGTGAGGATGCTAACAGTGATGTCCATGTTAGATTCTCGGGCTGAAGTTCGGGAAAACACTATAAAGTTCTTCATGGAAACAGAGTTCTGCGAGTTCTCTCCGGAATTAGAAGACCATTTCGAGATCTTTGAGCAAATCCGAGGTTTCAATGTGACTATCGTTACTTCAGCCGATACAAAGGATGAGACCTCACTACTGTGGAGTGGCTTCATGCTTAATGATGAGGGAGAGACTAAGTAAGGCAATACTGCTGATCTTTGTTTCTGCTTAATCTCCCTGATATTGTACTTGCTGCCCTGCTTGACCTGAACCTCCAGATGACTGTTTGGCAGGGGTTGAAGACTGTTGTTGGTGTCAAAATGTTTTTGGAGTTTTGCTGGTTCATGCTCAAGGAGTGCAATGCAGCATCCTTCTGTTTTGTAGACTGAATGAGATTACATGATTGTTTTTCATAGTGATGTGTGGAGCTCATGTTTGATAACTACATCTAGTACTATACATGAACACAATAATCTAGGCTCTAATAAGCATCTTTTTGCTTATTTCTGTGTTTCCTGCTGTAGTAACATGGGATGCTCGTTTCTCTTTCCAAAAACCATTGCACAAATAGTGGACTTGCAGACTACACAACCTATTTTACCCCCCTTTTTACAAGTCACATACAATATCTAGCAATAGATCTGGGTATGTGTACATAGTAATTTTCAGCTTACTGAAATACTACTTAAAGAACATTTAAACGGATCATTTGGAACACATTTATTCATCTCTTAGTTGGTCTTGTGTAATTATATCGAAAGCTGACTTGCTGATGAGCCCTTGATAAACCTCTTTCATTGTTGGCCGTGCTTGAGGAGAAGCTTGCAAACAAGACTGCTATCTTAGCTAGTTCAATCACATTGTTCTCCTCTATTTTTGTTCGCGGGAAAGGCTGTTGGTCAAGATTTTCCTTGACTAGCATTGGTCCTCTATGACATTGAAATAGTCTACTGGATGCTTTCCCAATAGCACCTCCAGCACAAGCACACCAAAGCTATAAACATCACACTTCTCTGTCACTGCAGATGTGTATGACATCTCTAATCCAAAAAAAAAGAGAGTATTAGTAGGCTTATTTTCTTTGGAAAAAGAGTGGTAGCTAGCTATTAGTGGTTGACAGAAAAAAGGTTCTTGACATACCTGGAGCTATGTAGCCATATGTTCCTGCTAAGGCACTCCGATTTGATGAATCAGGCTTTAGAATTCTTGCAGTGCCGAAATCTGAAACGTGCGCCTTGAGATTCTGGTCAAACAATATATTATTGCTTGTTTATCTCGATGTATTATTGGCGGGCTGCTTTCATGGTGCAGATACGATATAGCATGAGCCACATCTCGTACAACTGTACAAGAGCAGTTCTTTTTGTCCAGTCCAACTCCTTAGCTTCTTCCTCGTGTTTCAGGGCAGCACAAAGGCTTCCCTTCTCCATATATTCGTAGACAAGAAATTGGTAATGTGGGTGGGAGCAAAACGCCAAAACCCATACAACTTAACTATGCTTCTTTGTCGAACCTTTACTAAGATTTCAATTTGAGAATGAAACCTTCTTTCATCCTCAGTCTCCTCTTCAGTTGGGTGAAGCTTCTACACGGCTGCTAGATGTCCATCTTGCAGTTGTGATTTGTACATATTGGAGATTGAGTGTCTGTCAATTTGCAAACCTCTAAACTCTAAGGAAGAAAATCGTTCTAAACTTGTATAAGAAGCTAAATTGCTCGGTAATGAGCTTAGAGGGGTTGAGTTTATCCACTGTAATTGAATGTGTAACGGGGTTGCTCATGAATTAGGCCAACACATATGCTTGTAAACAGCTCTGTCCCAACATGTACTTCATGAAAGCTCTAGATTTATTGGCCACTTAGTGGCGGATGATTGTAACCCTATTCATATTTAATATAAAGCTCAAGTGCTCAACCTTTCCCGCAAAAAAATAATATAGAAATTCAATTCCACATGCTTCTTGGAGAGCACCTTAGCTTCTTCTTGCACATTTCCTATAGTCGTTCAAACACCTGAAATTGGCGTCGATTTTTTAGGTGATGCACAAAACGGCTAGCACCTGCATCATTAGCTGAAGAGGGAGTTGCCGTGGAAGGGGTTTAATAGCTGACGGATATAGAAAAAAAAGGCCAGTGATGGAGGAACAATGGCTCACAATCCCGATGGTCGGGATGTCGATCACCAGTGCTGGAGGAGGCGGGCACCAGGTGGGACTAATGGAGAAGAAACTAAGAAAAGGGACACAAGAAGATGAACAGATGTATGGAGGAGGAAGAAACTTAAGGAACATTGGATCTTGATCTGACTGTTGATATTTGTCATCTGAAGAAAGTAAACAACATAGCTAGGCATTCTTGCTTTATAGAGAACCACAGGGCCTTGGGGGTACAACCGAAGCCGTTCACCGTTTGAGCTTGGGACTTTGTTCCTGTTGAAGATTGTGGACATCTCAGCATTTTACACGTGGACCTCTTGAGTATATATGTCCTTCCTTGCATTGCAATATAATTGAGACATCTGCATTGCATTGACCATCTTTGAAGGTTTTGTTAATTCGGGCCACTGCTGTGCACTAATTAAGATATGTTGACTATATATATAACTTATTGAAAATGACCAAGAGTACAGGATTACATTGAAGAATTTAAACAAGCCCATTGAGAGAAAACACTAAGGGCAAGATGAAAAGGAACGCAAAAATACAAACTGTAATGAGACGCCTCCTCGTTGCCTCCCTTGCATCCAGAATCTCGTTGATTACATCATTGATGACAGATGGGCTGCTCCTCGCTAGAATCCCGAGACTACTGCTGGTCGCCATGACCGCCCTTATCCTTGTGTCCCCACAAGAACCGATGAACACTAGGCACATCTGCTTAAGCTTGCAGCACTTGTAGCGCTCAGCTAGCGCCAACATCAGCAAGACTGTGCTCACGCCGACGTGATTGCACATCTTCTTCTCTGTCAGCAGTTTCAGATGTTTTAGCTCATATCGATCCCCAGCGGCGAGCAAATCCCAGCTAGCATCACGGTGCCTGCTGCTTCTTCCGGCGAGTTCATGGCCATCTCCGGCGGCAACGTGTCCGTGTACAAGTAGTGCAACAGAGCCTCGAACGCCTCAGGACGCAAGTCGGGGATGACGCGCACGTAGCTGGTGTCCTCCTCCTTCGCCGGCCCGAAGAATTCCTCCTTGAAAACCGGCGACCGGGCGGCGAGCACGCACTTGTGCGCGGCGAACACCTTGCCACGCACCTCGAACTCCACGTCTGCGCCTTCCTTTGTCACCAGGAGGCGGCCAAGGTCGGCGTTCAGCCCAGAGAGCGGCGCTCTGGCCGCCCTCACGACGCGCTGCCCAGCTGGGATAGACGCCGGCGGCGCAGTACTTGACATTGTGACAGATGGCGCCGGCGAGACAGATGGCAGCGGTGCTGACACAGGCGGCGACCTCGCCCTCAAGATATATAGATGGCGGCGGCGGCGCTGCCCTCACCACCGATGATTTTCGCCAGGCATCCGGCGGCTGGACCCACGACGTACGTCCTCACGCCAGATGGCTTTGGCGGAGGAGGAGGCGGCGGCGGTGGGGTAGACGAAGGCTTTATCACCACCGATGGTTCCACCGAGGCAGCCGACGGCACCCTCGACGACTTCACGAAATATGGCTTCGGCGGAGCAGGTGGCGGTGGCGGTGGCAGCGGCGCATACGCTGGCATCAACACCACCGACGGTTTCGGCGAGGCAAGTGGCGGCGGCGGCGCCTTCACCACCGATTGATCCACGACGGTGAGGTGGCACCGGATCGTGAAGCGGTCGCTCTTGAAAAGCGCCGTCTTCTGGAAGTCGTCGTGCGAGACGAAGCGCTCGAAGCCGTTCGCGGTCCTCCACATGCTCAAGCCGGCGGCGACCACGCTAGACATGACAACAACTGTGGAACTGTTCCAGGCCTCGTGCATCATGAACCTGAACCTCACGTGGACGACCTCCTCGTCGGCAGCTGCTGCTGCGGCGGCGGCGTCCAGCAGGAGGAGGAGGACGAGCCTGCCGTTGGGGTACAAGACGATGCGCCAGGAGTGGCCGCCGGCGATGATCGGGTCGGACTTGACATACCTGCCGTTCCCCAGCTTGGTGGCCACCGACCAGGAGGCGATGGTCATCGTGACATTGCCGAAGCACGGCGACGTCGGCGCCGCCGACATGGGCATTCGATCTATCACAGGATGACAGCAGAGGCAGACGAAAGGTTTCTGGGGAAGTGGAGGCGACGGAAGCGATAATAAAAAGACGCAACTCGCAAGTGGATGAGGGAGATTTTGTCACGACTGATCGAATTCCTAATAAAAAAAAATGGGGCACTTAATAATCTTTTTCAGTTGCAAAGACCATTTCGAATGACAACATCTAATAACTTCTCCTTATCAAATATTTTCCAGATTAATTTAAAGAAGATCAGTAAGGGCAACATATCATCAGGGGCAAACCATAACCTTCGTAAAAACTCGTACAAATCATGATAAAAAGTTTGTCTAAATTTACCAAAAACTCACATATATAGATGATATGATGATACACAACTTTGTAAAATATTTTGTCCAAACTCAATTTTATTTGTGAGATATAAAAATAACAAATTTCATAACAAATTTCAAGCCAGAAAGGTGTCTAGATGATTTGTTAGAAATTTGTTATTTTATATCAAACAAATGAAGTCGAGTTTAGACAAGATATTTTACAAGGTTATGTATCATCGTATCATCTATGTGTGTGATTTTTTTTTTGTGAATTTAGATAATTTTTTTTGTCATAATTTGCACGGGTTTTCACGAAGTTATGGTTCATTAGTAAGAGGGTCTCCAACCGCGCGACGTACGCATATCCAAAATGAGTTCTCCACAATGCTTTGCCTATCTCAAATCGTGCCCCAATAGATCACGCAAATAGAGGATCCATTTTGGGTACCGCCGAAATGAGACGCGGAAAAGAGTCATTTCTCTCCACACGACGCAAACGCACACGGAAGCGGAGACACCGGCGCGGGCAACGGTGGCGCCTCGCACTGGAGCAGCAGTTGGCGAGCCGTCGGGGACGAGCAACCTCATGATGGCGCGGCCTGGCCAGCGAGCTTGGCGTCCTTACGGTGTTGGATCTCCACCAACGCCGGCCCCAGGCCTTGCCTTGGGTGCGCCTTCCACGACGGAGGCGACGACAGAGCGGAGGGAGGAGATGAGGGTGTGGCTCAGCCGGTGCTCGCCGTCGCCAGATCCGGTGGGGAGGCTGTCCCCACGGCTCGACCAAGGCCGCGCTGGTGTCGTTGAGGATGGGTCTCGTATCTGTGTGTTTGGCTGTTGGAGAAGCTGTGTTTTTGGGACATGATCCATTCACTGTGTACGATCCAAAACAAACAATAGGTCTCGCCCTGTTTCAAAATTAGGATCCAACTCAGCTAAATTTTAACTTTAGCCAACTAAAGTTTACCTAGCTAATATTTAGAGCATCTTCAAAAGATTTTCTAAATTCTATTTTCCAAATCATCATTTGGAGAATCATTTGTATAAAATTTGCTTTCTATATTTTCGCTCTCCAATCATTTTTCTATATTTCGTTGTCTATATTTTTTTTGATCTCTAATATTTTTCTATATTTTATGCGCACCGTAGAGAGTCGTTCTCGTCTTTTATTTTTGGCTAGCGAAAAATAAAAATATAATTGAACAAAGCTATATTTGGATAACCATTTAGAGAAATTATTAGAGGGTATTTTTTTTATAAAATCTCTATTCCTAGCGTTAATAACAAAGGATATAGAAATTCTCTTGGAGATACTTTTAGCCAACTAAAGTTTAGCTGGGCCTCAATATCACTGCCGGTGTGTAGATTTTTGCTGCATGCCTTAGTATTATGAGGTCTGATTTCAAATTTGGTGTGCTTTGTGTTGCCTTGAAAACATATTTCACCTCCTCACATCTTTTATCCACCACTAACTTGTTGAAATGCTAAAAAATGTAAGTATGTCATACTTCACACTAATATATCCCTTGAGTTCATTATTCATGCTTTCGCTTTTTTGAGTACTAACCATATCAACAGAAAATGGATTTTATCCATGCCCATTGCTTATTTTTATCAAATAACCTTTGAAGCCATGTATTTTCTCGCAACTTATACTTGTTTACCAAATTGTTCCATGCATTTATAAAATCCTCCTTTTCCTAATCATAAATACAATTATGAAAATCTATATTGAACTTGTTATAATCCTCCAGAACTCCAGCAAGGTGCTTGCAAGCATTCTGATTCATATGCCAAACAAAACCTTGTGATGAATATCCGGTGTACTATCCTAATGCTTTTGCCATTGCTGCATCTTCATCGCTCAAAATGGTCTCTGGCTATTCCTCTGACATAGCAGATAAAAAGGTTTTGAAAAGCCAAACAAAACTTTCCAGGTTCCATCATACAAAAGTGCAACACCCAAAATAGTAGTTCTTTTATGATTGTTTACTCCAACTAGCAAACCAAATGGACGTCCGTCATTTAGTTTCTTGTAAGTTGTGTCAAATCAAACAGCATCACCAAAAACTTCATAGTATGCAACCATTTTATAACCAGTCTAGAAAATGTTTGTTATCAAGTCGATTATCCTCATCAACCTGAATCGAATAAAAATTTTTCCCATCTTTGTGATGTTTTCTTCTCTATATATTCCAATACTCCTCTAGTGTCTCCTAGGTTTATCTTAAGTGACGTCTTTGAGTATATTTTATTCTTTATATCTTGACAAGTAATCCAAGATTCTCAACACCACATGCTTCTTTTGCCATGAGATCAAACGTAGCTTTATTTGAAATGTCGTCTGCTTTAGCAGCCTTGACACTTGCAAGTTGTGCTTCAGTTATTCTCCTTTGAGACCTTAAATGATGTGCTTGGCTTGCAGTTGCAAGAATATGGTTATGCACAAGCTCAAATTCATAGATATAGAAGACATATTTGAGATTTATCTTCAAGCGTTCTTGACATGTACATCATGTGTCTGGCTTACTATAGAAGATTCTTCTTCCCTTCTATCAGGACCCCAAATACCTATTCGTGGTTAAATAATTGATCAGAACAATAGTAAAACTTACAATTTCTAACTCAATTGCTTTTGCGTGGCCATACAAAACATCAATCCCAGAGAAATCTGGCGATGATGTGGTTGCAGCTTTAGGCGGGAAGTTGATTCTTGGTGCTTGTAAAAATAATGGCGATGTCACACCCATGTAGTTGGGCTCGTTAGGGTTAGGGAAGTTTGGCTCATATGTCGTTATTGTTGTGTGCGAGATACAGAGGTTGTGATTAGCATTTGTGTTTTTTAAGTATTGTTCTTTCACGAGTGTAACTCATATGTTATAAAAAACGGTAGATTTTGGTACCTTTTCCCTCCATTACTCCTAACCACCTTCCTTAATCGTGGTGTTTTAGCACAAAAAATGAGCGGCTTGGGGCTAACGGGGTCAAGATAGACGACTGCATGTGGTGGTCGTCGATGGAACAATCATGAGGGCCATCCTGTGGAAGACAGGGCTGGACGACCTCCACCTATGAGACACCGATGGAGGCACTAAAAGGATCAAGATGTCCAAGAGAGGGGGGGAGGGTGAATTGGACTTCTTTAAAATTTCTATGCGGAAATGCAACCCATTCTAAAACCAATTACCCCCTAGTGCCTAAACAAGTGTCTGAAATGACTAACACTACAACTAGCACCATAACATCAAATCAAGCAAAGCAAAACATCATGATGAAATTAATTGCAAGTATGAAATGCTTGAAAGAGAAGGAGAAGGAAAGTTCACACAATGATGTTTTTCCGAGGTATCAAGGAGTCGACACTCCCCCTAGTCCTCGTTGGAGCACCCGTGCAAGGGTATTGCTCCCCCTTAGTCCGCGCAAGGACAAAGTGCTCTCTCCGGGCTGATTCTTCGCCGTGCCGGCTCGGTGAATCATCTACAACCGATCACAAACGAAGGTCCTTTCAAAGATGTAATCAACGAGATTCTGGATGCAAGGGAGGCAATGAGGAGGCGTCTCATTACAATTTGTATTTTTTCGTTCCTTTTCATCTTGCCCTTCTTAGTGTTTTCTTTCAACCAGCTTGTTTCTTCAATGTAATCATGTACTCTTGGTCATTTTCAATAAGTTATATATAATCTCAACATATCTTAATTAGTGCACAACAGTGGCCCGAATTAACAAAACCTTCAAAGATGGTTAATGCAATGCAGATGTCTCAATTGCAATGCAACGAAGGACATATATACTCAAGAGGTCCACGTGGAAAATGCTTTGATGTCCACAATCTTCAACAGAAACAAAGTCCCTAGCTCAAATGGTGAATGGCTTCGGTTGTATCCCCAAGGCCCTGTGGCGCTCGATAAGCAAGAAGGGAGTAACTATATATAGTACGTGTGACTAGCTATTTTCTTTACTTTCTTTAGATGACAAATATCAACAGCCAGAT
Source organism: Microstegium vimineum (assembly GCA_022036555.1). Classification (NCBI taxonomy): domain Eukaryota; kingdom Viridiplantae; phylum Streptophyta; class Magnoliopsida; order Poales; family Poaceae; genus Microstegium; species Microstegium vimineum. The sequence continues at coordinate 4,085,802 of CM039119.1, forward strand.
CAAGATCCAATGTTCCTCAAGTTTCTTCCTCCTCTATACATCTATTCATCTTCTTGTGTCTCTTTTCTTAGTTTCTTCTCCATTAGCCCCAACTGCTGCCCGCATCCTCTAGCACTGGTGATCGACATCCCGACCATCAGGTTTGTGAGACATTGTTCCTCCACCACTGGCCTTTTTTCTATATCCGTCAGCTATTAAACCCATTCCACAACAACTCCCTCTTCATCTAATGATGCAGGTGCTAGCCGTTTTGTGCATCACCTAAAAAATCGACGCCAATTTCAGAAAATCGACGTCAATTTCAGGTGTTTGAACGACTATAAGAAATGGGCAAGAAGAAGGTGCTCTCCAAGAAGCAAATGGGAAAGGTTGAGCTTTATATTAATATGAATAGGGTTACAGTCATCCGCCACTAAGTGGCCAATAAAATCTAGAGCTTTCATGATCTACATGTTGGGACAGAGCTGTTTACAAGCATGTTGGCCTAATTCATGAGCAACCTTGTTACACATTCTATTATAGTGGATAAACTCAACCCCTCTAAGCTTATTACCGAGCAATTTAGCTTCTTTCAGTTGTAATACATGTTTAGAACGATTGTCTTCATTAGAGTTTAGAGGTTTGCAAATTGACAGGCAATCAATCTCCAATATGTGAAATTGTATTTCTATGATGGTAGCTTATATATAACAACCATAGCGGAAATGAGTTCCATTTATTGCTGATATAAGGTTACCATAGTAGAAATACACCTATTTGTACCCACGCTCAACATATATAAATTACCACTATAGTAAAAAACTAAAAATTAATATTGTTCTTTAATGGTGGTAATTCAATCATTAGTGTGCAGTCCATGAGTAACCCCGCAATGGCTCTTGCTTTTATATACAGGTGGAGGAGCCACCATTGTTTTTTTTTGTGGGGACGTAAGAGAGAACAAGGTCATGTGGTACTGACGTTCATATAAATTTTACTTTCTCAGTTTCATTCCAAATTACAAAATATTTTATCTTTTCTACATATATTGTTTTTACTATATAACCAGTAGACATAATTTATATCTAAGTATATAAAAAATACTATATATATAGAAAAGTCAAAACGTCTTATAATTTGGAATTGGTGAAGTATGTTACTAGATGGGGGTGCTGCAGGTCAACATGGTTAGCTTACCATAGGGAGTGCTTCAAGCCAAAACACCGACATGGTTAGCTTATCTTGGTTTGGTTGGTTGGAGGTTTGTGGTAAGGTCTCTCCCTATCTCAGCTGTCTAGAGTTTTAGTTTCTCCGATTGTAAATAAAGCAAGAGTTTATAAGGCCCGTCCAGAAGTGAAGTGATGGAATTTATAAGGGGTCGATCATTTTTCTCTCTTCAATATAATGATACGTAACTCTTCTGCGCATATGTGAAAAAAATATTGCGATGACGACAAAATATTTTAACCTTAATTTGTTGATGAAAAATGACCAACCAAGCATTACAAAATTAAGCGTAGCAAATGCGCTTAACACAATGTTCAGGTCAGACGTAATAAGCCTCGATTGTTTTTCAAGAAAAAACGGCAAACAATAAGAATGGCAAGATGAAACAGAAAGTAAAAATACAAAAATTGATGAGACGTCACCTCCTTGCCTCCCTTGCATCCAAAATCTCGGCGATTACATCCTTGATGACAGATGGGCTGCTTCTCGCTAGAGTCTCGAGGCCATTTGTCGCCATGACCGCGCTTGTGTTCCCGCAAGAACCGATGAACTCTAGGCACATCTTCTTAAGCTTGCAGCACTGGTGGCGCTCCGCTAGCGCCAACATCGGCAAGACCGTGCTCACGCTGACATGGTTGCACAGCTTGTTCTCAGTCAGCAGCTTCAGATCTTTCAGCTCATATCGATCCGCAGCGGCGAGCAAATCCTCGGCTACTTCTTCCGGCGAGTTCATGGCCACCACCTCCGGCGGCAACGTGTCGGTGTACACGTAGTGCAACAGAGCCTCGAACGCCTCCGGACGCATGTCGGGGATGATGCGCACGTAGCTGGTGTCGTTCTCCTTCGCTGGTCCGAAGAGTTCCTCCATGAAAACCGGCGATCGGGCGGCGAGCACGGACTTGTGCGCCGCGAACACCATGCCGCGCACCTCCAAGTCCACGTCTGCTCCTTTCTTTGTCGCCAGGAGGTGGCCAAGGTCGGCGGACAGCCCAGAGAGAGGCGGCGCTCTGGCCTTCTGTCCCGCCGGGACAGACGCCGGCGGTCCACTCACCCCTGCGACGAGTGGATCTGCTCGAACAGGCAGTGGCGGCGCACTCGACATGGCGACAGGTGGCGCCGGCGAGGCAGACTCTGGCGGCGGCGGTGCTGCCGTCACCACCGACGATGGTTTCGGTGAGGGTGAGGCAGACGACAGCGTCACCCTCACCCTCAAAACAGATGGCGTCGGCGTCAACGGTGGCGAAAGCACCACGGATGGTTTCGGTGAGGCAGCCGGGTGCGTAACCCTCACCCTCACAACACATGGCGTCGGCGTCGGCGGTGGTGCAGACGGTGGCACTCGCTCCACGGATGGTTTCGGCGAGGCAGGTGGCGGCGGCGGCTGCGGAGGCACCTGCACGACTGATGGATCCGGCCGGCCGGAGGACGAGCGCAACGTCTGGACGACGGCCCGTTTACTGCTCGCCGGAAAGACGGTGAGGCGGCACTGGATCGAGAAGCGATCGTTCTTGAAAAGCGCCGTCTTCTCGAAGTCGTCGCGCAAGACGAAGCGCTCGAAGCCGTGCGCGTTGCTCCGCCTGCTGCTGAAGGCCGCGGTGACCGTGCTAGACATGAAAACCGGCCACCTACTATTGTACACCTCGTGCATCATGAACCTGAACTTCACATGGACGACGTCCTCGGCGGCGGCGGCGTTGTTGTCATCGTCCAGCAGGAGGAAGAGGGACATGGATGCGGTGGTGCCGGCGAGCCTGCCGTTGGGGTACAAGGCGATGCGCCAGGAGTGGCCGCCGGCGGTGATCCGGTCGGACCTGACGTACCTGCCGTTGCCCAGCATGGTGGGCTCCGACCAGGAGCCGATGGTCATCGTCGTGTAATTGTCGAAGAACTCGCTGCGCGGCGACGGCGCCGACGACGACGACATGGCCGTTCGATCGCAGGAGAGGCGAACGAAGATTTCTAGGGCTCTGGCGATCGAACGATAAGATATATATGCAACTAATCGAGGCAGATTTTATCGCGCGTCACCACATATATGGAACATAAGGCAGATGATTTCTTGTGCTATGCAACGTCACATCACAACCCTAAAAAAATATGGCTATTTTGTTTTTTCCCACGGAAGGTACCAAATTTTCCTTAGATGCATGCCGCATAAAAGTCTTGGGCCGGCGGCTGGATACACCTGCGGCCTGCCTCTCTCCTGTTCTTGAAACTCCTTGATCTCTAATGTACTAGCCTCTCCCTACAATGACGGATCTAGAATTTTAATGTTAGATCTTTCGCTCTGCCGTTTGGGACAAAATTTCAATCAATGTAAGGTATTCTTACTAATGGAGAATGGACTTTAGATTCAACACATTACTCTCAGACTAGGGTTGGGCCCAGAACTAATGTGAGTATTAGTCGTGCTTTCAAATTTTATGGGCTTCGAAGAACCTTTACTCCCGGTTCATAACATCAATCTAGATTTTAAAAAAATCCTATATATACACAGAACTAAAGGTAGACTCTTTAGTCCTGGTTGGTGTTATTAACCTAAACTAAATGACCCTTTCGTCCTGGTTGGTATCCACCGATGATTTAGTTTAAAAAAACATCCGATCTAAAATCACATATATTATGTAGGTCGGCTGGTAAGCTATCCCTCGTAGTATGGGAGACATTATTTTTTTTCAAGCTAGAAGGATATATAGCAACCGGGACAAGTCCGGGATCCGTAGTCCGAGATAGAAAAACCCTCATGAATGGAGGGAGTTCCACTATACCACTGTCAGCATAAATGGTTAGGAAGAGGTAGAAAAAATAACACATAAAATAAGGAAAAGGCTTGCACGTTATTATTGTTTTTATGAAGGTAGAGAAGAATATTTGAAGTGCTGCGACGCAAGTCTTTTGACGCGCGATCTACATCTGATCGTTGGAGCCAGATTTTTTTTCGATGAAAGAAGAATTATATCATGTGATAGCTGGGTAGTCTAAAGTGTAGGATCATACTTGTGTGTCTGAGGTCGGTGATCCCTAGGCAGACTCAATCCTCTTGATCACACCATCACCTCCATCACTAGGATGAACAAGAGGGGATAGAGGGACTCTGTCGGGGAAACTCACAACCACAACCGTTTGGCCCGCCATGCCTTATCGTGAGTCATCCATTCATGCATCGTAATTCGCACCCCACTCCAGCTGTGTTGACGGCCGCCCCGACCTCTGTCGCGCTGGGCGCGCCCTCGGTCAACTCCCCTGCTTGCATGAATCATGTGGCAGTTCACAGTCACATGATAGAGACCGGCCGGCCGGCCAGGCGGTTGTGGAAATTTGCTGTTGGGACTCTGCCTGCAGCACGCCTCTCATATATGGTTTATGTGTATCGGCCTCCCATGAATCTACATCTAAAATGATGAGATTCTGAATTCCAGCAAAAAGTTCAGTCCAAGTTTTGAAACCTGACGACTCGTAGTTAGTCGCACCATGAGCAGTTGGTTGTACGTATGTGACCAACAAATATTCTAAATTCTTTTATTTTTATTAGATAAAAGATTAGATTTGAAAGCAAACATGTAATCGTATCAAATTTTAGAATCCGATCCGGTTTCAGAAACAAGAGAGCGGCTATATATATATTATATATATATATATATATATTGCATAAATATAAATCTTCCAAAAACTCATCTGCATCGTTCGTAGAGTACCTAGGTCGTCGCCGCCGTGTGTTTACATATATAGAATAACGAAAATCCGTCGATATGTCGCCGGTACCGTGGGTCGTCTACATGCCCTTAGATGCGTGGTGGCCGGAGGCGGAGAAGGAGGAGGTCTCGGTGTCCACCGTCGCCGCCATGGCGGTCGCCACCGGTCACCACATGCTCAAGATCGAGGGCTACTCGCGGCTCAAGGCGATGCACGGCGAGAACGGACTCTACATACAGTCCTCTGCGTTCAAGGTTGGATGTCACACCTGGAGGATCCGATGCTACCTCAACGGCGACACCAAGGAGGACGCCGGCTACGTCTCGCTGTTCCTGTACTTCTGTGGCGCCGCCGGATCCGTCGTCCATGCCGAGTTCGAGCTCGCTCTGGTGACTCACCTAGCAGGCTGCACGACGCCGCCGGCAAACGGTGATTGTTAGAAATAAACCTGACCAGTGTGTGCTCTGGTTCAGAACGCGTGCGTGCGTGTGTGTCAAGTTGTGTTCGTGACGAGCACCCGTGTCTGCTCGTGTTGGAGTCCGTCGCTAGGTGTGGGTCTGGTCGGTCCTGCGCATGTGTGTGCAGCGTTGGGTGCCTGGCCAAGTCAGAGTTGCACCGGTACAGAAAACGTTTTCACAGACGGTGGTAGAGGCATTTATACAGCGGCCAAGCCCACTGCCTGTACTAGGGGTCAGTACTGATCGGCCCACAGTACAGGCGGCGGGCTGTAAGCCGCCTGTGAAAAAAGGGTTTTCACAGGCGGCTCACTTTGTCAGCCGCCTAGTTATTTACACAGACGGCTCACTTTGTCAGCCGCCTGTGAAAACCCATTTTTCACAGACGGCTCACTCTGTGTGCCGTCTGTGTAATTATTTTTTTTATTTCAAATTTTAATATTTTTCTCCACACTGTACTATATTTGTCACACACACACACACATATATATATATATATATATATATATATATATATATATATATATATATATAAGATATGTAAACATGAACCATAAAATTGCATCATACATACAACACATATAAATATTACAGATGTGTTCACACGAAATCAAACATCAAACATAAAATTACATATAATACACGTCATTTCAAGTTATGAGTTCAACCATTTGGTGTTTACATGTCATTTCGTTTCAAGTTTAGACCTGCTAGGTCTGTCAGCGCTCTAAATCCTTCACTTGCTAAATCACCGGCTTCATCAAAATATGATCCGGTACTTGGAATTATTTCTCTCATAATAAAACAACACAAGTCTGCTACTATATTTTCCATAGTTTTTAGAGTGAATGACACGTCCTTTCCTTTGCTTCTCGGCTGGAAATAAAGTTTAAAAGCATCATTGACACATGTCCAATATTAATATTTCCAACTTTAATGAGAAAACTTCATACATAGATATTTTTTACCATATTTTTGTCCCTGACGTATCGTCCCCGCTGCCTTATGAACTCACACACATAGTATCCACAGTAGACCAATCCAGGTGGTTGCTTGTGGCACTATGTAATTAATGAGCAAAAGATTAAACTAAAATTGTCATGCCTTGTGTATTATTTATATGATGATATGTGTTCGGACAACTTACCGGATAATGGTGTTGTATCGTCAATGGCACACTAGGATCTGAGCGGGCGGCGTCGACCGGTCCTTTTTGCTTCTTATAAAACCGCCATGCCCTGTAGATATCGAATATAAAACACTATAGTTATTTAGAAACTCTAATTCTTATAAGTACGGATGTGGTTGCATGTTGGCTCACCTTTCTAAATGAATCAGGAATGTTTGATACGACTGAGGAGGACAATGTAAGGAGTCTAGGACAAGCACCTTCCCTTCGAATGGATAAATATAAAAAACAATCCAATGGTCACTGCATGAATAAACGAGTGAGCGACACATGTACTTAGGGTTAACACAATAATTTGAGGTACGTATACGAGGTCACGCTTACCCAAAGTTGTAGGGTGCCAATATAAAATCCCTGTACTTATATCTCAGCATTGCTCTACCGAGATAGAGCGCATATGTGTCCTCGTATTTTCGTTGCAATTCCTTTACAGCTTCTGCAACTTGTTCTGGTGTTTTGTCCTTCTCTATCTTTGCTCTATTTCATTGTAAGTAAAAATTTGTGCATATTTTTTGAAAAACCCTTTGGGGTAGGAAAAAGACCATCGGGCCTTTGTTTTAAAAAAACTCGCTCGTGGGGTTTTTTAAAAACATAAACATCCACATAAATTTTTGGGTTTTTACATTCCAAATTTAAAAAAAACAAAATTTTTTAAAATGGGGGTAAATTACAGGCACCGAAAGTAATTTATTTTGGGCGTCATTTTCCCCTTTTTTTTAACCCGAGGGGTTCCGAAAATAACAAAGCCTCGTTTATCCTTCCATAGCAAACCCTTCTGGTTTTTTAAAAAAAAAGCATGTACGCCAACATTCACCCCTCATTTTTATCATAAAAACCCTTTTTTTTTCCATGGAAACCCTTTTCAAGCACCCTCCCTTCACAAGGCCCCTTTGGGGGAAATTTTGGGGAAAAAATTGAATAAACACAACCTTGGTTTCTTATATCCTTTAAGGGGGGGGTGTATTTGAGGGGGGTTTAATGTAAAACGCCACTTGGGTTTTTTTTGGTGGCACCCCTTTTTTCTTGGGGCCCGGGGGGTTTCCCTTTTTCTGTCGGTTCGAGCTCAACGACTCGTGCCGTCCGTGCTTTCCCAAACCCCCTTTTTTAAAAAGAACTGTGCTGTTGCTTTCCCCCTTTTTTTCTCTAGGGAAACCAAATTTGGAATTTGGGGAAATTTTTTTTTTCTTTGGGGGGCCCTGTTGGGGGGAGTTTGCTCTCTTCCTTTTTCTTTGGGGGGGGGGGTTTGCCCACCTCCCCCTCGGGTTGTGTCCCCTGGGGGGAAAGGGTCTTCCAGGATTTCTTGGGAGCCCCCGGCTACCCCCGGGAAAAAATAATTTTTGGGGGGGCAGGGGCCCCATAAAAACGGGGGGGTTTTGGGGGGGCTTTTGGGGATGGGCGTTGACTTGTTTCCGGGGCCCCCTTGGGGCTTGATGCATTGTGGAAGGGGGCGTTGGTGGTCAATAACCTTCTACCATCTCGGGAAAATTTTATGAAAAATTTTATTGCTTGTCCAGCTTCTCTATACCCCCAAGGTTGGAGGGCAGAAATCGTTTCATATGCATCTTTCCTCAAATTCCACCCGCAGTTGCACTTGCATCTCGAAACCCCGGAACATACGTCCAGGGGGGGTGCCTCCATTCTTTTTTTGTTCCTAATCCCTATCCAATAACAAAAGCAAAAACCCAAGGGGTTTTTTAATTCCCTCAATGGGGGAAAGGTCCTTTTAGTTGACGCTTTATGCTTTGAAAGGGGGGGATTGGTTTTGCCGTTTCCCCCCTACCCCCAAAGGGGTTTTTCTTGGGGAAAAATATGAAGGGGGTTTTTGGGGGAAATTTTTAGCAAAATCTCCGCCAAAAACCCCTTATCCTTAGGTCAGGGGGTTTTTAAAAAAATCCTATCAAATCCTAAAATTTTTTTGGAGCCCCTGCTCAAAAAAAACCCCTTTTTTTGCTCCTTATGCCCTTTTCCCCCTTTTTTTTTCATGCCTTTTTCCCCCCTTTTACCCAAAACCCCCTTCCCTTTTCCCTTTTCTGGAAAGAGACGCCCCGTAAAAGGCTGGGGGGTCGGGGGACCTAAAAAATATATTTAATGTTGGGGGTTTGTTTTTTATCGAAAAAAAAAGGGAAAAAATTTAAATTTTTTTACCCAAACTGGGGGAAATTTCCTCCCCTCGTGCTTTAAAACACCTTCCCTTTTTTATTTGTTGTTCCCAAAAACCCCTTTTTGGGGGGGTTGTCTATCGGAAGGAATCTCATCGCCTTTTTTGTTTTTTTTGAGCGCAACCAATTCCACTTGTTTGGGGGATATTGTCAATGCCAACTTCCCTTCCCCTTTGTTTTTCTCCTCCATTTAGGAAAAATTGGGGGGTTTAAACCCCCAGTGCCAGGGGGGGGTTTCTTGTTTTTTCCAAGTCTTGGGGGGGTTTTCTTCCCTTGGATCGCGGGGTTTTTTTTTCAATGAACCCGCCCCTGTTTTTCCCTTTATGGGTACCCCCTTCTTGGGGGCCCCCCCCTTTTTAGCCACTTTTTATTTTTTTTCGTGCTATAAACCCCAATATATTGCAACTGCTTAGACATGCCCCCTTTTTCCCAAAAATTTTTTTCCCCCCTAAAATAAACTTGGGAAAAAATCGAGTCCACAATTCGTCCCTTTACTTCAGGCCCATACTCCAATTACTTTTATTAAACAAATTTTTCCCCTTTTTTTTAAACCCCCCCCAAGGCGGGGCCCAAATTTGGGGGGGCCTCTAGAGGGGGTAAGGCTCTCGCTCGGGGGAAACTCTGAATCCAAAAACTTCTTCTAAAATCTTTCCTTCCCCTATCTCCCCGGCTCGACACTCTTTTTTGTTACTTTTTCGCTCGGAAGGGCCGGGCATTTGAGGGGTTTTGGGCCTTATGAACATCTTGTGATCTCCCCCATTTCGGCAACAACTTGGAAAAACACCCCTATCAATTCAAATTTTAGTTTTAAAAAAAAATCACATGCATTTTTTCCTTATAACAATCTAAGCTATTACCTCATCATTTGGGTCATCTTTAGTCTCTAATTTGGGGCAGTTCCAATCAAAGGGGCCTTTTAGTCAGGGGGATTCAGGGTGATCCTTGGGGTCCCATAAGGTCGGATCCAGAGGGGGTCATCCGTGTCCCACCGGGCTCCCTGCTCGCATTTTTAGCAACGGGGGGCCCGCGGGGGGGGCGAGGGGGGGGGGGGGGCCCCCGGGGGTTTTAGGCACGCCCCCCAAACCAAAGGGGGGTTAAAATCGCATCATGGAATCCTATAAAATTATCAGACTGATTTATACCCAAAATTTGACTGGGGGGTTACATAATGCATCTACTCCCAACGCGCATACATGCGCCCCTTTGACCCAGGTTTTAATTCGATCAAACTAATTTATCTCCAAATCGCCTTATATTTTCTTTCATCATTAAATCGGGTGCAATTTACCGGGACTAGGTTGATGCATCCTGCAGAAGAGATGAACCAAAAGTTGAGATTTACCAAAAAAAACCCGCATATCACCATATCAGGATCTGAACCCCATAACGAGGTAGTAACGGGTCGAACCCCTGAAGAAAACGGGTTTCTCCCTCCGGGAAAAAAAAAACTTTTGATATAGACAGGGTCCCTGCATTAAGGTTTCGTGATTTCCATAACGCCAGGGGCAGCGGAAGACGACTTGATGTAGTCGTGGCACACACGGGGGTGCATTCGGGTCTCCCCACGTCCCCTTTGCCGGTTCGCCTTTCTCCAAACAGACCTTCGAGGTCCCACAGGCAGGGAGGAAGCGTTTTTCGCCTCCGACTGTAGGTCCGCGGGAGCAAAAGGGGGCGAGCGTGGGGGGGGCGAGGGGGCTGCCAAAACTGATCAATTGCCCCCCGCCCCCCCCCCTTGCTTTATTTGGTCCAAAAAGAGCTCCAACGGGGGGGAAAA
>CM039119.1:4696377-4902672 GCA_022036555.1 Microstegium vimineum
CCTCTACTACCTCTAGTGGTGCTACCACGAAGATGGAGGCGACGGAGGTAGTCGGGAGAGCAGGGAGCGCGTCGCGGCGGTTGTGGTGGCGACTGCGAGCAGAGGAACGGCGACGACGTTCTGGCGAGAGGAGAGCTCGGCTGGCGGAACTGAGGCGAGCAGGGCATGTGCAACATGAAGGCGAGGCGGTGTGCGAGGTGGATCGAGCAGAGAAGCTCGAATGGTGGCGCAGCGAGGAAGGGGGTGTTTGGGCGCTCTCGGTGCTCGGTGCGGCGAACGCGAGAGCAGAGCGGGCGAGAGAGTAAGTGAGCGTGCGTGCTTGCGGTTGCGAGAGGGGGAGGGATGTAGGCGCTCCCTCTGGCCTGGTCATGGCCGACCGGAGCGGCCGGTGGGGCCTCGACACGACGGCGTCAGTGCGGAAGCAGGTGCAGCGGCGCCGGCAGGTCTGCGGCGCGCGACTGTTGGGCAAGAGTGATTGCGCTCTTGGTCCTGGCGCCGTTAGCGCGTATACGCGCTTTGATGGCGAGCGCGACAGGGCATGGAGCCGGTCGGTCGCTGGTGCAGCGGCGACGCGATGGCGAGGTGATGGCACGGCGCGGCGCTATGTTTCTGCGCAGGCAGAGGCGTCGAGTGGGCGAGCGGCTTGGTCGGTGCAGTGCGGCAGGGCGCGGTGCAAAGCGAGTGGCACGCTGCGGCTGTCGGCGTCCGCGGGCAGGCATCGTCGGCAACGCGGCAGCAACGCCGGCGTACGACGCGGCCGCCGGTCGGGCGCGAGCGCTGGCGCAGGAGCACGCGTATGGTGCACGTGCGCGTGCATGCGCGAGGGCGCGGGCGCAGACGCGGGCTGGCGCAAGGCCGGCTGGGCCGAATGGGTTGCCTCGGGCCATTCCGGGTTTGTTTCCCTTTTTCATTTTCTTTTATTTATTTCAAAACGAATTTGATTCAAAACTAATTTAAAAACTTAAAACTAGGTGTCGGTGTTATGACCCAGGGGGTTAAGACCACCAACGAGTAAATTTGTGTATTGCGTGCTCCCTCTCCCAGATGTGATGCAAGAAGGACACAGGGTTTATCCTGGTTCGGGCACAGAAGACCCTACGTCCAGCGGGGTAGGATGTACTGTATTATCTTGCACCGGGGTGCTGGTAGAGGGGGGATACGAGCTGGTTTACATGGGGGTTCTCAGGATGAGCGGAGGCCTAGAACTAGCAAGACTATCCTAGGTGTCGGGTGGTGAGCTGCTTGCTGCGTCGCTCGAGCAGTAGGGTATGTGTGTGTGTGTGTGCTTACACGAGTGTGTTTCGGGTCTAGAGTCTGAGTGAATCCTCTGGTGTTCAATCGGGTCCCCCTTTCTCTATCCCAGCGTCCCCTTTTATAGACTAAGGGGAGGCCTGAGAGTACAATTGCCATAAACTGTAGAGGCATGGGAGGGATGTCTATGGCGCCATGCTTGTGATGAGACGTCGATCACTGTGGCGGCGTGGTCTTCCCGTCCTTCCGGTGTTCAGGGCATGGTGATGGCTGACCGGGCACCACCGTACAGCATGGCGCAGCAGGGTTGACCTTCGGGAGGCGGGTGCGAGTCCCACAGCCGAACCAGGACGGAGCGGACGGGACGGATCCCATGCTGGAGTGGTTAGAGGCAGGGGTCGAGCCCCCTTGTCGAGGGGGGGGTCGAGACCAGCCTGGCTCTGTCGTATCCCTGAAGACACAGTCGAGGGCTGTCCTGTTCATGACTCGAGGGGGCGCCTCTAAAGTCCGTACCTGCATCATGGCTACAGCGGCAGCACAGTTGATGGAAGTCCAGGGCATGGGCGGCGATTTGGTGGATTTGACTGCGGCAGTGTGTGCCCATGGCGTTAGGCGGGGGCAGGTAGCATCGGATCCCCTTTACCCCATGCTGGGAGCAGGTAAGCGGATCGAGCCTCCTACCTGGGGGTCGTTCGTTCGACCCCCTGTCCGTCATTCGAGGGGTTGAGACCGAGGCGGGGGTCATTCGTTCGACCCCTGTCCGTCAATTTTCCGGTAATGGGCCGGTTTTTGTTGTCGGTTGGAGAGGTCTCCGCGTGGTGGGCCTTTGTCCATGGACTCGAATGGTCGATCGGATTCTGTCTTAAAAATGGTTGCTATGTTGAGCATTAGTTTATCGAAGGGTCTAGGGTACCCCTTACCTTTGTACCCGACAGTAGCCCCCGAGCCTCTATGCGGATAAGAAGAATCGGCATAGGGGCTTTTGCCTTTGATCTGCGGAGTTAGTAAAAGGTTCGATTCTCCGTGGGGTGCGCGCGAATGCACCCGCGGGGGTAGCCCCCGAGGCCCCAGAGGAGTGATTAAGAACTACTCTGGGGGCTATGATGTGTGTTTTATCGAGGGGTTTTTAGGATTACCCGGAATCGTGGCGACCTACCGAGTGGTTGACTCTGTTTTGTCGGGCTATGAGCGTTCCAATTCCTGAAAAGAGAGAGGTGCTCAAGGGCGGCTGTCGAACCCCTCCGAGGGCCAGCCTTCGCTCCCTCGAGCGTTACACTAGAGTCACAGTGCCCCTACCGAGGGGTCGACTCTGTCTGCCAGGATACGAGTGTTTTCGACCCTCTTTCTTCGAGGGGTGTCGTGCGTAGTCCGGCCCTCGAGCCATGCGTGGCTGGGATTTCACTACCTCTTAGCGTCCTTCCCACGGATCCTTGCGTTTGGATTGTGGTGCGAAGAGCATCGTGCTATCCTCGTTAGGACGAGCCTCGAAGTCCTTTGTGAGCTGGTGTTGGGCAGAAATCTACCCGGTACGGGTAAAAATCCAAGTGAGAACTCGTGCCCCATTCGATAGGGGTCGATAGAAGCCCTGAGGCGTTCTCATGAAGCAAGACCGTGTGGAATACCTAGGTGCCAACTCCGTTCGATGGGAGTTGGTGGCTCGATGCCTCCCGGCGTAGGGATCCTTGGGTATTCCGTGGTTATGCCTCGGATATGTCCCAGGGGGCCTCAAGAGTTCGTTCTCAAGGGCTCGCGCCTGGCCCCCCCTGGGTCATCCCTGACTCGCGTACTCGAGGGAGGCTGTCGAACCCTGTTCGTGGGGCCAGCCTTCGCCCCCTCGAGATTTGGGGGTGGACCGGAGTCCGTAACCCTGAGTCCTTCCTGACCTCAGGTACTCGAGGGCGGCTGTCGAACCCTATGCAAGGGCCAGCCTTCGCTCCCTCGAGATTTTGACGGATGGGTCGACGTCCGCCGCTTGCCTCCAAAATTGACGTCCTGTGAAATACAAGAGGGAGGTAGGTAGGTATATTAAATGTGGGGACATACCTGCTTTTTGTCGGATTCGCCCGTTGGGTTCGAGTACTCGAGGGTGGCTGTCGAACCCTGTTCGAGGGCCAGCCTTCGACCCCTCGAGACTTTGGAGCTGGCCGGAGTCCGTAACCCGAGGTCCTCCTAGACCTCAGGCCCTCGAGGGCAGCCGTCGAACCCTATTCGAGGGCCAGCCTTCGTCACCCCGAGGTTTGGGGGTGGACCGGAGTCCATAACTCGAGGGCGGCTATCGAACCCTGTTCGAGGGCTAGCCTCCGTCCCCTCGAGATTTTGATGGATGGGTCGACGTCAGTTGCTTACCTCCGAAGATAACGCCCACTGTTGCGCGCTGCCCGCTGCAGGCGCGCCTTTTTAGGAGATGTCTGTTCGGCCACAGCAGCAGCAGGCGTAGGGCGCGTCGTGGAGTGCGGTGTGGAACCTGATGACGCGACAGGTACGCCTTATCCTAGAGGAATACGAGGAGGCGGTAGGTGGGCCCATTGAATGCGGAGATTCACTTGCCTGTTTGTTGGATCCACCGGTTGGGCTTCCGGTTATAAATACTGAAGGTTGGGAGCCGGCGGCTTTCTTCTCACCATTGCCTCCCCTGCTTCCTTCTTCCCGCCATTGCCTTAGACGCCCTTTGAGCCGGACTTCTGCGCACGCGAAAGGAAGGAGAGGGGAGATTGGGAACATACCTTCCACCCCCACGTCCGAGCGCACCAGCCTCCCTGCCCCTATGGCAAGCTACAGCCTGCGCGGCCCCGATGCGTGGCTCCCATCGTCGGCGACCGTGCTGCGCCTAGGAGACCTAGTGGAGAGCGGCCTCCTCCGGCCCATCACCTCCGTCGACCGGCCGGAGTGGGTAGTGCCACCGCGGGAGCATGCTGAGCCCAACCCGCCGGAGGGCTACGTGGTTAGCTTCGAAGCTTTCCACCGGGCGGGACTAGGAGTGGAGCTCCAGCACCTCTCCCCCAATGGCGTGGGATCCTCCACCACTACGGCGTGGAGCTCCAGCACCTCTCCCCCAATGGCATTTGTCACGCGGCGGTCTTCACCGCCGTGTGCGAAGGATACCTAGGGGTGGAGCCGCACTGGGAGCTGTGGCTCCACCTGTTCGAGGCGAGCCTGTTCCACGCCTCGACCGGGCTCGGCAACCGCAAGGTGGTCAGGACGGGGTGCTGCAGCATCGCCCTCAAGAGGGCGGACAACTGGATCCCGGCGAAGCTCACGTCGAGCAACTCAGGATGGCACTCCGGGTGGTTCTATCTGAGGAACGACGACGGCTTGCTCCCTACCTACACCGGGAGGACGATCGGCTCGAAGCCCGACCAGTGGAGGTATGGCGTCGAGAAGAAGAAGTAGTCGCTCCTCGGCCACCTGCTCGACGCGATTGCCCGTCTGAAGAAGGCGGGACTCACGGCGGCGATCATTGCGTCGGCCTTCCATCAGCGGTGGGTCGTGTCGTTGATGGCTCGCCCGCTACGCCTCGACGAGATGCGCCCGGGGGTCGATCTCTCCGAGTGTTACCTCATGGAGGGCGGTCTACCCCTCAAGAGGGTGGATCGCCGAGTGCGTGCCTCATTCGCTGGCGCGTTCGAGGTGGGTGCGTCGCCAGTGTCCCCATGATGCCTGACCAGGGGCATGTCCAGCTGGTACAGAACCTTCTCCCTGTTATTGTCCTTTTTGCCTGTCTTGTTTTCTTTCTTTGCCTGCGTCCTTAACTGCCTTGTGTTCCTTAGGGGACGTCATCTTCCGGAAGTCACTGCCACCGGTGAAGGAGGAGCGGGGCAACTCCCAGGCGAGACGCCTCCAGGCTGAGCAGGAGAAGAAGGACAAGGACAAGGTGAAGAAGGAGAGGGGTAAGAGGGCCCGAGAGAAGCAAGAGCGTGAACAGCGCCGGGCCCGGCAGAGGCGGGCCGGCCTTTCCGAGGAGGAGTCGCCCCCGGAGGAGGATGAGGAGGACGAGGAGGAGAGTAGCGACGGGGAAGCCGAGCCGCAAGGAGGGCTCAAGGAGGAACAAGCGGCGCCCGAGCGGCGAAGGGCGGCCACTGGAACCGGAGGAGGAGAGGGGTCGAGGTCGAGGTCGGCCCCATCTGGCGAGGTCGAGCCGCGGGGCGAGCGCCCCGTGGCTCCTCAAGGTGAAGTGCAGCGGCAGTCGCACGGGCGTTCATCGCGATCCCCGTCGAGGGGTTGGTCGAGCACGCCCCCGGCGGCTGCCCGGTCGAGCGCACGGGCGTCGGGCCCGTTGACGTAGGACGAGGCCAGGAGGGGGGCGACAGAAACGTCGTCGGCCCCCGCCCAGGAGGCGGCGCCGGGAGCAGCCTCGACCCCTGCCGCGGCCAGCGCTGGCAGGAGGAGCGGCTCCCGCCGCGCCTCGCAGAAGCCCCCGAGGGGCTCGAGGTCCACCGGGCGGACCCCCATGACTCCGCTGGGGTAAGTTGCCTTCCGTCGGTCCGAGTGTTTTCCATTGATCATGGCTTTATGCTTAATGTCACGTACGGGTTCCTTCTTTAGGACGAAACGCTCGGCGGAGGGCGCGTCCCTCACTCCGTCCAAGAGGCTAAAAGCGGGGGCCGCGGTCCAGATGGTCGTCGGGGCCGGTCCCGCAACCTCGTCCCCCTCGACCCCCACCCCGGCTTCGGTGTGGGTGGCCGAGGCGCGGGAAGCGATGGCGCGCAGTCGGACACTGGCCGCTGCGGAGCGTGCTCGGGAGGAGGAGGCGGGTCAACCCACCGCACCGGTGGGGATGGAGTCGGCGCTAGCGGGGGCGGAGTCGGCGCCAGCGGAGGAGGTCGAGCCGGCGGGTTTGACGGGTGCGGGATCGGCGCCGGAGGTGGCCGTGGCGACGGTGATCGAGCCCCAGCCCCTTGCTAAGGTGGAGGTGGTGGACGTGGCCTCTGCCGGCGAGGAAGAGACGCCGGCTCGCCCAGCGCCGAGGGAGTGGCCCGAGAGCCTCGCCTCTTGGGAGGTGCACCTGACGCGAGAGCAAAGGGGTGCGGCTGCCGCCGCGCCGGAGGAGCCATCGCCGGCGGAGGCCTTCGTCGAGGGGACTTTGACGCCACTCCCCGAACCTGCGGAGGGGGGACGGGCCGAGGAGCTCGAGGCGACGCCCGCGGCAGAGACGTCTGGGGCATCAGTGGAGGCCACCGCTGAAGAGGTGGTCGATATGGTGGCGGAGTTGATGGCTCCGGGGAAGACGGTTGCGGCGACGGCCCTCCAGTCGGGACCGGACGCGACAATGTCCGAGGCGGCTACTCGGCCTGCGGTCGAGGTTGGGCAGTCGTCTGCCGGAGGTGGTGACCCGGAGGGGTCAGCGGCGGCCCCACAAGACGGCTCTGAGGCCAGGAGAGCCCAGCTCGAGGGGACGGCCCCCTTTCCCACCTTATTGGAGCGGATTAGGGCCCATGGGGGTGGCCTCGAGATGCGCCAAGGCCTCATGAGGGAGATCCGGGAGAGGATCGAGAGCCGCAGCAAGTTCTGGGGGCAGGAGCCCCTCGAGGTGGTGGACCCCCAAGACCTAGGGCAGACCCTCCTCAGGCTCAATGATCAAGCTGAGCTCGGGGAGTGGGAGAACCTGGAGGAGTTTCGGGCATGGCTCGCCCACATGGCGCGTGTGTCAGCGGAGGTTGCTTCCGCGGACTTGTTCCGGGGGATACAGGTAAGCTTCGTCCTATACCATTTTGGTTTATCCTAGTTATTTTACTACTCTCTTCTGATGACCTTCTTCTCATCACCGGTAGATGCTGAGGGCAAGCTCGTACGACAAGTCCCAGTTCATCCTCCGGACGCAGGAGGAGTAGCGCCAGCTCCCCGTCCTCCACGCCTCGCTGGAGAAGGCGGAGGGCAACTCGGGCGAAGGCCGAGGCGGTGGCCGCGCAGGAGGGAGCCCGGGCCGCCCAGGAGGTGGCGCCGTCGAGGGTCGAGGCTGCCCTCAAGGCAGTTATCGAGGTCGGGCAGCAGCGGGATGCTGCCCAGGAGGCCCAGCGCAAGGCGGAAGAGCATATCTGCCAGCTCGAGGCCGACCTGAAGCAGGCGGCTATCGACCGCACCTCCCTCGAGGGGCGGGTCCAGGAGCTTGGTGTCGCGGAGAAGAGGGCTCGAGCCCAGGTCGCCACTCTGGGGGAGGTGGCAGCCAACCAGAAGAGGGCCCTCGATGGTACCGGCAAGGTCATCGAGGACCTCTGGGCTAAAAGCAACGACCAAGCTGCGGAGCTCGTCGAGGTCCGCCACCAACTCCAGAGGGCCGAGCAGGACTATGTCGTCCTGGAGGGATACGCCAACGGTGAGTTTTTTTGGAGATGTTACTGAGCTTGCTTGGTTTTTCCCTTTCTCCTGCTTTTTGGTTTTGACGCAGCCTTCTTTTTGCTCTGGCAGAGCTCAACGGGGACAAGGCCCGCCTCCACGAGGACTTGACCAGTCTCCGGGGTCTCCTCGGGGTGGAAACAAGTCTGAACGAGAGGCTCAGGGGCGCCGTCTCCTCCTTCTGCGATGGTCTGGGGATCGAGCCGGAGCTGCCGGTTGACGGGGACGTGGGCGGAGACGCCCTCTTACGCCGGCTCTTCGCTGCGACCGACGAAGTGATGGAGCAGGTCCGGGCCGCCCTTCACATAGGTGTGAAGCGGGCGCTCGCGGTTGTCCGCTCGGGTTACATCTACGACCTCGATGTCGTCTCTAGCGGCTTCGTCGTCGACCCAAGTATGAGCGAAGAAGAGAACGTGGCGAGGTGTCACGAGCTGATCGACGCCGCCGAGGTGCCCGGCGGAGAGCTGGCGAAGCTCTTCGAGGCCGAGGTGCTTCCCCCGCCGAGCGATGAAGGCGATGAGTAGCTCAGGGCCTGCGAGCCAAATCTGGACAAGAAGGTCCATGTAATAGCTTAACTTTTGTAATGATACAATATCGAGCCCCTGAGGGCCTCTTAATGCATTTTGTTCGAGATGCATCTGGGTGTTTTTATTTCTCGAGTTGTCTCTATTTCTCTTTGCCTGAGTTGTCGCTTGTAGGCTAACTGTTCGACGCACGCTCGTATCTCTAGAGGGGGAGCGAGTGGGGATACCATAGCCCTGAGGCGTAGGAGAGTCCCCGGCTCGACGACCCTAGACCCTTAGGGAGTTCGAGGCGTTTTTTACTTAGCCGTGAAGCGTACTTGGGGCGAAGATCGAGAGGGAAAGCCGAGTTTCGAAAAAACGTTAGAGTTTTTGGAGGACTTAGGAGGGGGGTCACCCCCTGTTAGCCCCCGAGGGAGGCTTGACTTTGCCGGAGCAGAGTCGAGGCTACCTCAGAGTTATGAATGAATGTGAAATGTATTTCGAGAACATTTTGTTCATTCATAATGTGATAAATGTACATAATGTAGAAAATGTACAAGGCCTCGAGGCCTTAAGGGTAGAAACGATGTAGCTGTTCGATGTTCCATGCGTTGGTGAGGATCTCGCCCTTGTCGTTCTTCAGCTTGTAAGTCCCTGGCTTTAGCACCTCTGCCACGATGAAGGGTCCCTCCCAAGGTGGCGTTAGCTTGTGACGTCCCTTGTTGCTTTGTCGGCGGCGCAGCACGAGGTCGCCGATGTCGAGGTCCCTTTTGCATGTGTTTTTGTCATGGTAGCGCCGCAGCGTCTGCTGGTACTTCGCTGATTTGAAGAGGGCCACGTCTCGGGCTTCCTTGAGCTGGTCGAGGGAGTCCTCTTGGGCTGTTGCGTTGGCCTGCTCGTTGTAGGCCTTCAGTCGAGGGGACTCGTACTCGAGGTCAGTGGGGAGGACGGCCTCGGACCCATGGACCAAGAAGAACGGGGAGAACCCCGTGGCTCGACTTGGCATCGTTCGGAGACTCCATAGGACAGCGGGCAGCTCATCGACCCACCTCTTGCCATGTCTATTTAGCTGGTCGAAGATCCTTGGCTTGAGGCCCTACAAAACCATACCATTGGCGCGCTTGACCTGGCCGTTAGTTCGAGGGTGGGCGACTGCGGACCAGTTCACCCTGATGTTGTGGTGGTCGCAGAAGTCCAAGAACTTTTGGCCGGTGAACTGCGTGCCATTATCGGTGATGATGACGTTGGGGACCCCAAAGCGGTGGATGATGTCGGTGAAGAACAGCACAGCTTGTCGAGACTGGATGTTGGCGATGGGTCGATCCTCGATCCACTTCGAGAACTTGTCCACAGCCACGAGGAGGTGGGTGTGGCCACCTTTGGTTCTCTTCAGGGGGCCAACCATGTCGAGCCCCCATACCGCGAATGGCCAAGTTATCGGTATCATCTGAAGAGCTTGGGCGGGTAGGTGGGTCTGCCTGGCGTAGAATTGCCATCCCTTGTAAGATCGAACGAGTTTGGTGGCATCGGCGACGGCTGTCGGCCAGTAGAAGCCTTGTCGAAAGGCTCTTCCCACCAGCGCTCTTGGCGCCGCGTGGTGGCCGCAAGGCCCCGAGTGTAGGTCTTTCAGCAGTGCCCTCCCCTCCTCGAGGGTGAGGCAACGTTGAAGTACACCGGTGGGGCTGCGTCGATACAGCTCGCGGCCATCCCCGTACAGGACGTAGGTTTTGGCGCGTCGAGCTATGCGTCGGGCTTCAGTGCGGTCCTCTGGGAGCTCACCCCGTATCAGGTACTCGAGGTAGGGTGCGCGCCAGTCCGTCGAGGGGGTTGACGTCGCGGCTGTTCCATCGATCTCCATGACCTCTTCCCCGCTCGAGGGGGGATCGGTCGAAGGGGATGGATCGACCCCTTGCTCGAGGGCAGGAGCCCCCGAGCCTAGGTCAACGGAAGGCTTGTGAAGGTCCCTCGAGAAGACGTTGGGAGGGACTGTACCTCGAGTAGATGCAGTTTTGGCAAGCTCGTCAGCGGCTTCGTTGTACCGTCGAGCGACGTGGTTGAGCTCGAGGACGTAGAACTTGTCCTCGAGCTTTCGGACTTCCTTGCAGTAGGCTTCCATCTTGGGGTTCTGGCAGCTCGAGGCCTTCATCACTTGGTCGATCATGAGCTGCGAGTCCCCTCGAACGTCGAGGCGCCGAACCCCGAGCTCGATGGCGATGCGCAGACCGTTGACGAGGGCCTCGTACTCAGCTACGTTGTTGGAGGCGGGGAAGTGAAGGCGGATGACGTAGCGCATGTGGACCCCTGAGGGCGATATGAAAAGCAAGCCAGCGCCTGCCCCCGTCTTCATCAACGATCTGTCGAAGTACATGGTCCAGAGCTCGGTCTGAACTTGCGTCGGGGGTAGTTGAGTATCGGTCCATTCTGCTATGAAGTCTGCCAATACCTGAGACTTGATGGCCTTTCGAGGAGTGTAGGAGAGGGTTTCCTCCATGAGCTCGACCGCCCACTTCGCGATTCTCCTCGACGCCTCCCGGTTCTAGATTATCTCCTCGAGGGGGAAAGACGAGACCACAGTAACCGGTGGCCCAGGAAATAGTGTTGGAGCTTGCGCCGAGTGAGGACGACGGCATACAATAGCTTCTGAATGTGGGGGTATCTCATCTTAGTCTCCGAGAGCACCTCGCTTATGAAGTATATGGGCCTCTGCACCAGCAGGGTGTGTCCCTCTTCTGCCCTCTCGACTACTATGGCAGCGCTAACTACCTGGGTAGTTGCTGCGACATAGAGTAAGAGGGGCTCGGCTGGGCTTGGGGGCACCAGGATAGGGGGTGAGGTGAGTAAGGATTTGAGCTTGGAGAGCGATTCCTCGGCCTCGACGTTCCATGCGAAGTGTTATGTTTTCTTCAGGAGGCGGTAAAGGGGTAGTGCCTTTTCCTCGAGCCTTGAGATGAACCGGCTGAGGGCGGCGAGGCACCCCGTGATCTTCTGTACGCCTTTAAAGTCATTGATCGGGCCCATCCTTGTAATTGCGGTGACCTTCTCAGGGTTGGCCTCGATCCCGCGTTGGGAAACTATGTACCCCAGAAGCATGCCTCGAGGGACCTCGAAGACACACTTCTCGGGTTTAGCTTTATGTGGTTTGCCCTGAGGCACCCAAACGCGATTTCAAGGTCCCCGGCCAAGTTCTCGACTGTTTTGGATTTGACCACGATATCATCGATGTAGGCCTCAACGGTCGGCCCTATGTGTTCCCAAAGACACGGAGCATGCACCGTTGATATGTGGCCTCGGCGTTCCGCAAACCGAAGGGCATGGTGGTGTAGCAGAACATGCCAAAGGGGGTGATGAAGGAAGTCGCGAGCTGATCAGACTCCTTCATCTTTATTTGGTGGTAGCCGGAATACGCATCAAGGAAGCAGAGAGTTTCACATCCCGAAGTGGAATCTACTATTTGATCAATGTGTGGTAATGGAAAAGGAACCTTAGGGCATGCTTTATTTAAACTAGTGTAGTCTACGCACATCCTATCCTTTCCATTCTTTTTCTTGACAAGTATAGGATTTGCTAACGACTCGGGATGATGTACCTCCTTGATGAATCCGGCCTTCAAAAGCTTGTCGACCTCCTCCCCGATGATTCTGCGCTTCTCCTCGTCGAAGCGGCGCAGCCGTTGCTTCACCGGTTTGAATCTGGCCCGGATGTCCAAGGAGTGCTCGGCGACCTCCCTCGGAATGCCCGGCATATCGGAGGGACTCCATGCAAACACTTCAGCATTCGCACGGAGAAAGTCGACGAGCACGGCTTCCTATTTGGGCTCGAGGGTGGCGCTGATCGTCAGCGCCGTCCCATCCGCGTGGTCGAGGTCGAGCGGGACGGTCTTGGTGTCCTCTGCAGGCTTGAAGTTGTCGGCGTGTCACTTGCGGTAGGGGATCTCCTTGGAGAAGTCGTCGAGGGCCGCGAGGATGGCCGACTCCCCGACTGCTTCGGCGTTTTCCACGCACTCGACATTGCAGTCGAAGGCGTGCTCGTAGGAGGTGCCGACGGTGATGACCCCCATGGGCCCTGGCATCTTCAGCTTGAGGTAGGCGTAGTTCGGGATCACCATGAACTTGGCGTACCCCGGTCGACCGATGATGGCGTGGTAGGTGCCCCGGAACGCGACCACCTCGAACGTTAGATCCTCCTTCCGGAAGTTCGATGGGGTACCGAAGCAAACGGGTAGCTTGACGCGGCCGATCGGGAGTGCCTTCTTTCCTGGGACGACCCCATGGAATCCTCCCACGCTGGGCAGGAGCGCGGTCCTCGGGATCCCCAGGAGGTCGAGGGTCGCGCTGTAGATGATGTTGAGGCTGCTTCCCCCATCCATAAGTACCTTGGTGAGGCGGGTGTTGAGTACGATCGGGTCGACGACGAGCGGGTAGACCCCCGCGCTGGGGACGTGCTTGGGGTGGTCGTCCTGGTCGAAGGTGATCGGCGTGTGGGACCAGTCGAGGTATCGAGGAGCCTGGGCTCGAACGGAGAAGACCTCTCGACGCTCCCTCTTGCGCTGACGCATGGTGAGTCGAGTCGAGGGTCCCCCGTAGATCATGTAGCATTCGTGTACCTCGGGGAAGCCCCCGTTCTTGCCATCGTCCCCATCGCGCGGGTCCCCCTTCTTGTCCTCTTTCTTGAAGCTAGGAGAGTCGAAGTGCTTTTTGAGCATGCGACAGTCCTCGAGACTGTGGTTGGTCGGCCCCTTGTGATAAGGGCAGGGCTCTTTCAGCATCTTGTCGAAGACGCCCCCGTCGAGAAGGGGACCTCGAGGCTTCTTCTTGTCTATCGCAGCGACAAGATCGTTGGGCTCGACGTCATATCGACCCGGCTGGTTCTTCTTCTTCTTCTTCTTGTTGACGTTGTTCTTCTTGGGCCCCTTGTTCGAGCCCCCGGGCTCGTCCGCCTTGGCCTTCCCCTTGTCTGGGGATGCGTAGAAGAACGCGCCAACGGCTTCCTCGCCGGCTGCGTAGTTGGCAATTATGTCCATGAGCTTGTTGGAGGTCTTGGGGGTGTTCCGTCCCAGCTCCCGCACCAACTCCTTGCAGTTTGTTCCAGCGATGAACGCGGTGATGACATCGTTGTCGGAGATGTGGGTTAGCGCGGTTCGCTGCCGCGAGAATCGACGGGTGAAGTCGCGGAGGGTCTCCCCTGGCCTCTTCTTGCAGCTGCGGAGATCCCAGGAGTTTCCTGGCCGCTTGTAGGTGCCCTTGAAGTTCCCCTCGAAGATCCTGACCAGGTCGGGCCAGTCTTGGATCAAGTCCGAGGGAAGCTCCTCGAGCCATCTTCGAGCAGTGTCGGAGAGGAAGAGGGGGAGTTGCCGAATGATGGCGTGGTCGTTGTCGGATCCTCCTAGCTGACATGCCAGCCTGAAATCCGCAAGCCAGAGCTCCGACTTGGTTTCGCCGTTGTACTTGACCAGGCTGGTGGGTGGACGGAAGCGTACAGGCAAGGCGGTTCGCCGGATGGTCCTGCCGAAGACTCGTGGCCCTGGCGGTTCCGGAGATCGACGTCGATCTTCGTCACTGTCGTAGCGCCCACCCCGATGAGCACTATAACCTCGAGCCTCGGCGTCACCGTGTCGGCGTCGTCTGTTCTCCCGTGGTGGTCGATCGTCGATGATGCGGTCTTGAACCGGTTGCCGCTCTGCCCCACCCGGGGGCGCTTGTCTTGGTGGACGGATACCTCTCGATTTTGTCGAGGGGATACGCCCTGATGCTCGGAGGTAGCTCCTCTGCGCCTCGAGGCCAAGCTCTCCGCTTGTTGCACGACCGCGGTTTGAAGAAGCCCCTAGATCTCGTTCCTGATGCGTCGTGCCTGGGGTGTCGATGGTGCTAGCATGTCACGTAGTAGCATCGCGGCTGCCATGACATTTTGGCTGGCACGGTTGTAGACGCGGGGCTCGTTTGCCCCTTCCTCGACGATATGTCGATGGACTTCCCGGGCCCGCTCGCGGGCTCCTGCACCCTGTGGGCGCCCCCGATCTCGCTCGAGGGCCTGCTCGAGCTGTTGAAGTCGTAGGCGCTCTTCCTCGAGCTTGGCGAGCAGCTCTCGGACTTGCGCGACCTGGACGTCCTGAGGTGGATTGGCTTTGTCAGGACTCGGGGGATCGGCATTTCGCGCTGGTGTAGCGTTGCCCCCTCCTCCTTCATCCGTGGCCGCGGCGTCGTTGACGTCGTCCTGGGAATCAACCTGGCCGTCGAGGTGGAAGCATTCCCGGGTGGGATCGTAACCTTCATCAGGGGAGTCCGAGTCGGGGTGGCCGTTGTAGAAGTTGGGGAAAGATCCCCCGCGCTCCTCCTCCAGCCATCGCCGTAACGTGCCCCAGGTGTGACGCCCTGGGGGCAGGGCCCGCGGTGGCTCCGGGCGCTCGTCCGGCGGAGGGGTAGTGACGGGGTTGATAGTCGTACGTAGCGGGTTCCCTGAGGACCCGTAACGCGTCTGCACCTGCGAGCCTACAAAAGCCGAAAAGAGTCTGGCGCTATCGTAGAGCCCGTGTGGAAACAGGTTATGCGGCGGTGCGGTCGAGTATGTCGGAGAAGCCACGGGGACCCTCTGAGATGACGGTGTGGCAGAGCCAAAGCCGGGCTCAGCGAGGTACCCGCCCCGACCTGCAAGCATGGGTCAAACAGGCTCCCGAAGGGAGGAACTGTGTCACCATCCGAGGCCGGGGAGGCGACATCCGACGTCTCGGGATCCACGCGGTGGCGAGCGTGGCGGCGTCGTTCGCGCCCCCTCCTGGTCACAGGTGAGAGGCGCGAGCGGTGGAGTGATGGGGTCGTGGAATCCATCTGGGAGAGTAGTTCGGAGTTGATCGACACGCAAAGCCCCCTACCTGGCGCGCCAACTGTCGGTGTTATGACCCAGGGGGTCAAGACCACCAACGAGTAAATTTGTGTATTGCGTGCTCCCTCTCCCAGATGTGATGCAAGAAGGACACAGGGTTTATCCTGGTTCGGGCACAGAAGGCCCTACGTCCAGCGGGGTAGGATGTACTGTATTATCTTGCACCGGGGTGCTGGTACAGGGGGGATACGAGCTGGTTTACACGGGGGTTCTCAGGATGAGCGGAGGCCTAGAACTAGCAAGACTATCCTAGGTGTCGGGTGGTGAGCTTCTTGCTGCGTCGCTCGAGCAGTTGGGTGTGTGTGTGTGTGTGCTTACACGAGTGTGTTTCGGGTCTAGAGTCTGAGTGAATCCTCTGGTGTTCGATCGGGTCCCCCTTTCTCTATCCCAGCGTCCCCTTTTATAGACTAAGGGGAGGCCTGAGAGTACAATTGCCATAAACTGTAGAGGCATGGGAGGGATGTCTACGGCGCCATGCTTGTGATGAGACGTCGATCACTGTGGCGGTGTGGTCTTCCCGTCCTTCCGGTGTTCAGGGCATGGTGATGGCTGACCGGGCACCACCGTACAGCATGGCGCAGCAGGGTTGACCTTCGGGAGGCGGGTGCGAGTCCGACAGCCGAAGCAGGACGGAGCGGACGGGACGGATCCCATGCTGGAGTGGTTGGAGGCAGGGGTCGAGCCCCCGTGTCAAGGGGGGGGTCGAGACCAGCCTGGCTCTGTCGTATCCCTGAAGACGCAGTCGAGAGCTGTCCTGTTCATGACTCGAGGGGCGCCTTTGGAGTCTGTACCTGCATCATGGCTACAGCGGCAGCACAGTTGACGGAAGTCCAGGGCATGGGCGGCGAGTTGGTGGATTTGATGTGGCAGTGTGTGCCCATGGCGTTAGGCGGGGGCAGGTAGCATCGGATCCCCTTTACCCCATGCTGGGAGCAGGTAAGCCGATCGAGCCTCCTACCTGGGGGTCGTTCGTTCGACCCCCTGACCGTCATTCGAGGGGTTCAAGCGGAGGCGGGGGGTCGTTCGTTCGACCCATGTCCGTCAGTTTTCCAGTAATGGGCCGGTTTTTGTTGTCGGTGGGAGAGGTCTCCGCGTGGTGGGCCTTTCTCCATGGACTCGAACGGTCGATCGGATTGTCTTAAAAATGGTTGCTATATTGAGCGTTAGTTTATCGAAGGGTTTAGGATACCCCTTACCTTTGTACCCGACACTAGGATTTGAAGTGTAAATCATAGTTGCTCAGAATAATATTCTCTATATTTTTCATGTAGGTCATATTTCCTGAAAACTATTATTTCAAAGGTTGTGGATTCACATTTAATTAAACCAATTTGGGAAAAGGGATTACTATTACTTTTTAATAAGAAACTAAACTTAATTAATCAAGTATTAATTAAAGCAAGAGCATATAACTCATATTCAGTTCTAATTTCATAAATAACAAAACATACATATGAAATGATGTCATATGCAAAATATGAATGCAATGCAATACTCATGCTTAAGGCTAATGATGATCCTAATGCAAGCTTGACAAAGGGTGTCATATATCTCATGAAATTTAGAAAGATTTTTGAAGATGCTCTAAGTTTAATATCGTTTTGGTTAAGTTTGTAAGGAAAAGAAAGACCAGTTTTAGTCTGCAAACTCCTGTCGCGAGAATCTGAATTATCGACGTGCATCCAGCGCCCATGACTCACAGCTGGATTAGTTATACGCCTCCAAACGATAACCAACAAAAATATCTGAAATACAAATTGCAAGCACAATGAGATCTGTAGCATCTATATATGCACGGTAGATACACAGTGTCCATTGTTATTCATTGTACAACATAACAACAAGTGTAAAAAAACAAGCGTAAGGATTAATTGGAAGAGCTAGGTTAATTATAACCTTCTGTTGCCAGTCCTTGTCCCTGCAAAGTTCGAGGATCTTCTGTAGCACTACCAGGCTACAGCTAGCCGGCTAGCCAGCAACCACTACCAAAATCTAAAAGTTCTTCTAATGAGGTGAAGTTCTCTAAATATTTTGATATTTAAAATTTTCCACTAAATGTTTCCTAGTGACAATTCTTATATATCATAACTAGTAGTAGTGTTTTACTACTAATTAAAAACACTAAGAGAAGTTCACCCTTCTAATACTAAGCCCACGACATAGCCAGCCCTGGCGCAAGACCACAGCCGGCCAGCAGCCAGCCACGACTGGCGGCTACACCTAGCTAGCGGCTGGCCAAAACAATAAATTAAATTTGAATACTGTTCTTGTGTCAATTTAACTGGATTTTTAGGGTTCAAAGGTTTTCATGATTTTGTTTTTCCAGTCATCAAGATGGGCTCGTGTAATCTTTCGCTCAAGACAAAGAGGGTACGGTGTACGCTGACCCAGTGCCTACAATCAACGAGACTCCCATCTACAGGTACGCACGGTACTTTGTGCGTGTAATTAATTGATTGATTGATAAAGCAATCATTTTAGGGTATCACAGGTTTACTCATGTAAATTTAATTATTTTCAATGTTACGGACTGGCTTGTAGATGGGTTTAATTCTATGAAGTGGAAATGGGACACATATTTAGTACATGGAGTGTGAATGTCTTGGTCTTTTGGAAAGACAATGTGCTACAACACTATGGCCAAAGCTATTTGCGTATAATCTTGGTGGACGAGGAGGTGCATTCAAAGCTTATCTTTTTAGACCATATTTAAATTTACTGTTTACGGACAATTGTAATCTAACTTTTGGATACAATGTTTTTATAGGGAAACAAAATGGAAGTGATTGCCTACGGCGATCAAACCATGAGGTGGAACAATTTAATTATTTGTTGTAGGCCAAGATTACGACTTCACGAGAGTTAGCTTTGTGCCTACTTATGTTGACTCCTTGCACTACATTTCTCGGTTATGTTATGATCTTAGTAGTCATGTTCTTACCGAGGAACGGGAACGTGGAACGGGAACAGGAACTTGGGGTGCTACTTTATAATCTAGGAACGGGAACATTTGCGTTTCCGGGATGGGGACGTTCAATTCTCGAAACGTGGAACATGGGAACGTGGAAAAGTGGCCTGGCTTCTAAGGTTATGATTACTATGGCATTCTATGTGCACAAACAATAGCTAGTTAATGCGCCATTAAAAACTATCTAGATTGCTCAGTGTTCTCGTAGCTTCATGGAATTCAAGGATGTATGGATGAGTTCGTTCTTGCAAGTATATCTCGTACGTCTATAATTAAAATCGTGAAGCTAATTGTTCATGCACCTATTCCATGAATGTTTATCCTTGACTATGTTAATTTTATGAGCTTAATTTTCTTTTTAATTTATCATTTTAACGTTGGTATTTAATTTTATAGTATTATTATCTTATCGAGTGATTTATGTATTTTTAGTATAAATGTTTAGTTGTCCCATAATAACTTATGGGCACTATAATAGAACAATTGGGAACCTGTGACACGCCACTCTTTGTGTGTATGTGTTTATTTTAAGAACTTTGTTTGTTTTGATTAAATGTTACTTTAATGTTGGTATTTAATTTCTCTGTTATTTTATAGTGGGATCAGTATGTTTTTAGTTAAGAAATGTTGTTGTCTCGTAGGAACGGACGTGTGGTAAAAAAAATTCTACAAAGGCGACGCGGGGCTGTGCAGTGCCAGCACGTATTGCGATCTTGGGCTGGCAGGAATGATGTGCGGGCCGCGGCAGGCCACCAAGGACGAGAGCGCATCTGGGCCATCGGCGTGGCTAGCAGGCCAGCAGCGCGTGGAAAGGAGAGGTGGGCGAGATCTAAAACTCATGCTATTATTTTGTTTTTACAAAAAAACAAACTTTATATGTTGAAGTGTATAAAAAAAATCAGTGAAACTTTTCTCGAATTTTGTGCGTATATAGACGAAAAAATTATACTTCTGAAATTTAAAACTCTGGTCCGTACTCACCAATAGCACGTATACTCCTCTTATATACTGTATCAAATAGAGCAGCGCTATTTTGTCGCTTTCCGATTACAACATGTCGCTGACCGCTGGAGGTCGAGGAACAGCTGAACAAGATTAGCCAAGAAGGTGAACCGCTGAACCATGCTACACGATCCATCTTCGGTAAGATGGTGACCAAACTCTGGAAGAAATATATATGGATTGCGACGTGATCCACCTCGATGCATGGCTCGTCGTCTCACCGAACGAAAACTAAAAGCATCATCTTGAGCTAGACGGCTCGGAAGGCCAACAACCAATGCCAGGTGATGGCACGTCCATGACCAATGTCAAAAGGACGAACTGCTCCAAGTTTTTTTTTTCATCAGGGCCTCCGTCCAACAGCTATAAATCGCTAACCATCTCTCGTCTCTTCTTGCATCGATCACAAACTGCTTGTTCTTGAGCCACCAGTAAACTTCTGTGCACCAGTAGTTCTTGCATTGAGCCACCAATGGCATCCACCTCGAGCCTCACTGCAGCGGCCGTCTCCGTGGTGCTCATGCTAGTCATAGGCAGCGGCGACACTTGCCACGCGGCTCGCCTGCTCGCCGACGCCACGGCGCCCGTCGCGGCACCGGCTGCCATGCCGGGCGTCCCGGCTCTGCCGAAACCCACGGTGCCGGCTGTCCCCACCGTGCCCGCGGTCACCGTGCCTCAGATGCCGGCGGTGCCCGCGGTGACGCTGCCACCAATGCCTGCGGTGCCATCCGTCCCCGCGGTGACCGTGCCAACGGTGCCTAGTGTGCCTGCCATGCCGAACGCCGCCCCGCTGCCGCCCGTTCCCGCCGCCGTCGTGCCTGCAGTGCCTAAGTTGACGCTGCCACCGATGCCGTCGATCCCGAAGGTCACGCTGCCGCCGATGCCCTCCTCCATCCCTAGCGTGCCAACAATGCCATTCCAGGCGCCACCTCCAAAGGCCTAAGAGAACTAATGTCTTGCACCCAAACCTGCAGTTGTGTTCCGCTGTGCACAGCTTCTCCCTTTATTTATGATGATTCTCCATATTTTTGTGTAAAGTTTTTCCATACTTTATTTGGTCAATTATTCATTTATGTATGTATTTTCACTCTATATATGTATGATCTTAATTTCGATTGATGACAGCATGTCTACAATTTTTCATCTTCTTGATTAATTCGTTTGGTGTCACAACATCAGCATTTTTTTACATTCTTACCGACAGTAAAACACATGTAATTTTTTTCCTTTCCTTTGACAACATGTACACGGTAAGGAAGCAACGCTATGCTTGTTTTTGCAGAGCTATCAGCATTCATCTATCTAATCCACGACCTCTATGTTATTTTGGCATGCTGCTGCTGCTGCTACTGTAGCTTCTGTTTCCACGGATGTCTCTGAAGAACCTGAAAATGTCTCCGGACAAGCCTTTCTAGCTTCAAATCTAGCTCTCCTCTCAACAGCCTCTTGTACCCTCTGTGCAAACTCTTCGTCAGAGCCAGTCAGCATGTACCGCAGCTTCATGTTTATCCTGTTCGCCACCAAAGTTTTGTGCCGAGGTTCTATCCTGTCCTCCAGGGAGTAACTGAAGAACCTGGGAACCATCCAGTAACAGGCATTAGAGGATGAGGGTCACAACAATGACAAAAAATAATTAAGCTGTAAGTCTCTTCATTTTACAAGCAAAACATGAGCTCCAAACTCACCGTGGAAACTCGATGAGATCTTTCAGTGGCCGCACCATTACACGCCTCAAGTACTGGTGTTTTGGTCTTAGGATATCCACATTGTATCTGAGAAGCGTTGGGAAGTCGGCAATCATCTGACCCAGCACAAAGTGGTAGATGCCCAGTGACCGGAAGTACTTGACACTGACTTCTAGCTTATGTGCGATACTGCAGCCCAAGAGCTGTGGATCCAAGGCAATAACCTTTCCAATGTCATCTTGTTTTACTCCACCTTTCGTCAGCAGGAATATAACCTACCATTTACACATGTAGTGTAAGACAGATGGAGTAGATTAAGAAATTAGTAAAAAATATTAACAACTGAAAATAAACAGTGCCTTGATAAATTCCGTCCCTTGTCGGTGGCTACAAAACCAGCATTTCCAAACAAAACACAAAGACAGTTATCTAACTCTAATTTGTTGTTGCTAACTTTGGATGTTTAATTTCAAGAACTGCACATCATTGCTGCAAGGCTCATATCAGGTTCACTTGGATAGAATTATGTCCCTTGTTATTCACCACAACACCAGCAATTCCAAACAACACACTCAGACAGTTGTCAAATTCACTGATGCTAACTTGTGATGTTTAATTTAAGTGAATGCATATAAGGTTCAGATATTATATACCTTACAGCTTCACTGAGAAAATGATGCACAATGTGACTGCCTTTGTGTTAGCTCACCATGGTGAACCAATATTAAGAAGTACGTAAGTACCAACATGCTATTGTGTTCAAAGGTTTGGTTATCAAAGCTCCAGTTATTAGAAGTTTAGTGCCTTTGATAGAATGAGGCTTTCTGAGACTACTTATTATGGTGTTACCTATACTGTTGCCAATTAAGAGAATTCCCTACATTATGTACAGTAACTTCCTACCAAAACTGGAAGTAGTATAAAAAACGGATGCAATACAATCTAATCTAAACAAAACAAATCAATATTTACTGAAACTGAAAATATAAATAATAATAATAATAATGAGATACAAGAACATACCACTGGGCTTATTTTCTTGTACAGGCTATAAGTTAATACAGGAGGAAACTTCACAAGCACATTGCCAATTGCATCAGTCCTCCACACCAATATCTATAAGAAATTGTACCTAAAACATATGATTGGATAGCAGACTTCAGTACACCAGTAGCACAGAAATAAGGAAACAATTAGTCCTATTGGATAATTTAAGAGTTTAACAAATCGCAGTATTTTTAAATAGCAGATTCACAAATCACAACATCATTCTGTGAATAACACAAATTGAAGTGTCTGAACAGTGTCAAAGCAACTAATAGATTACCTTTGGTGCAATAACTGTCTCCAAATCAAGACAGAATATTGTAGGTTGGACCATCAACATTCGCTTCATGCCATCCCGTGATATGTTAAGGTGATACAGGTATTTCACAAGAGGCTTCCACCTTTCTTCAATGCTACAGGCCATGAGCTGTGGCTTGAAAGCCAGCAACCTCCCAAGTTCTTCAGAGCTTAAACCAAACGCTTTCAGATATTGAACCTGTGACAAAGTAATGCTATTTAATTAGCAACTAGAAGAATAAACGTGAAGACTCAAGAACTGAAAACAGTATTTAAAGTATATCAGTAACTTTATTAGAATTCTTCCAGAAGTACAACTTTTTTATTGAACAGATACAACTCAATCATAAACCATTCTGAATATCAAAATGACTCTTGCTTGCCCATAGCAAGCAGCAGTAAATAAAATGCAGAAAATGAAAGGTGCATCTACACATATCCAACGTGCAGCAAAAATATCATAGAACTGAACTAAATGCAAGAAAACACCTTACTGTTCATCTCTTCCAGGCTTAGAAATCCAAGAACTCTTGGATAATCATAGACCATTGTGCCAAAGTCCTTGTCGTCCATTCCCAAATCCGTATAAAACCTGACTCTTGTCTCCAACTCATCCATTGACAAGCTCAGCAACTGTGGACATCTGCTTACCACATAACCAATCCAGTCTCTCCTGACACCATGGCTTTCCAAATAGCCAATAACCTCTTCCAATTCTTCAAAGCTTCGGTTCAAGAAGGATCCGCCGCTTGCAAGGACACGGCCCAAAAAATCTCCTTTTACATAAATGGACCTAAGCCACTTTATCATCCTCCTCACTTTCCCCAAATCGCCAGAACATGCACAAACGACTTTCGCGATTTGGGGATATGTCATTGAGTTGTGCTTGAACCACCTGAAGTATGCAATGTAACAATCTCAGTACTAATTGGCGTCTTAGGAACTACAGTACATGCCTAATAAACTACAAAAACTGCATTTTTATTATTTACAAATTGCAATGCTTCTGGCAACTGAAAGAATCTCAATTCTTGTGCATACTGAACAGAAATAATTCGAATAAAAAGATGAAATAAGAAAAGCTGAGATCTTTACTTGACTAGTTCGACAAGACCGGACTCCTGGATGTACGCCTTTGCCCGGGCGTTGAAGGACATGTGGGCGAGGTCGGGGCGGTCCCGCCGCATTGCAGCGGCCTCGAGACGACGCGCGGTCTACAAAGGGTCCCATCCGCACCATGAGGTTCTTGATGTAGGTCAGGCCGCCGACCTTCCCGCCGCCGAGCACGGCCACGAGCGCCTCGGCGGCGACGGCGCGGCGCACCTGGAGGGCGCGGCGCAAGACAGCGTCCTCCGCCTCGGAGACGGAGGAGCTGGTTGGGGTGGAGACCGAGCCAGGGAAGCGGGGCTCCCGGCGCGGCGCGAGGGAGGCGCGCTCGGCGGCGAGGAGCGCCGCGGAGGGAGGAGGCGGAGCCGGGGGCGGGAGTGCCGGGTGGGTCGCGGTTGTGGGGTTCTGGAGGCGGGAGACGGCGACGAAGGTGGGGAGGCGAAGGCGGGTGCGGCGGCGGGAGGTGGGACTCGGACTCGGGGTGTGGAGCGGCAGGCGGAGGTGGAGGTGGGAGTGCGGGAGAGCGGCGGCCATTGGAGTGTGAGGGAGTGTGTGACTGAGGTGGAGCGTACCTCCAAAGTCCTATCCATCCTCTCTCTCTCTCTCTCTCTCTTTTGTTTTTTTAATAATTGACTGAAAAGTGGAAAAAAAAACGCTTTGGCTTTGGCCTTTAGGCGTGTGAAAAACATGAGCATTTCAAACAGCTCTAGATTTTGATCATTGATAATGATAACAATTAATGTGCTATGTGTGCAAGAGGTTTAGTGGCACTCATCCACTTCATGTTCATGTTCATGGGTAAATCCAAATCCAATCACCCATCTCAAGTAAGGTCACAATTACAAGCAATATGTTCTTCTTTATTAGTCCAACAAGCTAATGGCTAGAGCAATGTTGAACCAACAACTCAATTCAGTCCACATGCTACATGCTGCCTTCACCATGTGCATGGCCACATGGTGAATGCTCAGTCAGTCAATGTTTGCTCTCTCTCTCTCATACACACACATGTTTCTCCTTATCCCATAACTAATTATCAATCCAAATCGATTTAATCCTAGATGGCACCGCAGCTAGTAACTATGGTGGGCTATCATTGACCCCCCCCCCCCCCCATGAAATAGTGCTTGTAACGGCATTGCTGCAACCAGCTCTCTCGCTCATGGTCTCTAGGAGAGTGGAAGTAAGAGGTAAGCTATAAAGGTTGGGACATCAGGGCATCGGGAGACCACGGCTAAGAGAGAAATCTAAAATCTCATACTCATGATATCCCAATTCAGACAGGTTTGGCATGATATTAATTATTACCAATATATGTTCCATGTTTCACGGAGATTGTATTTGTAGATCTTTGATAAACGAGGAAGAAAAAATGGTTGATTTGAAGTTTTTGGCTTAGGAGTACACATTAAAATCCTTGCTCCACCATTGTCATCACTACTTGATCGAAAACTTGCACAAACTCGTTCTAGTATTCTACAATAGTTGAGGACACCAAGGCATGCAATCGCACACCAATAATGCCAACATGTCTGACTATTTCGCTTTAGTGAGCATCGGTGAGCTTGCATCCACACAGCTCTGGCATTCCACATTGGAGAAAAGCCGATCTCCATCATTGTCGAGCTTTTTGAATGCCTCATCATAGAAGTTCCAACTTCCAAAATATCCAGCTTGACATTTCTAGTGTCATAGACCCATACAGAACCATCAAACACATTTGGGGCATGATGAGTTGATGACTCCTTCAAGGAAGTTTCACCAACAATGCTCGATCACTAGCCCAAGAATGGGTATAAGGTTTTCACCTAGAGAAAACAAGGTACTTCTACTTCTATCATGAAATATGAGGGATTTTAGTTATGCACATAGATATGCATCTCATAAATACCTATCTACATGCACATATCTAGTCTCTTATGTCCTAGCTAGGACAAAGACACTTGGTCAAGAAGCCATATCATAGATACCAAGGAGGGAACAACAAACACAAGGCTTGACATTTAACCTATTGTCTTGACCTTTGTGAATATACCACTGAAAGGGTAGGTGAACCCTAGCCACGCCCACCACACCTAATGTAGATTCTACCCTCCTCAACACTTGGGCAATATGGAAAGGATATATGAAGGGAGTATATATTGGGCATTAGGGGTCTCGCAAAACACTTCAAGGAAATTAACGGTATAGGTAGCAAAGTCCAAACCGATTATTTTACTACTGTCACAAATACTATCAACCAAAACACCACAAACAAATAACTCAGTGATGTTGGTTTCCATAAACCACATCCTCCTAGCATAGCTCCACCTATTTTGTATGAAAATGATATTTATAATTACAGAATCACATAAATATTATAAATACACATAACTATATATGATGAAACCTACTAACATCAATATTATATATAAATAATAATGTAACTAATTCTAAATGTATTAATAATGACCCAAGTAAAAAATGTTAGAAAAGCTAGGTAAAAAAAACTTCATGTATACTTTTTTTGAGATTAAAACTTCATGTATATTGCTGTTGCAACAAACACCGAACACATCACACCAGGATATTCACAAAGGTTTTGCTTACGTGGGCCACTTTGGGCAATCCACCATGCATAGCCTAGATTTTGGCCCATATGCAAATCAATTCCCAACAGTGATCAACCAGACATCAATTGTGCTTACACCCACTTTGATGCTTGTTGTAAAACATGTGTCATCTCATGATATTCTGTTTTTTAAGAAGTAAAAAAGATTGTTGCTACAGAACAACACAATAATCGCTTTGTCATTTATTATGACAAAGAAACCTTTTCAATAATTCACAAAGTATAAAAATCGTCATCGTGTAAGTTTTGATGTTTGTGTTTCTTGTAAAAGGTACACGGAGCATCTTTAAGAGATTAGTCAAATCGTTTTATAAATGTAAATTTGGCTATTATGAAAGAAAAAGATGTCTCCAACAGACTCTGTAAACGACTCTCCAAATTTAGAAGATCTTCATTCTACCTCATTCGCTCTCTATCTTTGGATAGCCTACCTCACTAGCCATCTAGACTCTTCATTTTACAAAGTCTGTTGGAGTAATCTAGTATTATCTATTTTAGAGAGTAACTAAATCACTAAATTTGGCTATTATATTTACAGAGTCTCTTAAAGATGCTCTTATATATATCTCAATCACGATTTTCCTTTTGTTCATCAAAGAAGAAAAATAGCTGAGGCTTATCGTTGAAAATCCATATTTACTCAAGATGAAAACACAATAGTACTATCGTCAAGATGCAGAACTCTCTAGCAGCGACATTTGAAACACAATGACACATTGGCATACGATCAAACCACACAACTACTTTTATTTATTTGGGTCTGGAATATACGAACTGCTACATAGAAACTATAAAATCAAATATGCCTGAATAGCAAATGCTGCATATATAGTTATCCTCCGATGGACCTGAAGAACCTAACGAACGCCTTCCTGAGCTTCTTGCCGGTCTCGGAAGGCCTCCGGTGGTGGCGCTTGAAGAGGTCGTCGTTGCACTCGCAGAGCATCCCCATCCTCTCCATGTCCGCCGCCTTCACGAGCTCATCCTTCACGGCAGACTTGTCGACGACGGTGATGTCGCACCGGACGGCGAAGCAGTCGTCCTTGAGGAACCCCGAACGCTCCAGGTCCTTGAGGGTGATGAACTGCAGGAAGCCAGTGCAGTTGTCTTTGGTGCTCGGAATCGATCGGATAGGTGCACGTTTTGGCGTACGGTGGCCACGGCAGCAACCTGGAGCGGGGGTATACATATACCAAGGCGAACCGGAGCTCGGCGTGGACGACGCCGGAGCTCTCCTCCGTGTCCTCGTCGTCGTCACGCACGAGGTAAAGGGACATGTACGTAGCCGGCGGCCGCAGCACGGAACCCGTTGGGATAGCAACAGATCTTCCAGGTGTGGCCTGCCGCCTGGAATCGGCAGGAGTCGAAGTACTCGCCGTGGGGGTGCATGTCCTTGAGGCGCTTGTAACCCTCGATCTTGACCATGTGGTGCCCCGTGGAGGTCGCCGTGGCGGCGACCGTGGAAACGGACACCTCTGGCGCCGTCGACGGCATCGCGATCTGCGCGCGGTAATTATTAGGAGGAGAGGAAACAGGATGGATGCGTGGATGCATTTTTTTCCCTCTTATATATAGCCACAAGCAAATACGAGTAGTAAACATGTCAAAAACCTTCTGGCTGCGCTAACCGCTAATAAACAAACGAGAAGCATCGTGATCTCTGGGACCTCTCTAGTAATAATACTGGGAATCTTAACACCACATATCTCTGTAGAGGCTTTGTTCGGTAAATCACCTCCCTGAGGGGATTATAGAAGATTTAATCATCTCCAATTTCTTTTAATAATCCCCTCAAATTCCCTTCTAATTCAACAAGTTCCCACCAAATCAAACACAATCGAAGATGGTCTCTAAAGGCTAGTTTGGTAAAGTTTGCGACCAATTTCTTCGAGAAAGCATCGACACTGCACGTGGAGGATGAGGACGGAGGACGACGCGGACCTAGCGTCAGCGGACGCCACCTCCACACCCGATTCACTGGGCTGTGGACTCACCCCTTACTAGTTCTCCGCCGGAGGATACCCACTTGACTAAGGAGTAAGGACAACGACGACTCCGATAAACGCCGCCTCGATAGCTTCATCAACCAAGTGGCGCGTAAGAGGGACTCTCCACTGATTCGTGAGCCTCCAAAACAGCCCCTGCTAAGCCAGTGATTCCGTGACGGAGCATAAGGTTAGTGGCTCAGCCCCTCTCTCGTGTATCTGCTTCCAAATGAGGTGAGGTGTTGATCATGTAGCGGATGTGCTTCGCCAAGGGTCCATCAGCATCATCTGCGTCGGAGTTGGATGCCTTCGATAAGCTCTTCGGCGGCGACCTAACTGCGTCCGAGGCTAAAACGCTTGACGAGCTCTTCCCGGCGGTTCGGTCCAGGCAGCCACGAAGACACAAGGTCACCTCCTAGGTCGCATAGTTGTGCCGGTATTGGTCGTTTCTTTCAATATAATATAATATCAAATCTAGAACTCTTGCTAGGATGGTTCAGCTACGACTGTATCAGGTTGACCTCATGTGGCGTTTGGTACAAGCGCGTTGTATATTTTGTCTAAACTCTTCTACTTGATACAATGATACACAAATCTTTTGCGTAAAATTTCCAAAAAAGATTACATGGAGCTCTACCAAATAACTAAGCACAACTAGGTTTTGATGGAGAGCTGACAAGAATCACTTCTCTATTTATATTATCATGGAATGGAAGCTAAAAGCCGTCTCTACCTATCCCCATTCAAGCTTCGCTGGAATCACTCACAAATCACTTATCATATATCCTTACTCACCAGAATCACTCCAATAGAAAATCGAGGTCTAAAACTCAAGAACCAGAAAGTGAAGCTCTATCAAACTAGCCCTCAAATAGGCAGTGGCCTCACTAAGACGATGTTCAGTTCATTAGATGGCCTTTACTTGCGGAGCATAGTTCTTTGATGTGTTATTTAGTTGATGAAGAACGAGTGAGATGGAATGGTTCCTAGAAAAAAGAAACTCATGATTCGGGACTGTTGCATCCCACGAAAGTTCCTAAATGCGATTGTTCTACATTGATGACATCATGGTCTCTATTATAGATATTGTCTACAGAACACTCAAGTGCTTTGACCTCTTCCCATATACCCGATTTCTTTTCTATTCCAATTCGAGCTCTGTCACTGTTATTATGGCGGGGTAGGGTCTC
Source organism: Microstegium vimineum (assembly GCA_022036555.1). Classification (NCBI taxonomy): domain Eukaryota; kingdom Viridiplantae; phylum Streptophyta; class Magnoliopsida; order Poales; family Poaceae; genus Microstegium; species Microstegium vimineum. Next base: position 4,725,230 of record CM039119.1, read on the forward strand.
GTCGGAGCTAACCTATGATGCCACCAAAGAGTTATTGTGCAATGTTCAACAGTTACCTTGGAGTGACCTTCATGCTAACTTCTAGTGCCCTTCCCCAGAGCCGCACTAGAGAGTTTCGGTGGCTACAGCTAGCCACTAGTGAGCTCCGTTATTTGTGTCTTCTCGATTTCTTGTACTCGAGCCTTGGACTTCATATAAGTATTCTATAAGGTCTTCAACATAGCTCATTGGTCTTACTTTAGGTGTTGATAAGTTGACCTTCATGTTGCCTTATCCAAGTCCATCCTTACATCCATTTGAACTAAAAGCTTGTATTACTTTTTTGAAGCCGGGATGATCTTTAGTCCCGGTTGGGAAGAGCCGGGACTAAAAGACAGACCCTTTAGTACCGAATTCTTAGTCCTGGTTCAGAAACCGGCGGGACTAAAGGCTCTTCCCAACTTGGACTAAAAGCTAGTATTGTATTGTGTGCGAGGTGGTCGATGGTAAGAGATTATGGTTACACATCGTCGATGCATATGAAAAACGAAACGACGCGTATAACTTTTATTTCTCTCCCAACGTATTTACACGAAGGAAGAAAAAAAAAGTGATTCGCGACAAACACAAGTACGTTATCCAAAGATGGAACGACACATCCTAGCAAACGCCTCCCAAAGGGTCTGCAAAGGCGTCACGTGGTGGCGTTTGCACGTGGCATCGCTGCACCTACAGAGCATCAACCCTAGCCTCTGCAGGTCCTGCGCAAGCACGACCCCCTCCTTGACGCACGGCCGCTCCTCGACGACGGTGACCTTACACCGGACGGCGAAGCAGTCGTCCTTGAGGAACAATGAGCTCTCCAGCGTCTTCACGCCGATGAATCGCGGACATCCACATTGCATCCCTGGGGAGATGGGGCGAATGGCCGAGACGCAGTACGACGGCGGCGGGCGGCACAGCACCGCCAGCCTGCCCTGCTGGTGATGCACCAGAGCGAGCTCGAAGTCGGCGTTGACGACGGTCGTCGCAGCGTCGGCGGCGTCGGTTAGCCGGAGAAACAGCGAGACGAAGCCGGCGTCCTCCTCTTTCTGGCCGTTGAGGTAGCAACGGAGCGTCCAGGTGTGGCCTCCTGCCGTGAACGGGCAGGACTCTATGCAGCTGCCGTTCTTGCCGGCGTGCGTCGCCTTGAGCCGCGAGTAGTCCGAGACCTTGAGCATGTGGTGCCCCGCGCCGGTCGCCGTGGCGGCGACGGTGGACACGGTGATCATCTCATTCTCCTCCGGTGAGCCTGACGTCCGTTGGGCATTGGGATTGGTATCTATGGGCACGTAGCTCGACATCGTCACGATCGAATTAGTGAAAACGTAAAGAGTTCGATCTTGGCAAACGACGGCGACGATCGATCGATAGCAGGAGACTTTGGTTTGGATATATAGGCAAATATATACCAGCTCGATCTTTACCCAGGTCGAGTCGGAAACGACGTGCGTATATTTGATTTATGATGAAATCGGGAACGATCGACGTAGGTATACCCTTTAATTCGTCGGCGGTGGCTTAATTTGCAAGTCACAAAAAATAAGTTTGGAAGCATATATATTTGTTGGACAGGACTCCTGCACGAGTTTCCAAAATCTAACTCCTAAAAAATATTTAAGGTAATTTCCAAAATCTAATCCTAAAAAATATTGAAGGCAATTTTGCATCACGACTAATTTCAAATCACTCTAAATATTTTATACTTTATTTCTCTGTTGTGCATTTATGTCGGAAATATGTTCTACTCTTTAATCCTTCCTACTATACTCTCCATACCTATATTTTAGTTAATGTTTAGAACAGTGACACGGTCTTCAAAACGTAAATTTGACCGGTTATATTTTAAAAAATATTTATTGAAATATAATATAAGTATACTTTTATGAAAGTATTTTGAAGACAAATCTATTGATATGATTTTTATTTTTCAAAACTTAATAATTTAAAAGTTATTCATAATTTTTATTCTCAATGTTTGACTTAAACGTTTTCCAAAACGTCAATTAATATGGATATGGAGGGCGTACATCTTTACATTTTCAGATTGATCGACTCATAAGTGTGCTTATATTTAGGCAGGATGAAATTGTTGAGAATGACGACGGATAAACGGCGAAGAACACAAGATTAAACCACAGCGAGACACAAGATTTAACGTGGAAACCCCTCCAATGCAAAGGGGAAAAACCACGGGCGTCAGCCAGCAAACACTCCTCACTATTATCAAGAGTCGGATTACAACGTCGTGCGGCGGCTTACAAGAATAATGAATGACTTAATCTCGGTGGAACCCTAGCGACGGGCCTCCGCTTCGCTTCGTCAGAAGTCCGGCCTTTGTCTTAGGCTATGAATTTGGAACATCTTCAACAAACTCCACCTTCAGACAAATTCACCTTGTAGCATAAATCAACAACTTCATCCTGAACATAACAAATAAAAATACCACTGACGCCAAATAGTCTCTGGGGCTAATCCACTAAAGAATCATGGCCCTAGTTGGTTTCGGTGATTAACGACAATTAGCGATTATTATGGCTAACGTGTGTTTTGCAGAAGCTATGAGTAGCCTAGCCATAGTGATCAACATGAATGGGTATCAATGGGTGTCACCTAGCCCCCAAGATGGATATCGTTTCGGATTTTGAAGAGACATGATGAAGACCCTAGAATGATAGGCTAAGTGTCATAAGGTGATGAAGGGCACATAGAAATAGATAGGACTTCTATTTTGATCTTTGACCGTACTATTAAGAGGGGTTGAGACTAGTAGTTTGACTTAGGAAAGCTTCATGAACTAGGTGTGGTGCACACTTGTCTTCCTTAGCTCTAAGCAAGCATATGGTGACTGTAAGATAGCCTAGAACAACTATCATATTCATCGCGGCGAAAAACGAAGTTGAGAGGTCTGTTTTCTGGGCGACGGACGCTCCTGACGGAGGCGTTGGACGCTGTCCGTCGCATCGGACAAAGACGTCGGACGCTGGGTGGTTAAGTCCACAGCGTCCGTCGGCCTTCCAGTGGCCGTGTTTTTTGGCTAAGGTTTTCAGAGTCCGACGGACGCTGTCCGTCGGCTAGGCGTCGGATGCTTGGAGAGCATCTGTCGGCCTTCCAGTGAGGGTGTTTTTCAACCTGAGCCAGAGTGTAGCGTCGGACGCTGGGAAGAGCGTCCGTCGCCCCTCCGACAGAGCGTCCGTCGCTGGGAAATCCTGTCAGAGCTACCCGTTGGGCAGGGCGTCGGAGCGTCCGTCGCCTAGGCGTCGGAGTGTCCGTCGCCCAATCTTTGTGCAGAACTAGACGTGGGGGCATGCGACGGAGCGTCCGTCGCCAACTTAAAAGCTGTGCTTTTTTCCAGCCCGAGGCAGTTTCCTTCAAGGCTATTTATAGTTGTTCACACTTCTCTCCCACCTTGCCTTTGCTCATTTCATTTGCTATGCTGTTTGAGAAGGTTGGGAAGAGAGCAAGAGCCCTAGAGAGAGAGAGTGATTTGAGAATCCATCCATCCTCTCCTCTAGTTCATCCAAGAGTTCAAGTGTGCATCCTCTAGTTGTGAAGCTTGAGTGAGTCAAGCGAAGATCGAGGCTTGTTACTCTTAGTGATCGACATCACCTAGACGGTCCGGTGGTGCTTGGAGGAAGGTGATCGCCGGAGGATTGTTGGCGGCCCTTCTTCATCGACGTTGTGATCGGTTGTGGGCGATTCACTGAACCGGAGTGGCGAAGAATCAGCCCGTAGAGAGCACTCATCCCTTGCGCGGGATTGAGGGGGAGCTATACCTTGCGAGGTGCTCCAACGAGGACTAGGGGGAGTGTTGACTCCTCGATACCTTGGCAAAACATCGCCGTGTCTAGCATCTCTTTTCCTAGCTCTTTCTTACTGCTTTACTTTCCGCACTTGTCTTTCAATTCATACTAGAATTGTGCAGGAAGTCTTCGCTTTCTATTGACTTGCTACCGCTTTCTAGCTAGGACACACAAGCGGTAGGCACTAGGGGGTTAATTGGCTCTTTATAGGTTTAATTCTTGTCTTGAAATTAAAAAGAGCCCAATTCACCCCCCTTCTTGGGCATCTTGATCCTTTCAATTGGTATCAGAGCCTTGTTGCTCTATATTAGGCTTCACCGCCTAGAGCAAGATGTCCCATGGGGATGGACCGCCACCCATGTTTGATGGAGATGACTTTCCTTATTGGAAAGTGCGGATGGAGGCCTACCTTGAGGCCGTGGATGTCGGCGTTCACAAAGCCGCCACCATAGGCGGATCGGTGTTCGTCGAGGATCCCTTCTTTGAGAAGAACAATGCTAAAGCGAAGAACATTCTTTTCCGTGGCATTTGCAAGGATGTGTTCAACCATGTGCGAAATTGTAAAACCGTGCATGAGATTTGGACAAACATTTGTGCTCTACACGAGGGCACCAAATGTGAAAGAGAAGAGCGTTATCACCTCATCATTGCTAAGATGAACTCTTTTACCATGCTATCGCATGAAAATGCTAATGAAATGTATTCTCGCTTGAATGTGCTTGTAGAGGAGTTAAATGGCCTTGGTCTTACTCAAATAACACCAGCTGATGTGGTGCGCAAGATACTTTGTGTATTACCAATAGACAAGTATAGCCACATCGTCACGGTCCTTCATCAAGGCGATCTCTCCACAACTACCCCAACACAAGTTTTGGGCAAGATCAATGCTCATGAGATGTACATGAAGATCAATGATGGACGTTCATCTTCCTCCAAGAAGAAAGAGAAGGACGAGAAGAAGGACTTGGCTCTCAAGGCATCTTCCAAGGAGAAGTGCAAGATTCAATATGTACTTGAGAGTGCAAGTGATGATGATGATGAAGACAACATCGCTCTTATGGTGAAGAAAACCACCAAGATGTTGAAGAGGCTAAACAAGAATGGAGTCAAGTTTGACTCAAAGAAGAAGAAATTCTTCACAAGCTCTTAAAGGAAGCCAATCTCCCAAATGAGGTGCTACAATTGCGGCACTCTTGGTCATCTAGCTCATGCTTGCCCCGAAGAGAAGAAAGACAAGTTCAAGAACAACAAGTTCAAGAACTTCAAGAAGAACAATGGCGGCAATGATGACTCAAATGATGATGACAAGAAGCAAGACAAGCCATACAAGAAGAAGAAGATCTTCAACTTCCACAAGAAGAAGAAGGATGGCAAGGCTTACATTGTGGGTGATTGGCTCACCGATATTGATGATTCAAGTGACTCCTCCGACGATGAGAGTGAAGAAGAGAAGGTGGCTGCCTTGGTGATTGGTTCTTCTATTCCATCACCACCTCCTCCTTCATCGTCGAGCTCATCCTCTACACACCTATGCCTCATGGCTAAAGGTGACAAGAAGGTACAAAAAGAGGATGATGATGATAGTGGTGACTCAAGTGGTAGTGAAAGTGATGATGATGACACACCATCCTATGATGAGCTAATAAAAATTTGCAATAAGTACTCTAGCATCATAAGGAAATATAAAGGTAAAAATGACAAACTTCTTGAGATCAAAGACAACTTGCATGCTAAGCTTGATGCCTTGTCTAGTGATAATGATGATTTGAAGCTTGAGATCAATTCTCTCACATCTAGCACTAGGGAGCTCAAAGCCTCTCTTAAGCAAGCTAATGAGAAACATAATAAGCTTGAGAGGTCATCCCAAGAGCTCCATACAAGGTATAACTTGCTAAAAGATGACTACAACCAAGTGAAAAGTGATCATGGCACACTAGTGGTACCAAATGAATTGCTTACTCAAGATCTTACACATATTGCTACTAACTCGTGTGCTAAGTGTGCAAGTGCTACCTCTTGTGAAAACGAGCTTGATGATGTGGCTCTTGAGCAAAGTGCTAAATGCAAGGGCAAGAGGGTTGTTGAAGCCGACAAGTATGATGACTATGTCAAGATGAAGGATGAGAAGTCAAAGCTCAAGGAAGAGCTAATCAATCTCAAGTCTAATAAGCCCATTGTCATCAAGCCAGCTCAAGAAGAAGACAAAGATGCTATCACTTTGATCAACTCTCTAAGAGAAGAAATTGTTAAGCTCAAGAATGACAAGACCAAGCTTACAAGTGGCCTTGAGGAGTTCACCAAGGGTCACAATCTCCAAAGTGAGCTTCTAATGAGTACTGTCATGAAGAATGATAAGACCGGTATTGGGTTCAAGGAAAACCAAGTGATGAAGGCCAATGTCAAGATTGAAGCCAAGAACTACTACAAGAACAAGTACAATGGATACAATCAAGAGAAGCCAAAGCCTAAGCCTAAGAGGTGCTTTGGATGTGGACAAGTTGGTCACTTCGCATATGATTGCAAGACTCGACCTCCCAAGACCTTGCCCAAGCACACTAGGTCATTTGCTCATGATGCTCACTACGTCATCAACAAAGATTCCAAGGGTAGACCACTTGTGGTGTTTCTTGGACCACCAATGAAGAACAAGCCTAAAGTTCTTTGGGTTGCCAAGGAGTTGGTTGACAAGACAATGGGGCCCCGCACTAAGGGGGTTCCCAAACAACAAGCTTAACTTCAAGTTGCTTGTGTGTAGGTGAACTACAAGACCGGTGGGAGCCATTGGGTAATTGATAGTGGTTGCAGTCAACACATGACCGGCGACCCCCGGATGTTCACCACATTTGATGAGGATTGTGCAAATCAAGACAAGATTACTTTTGGGGATAATTCAAAGGGCAAAGTACAAGGTTTAGGCAAAGTGGCTATCTCCCAAGATCAATCAATTTCCAATGTCTTGTTAGTACAATCATTGAGCTTCAATTTGCTATCGGTTGGTCAACTTTGTGATCTCGGGTTTCAATGTCTCTTCACTCCAAATGAGGTGATTGTGACCAAGATTGAAGATTCATCAATGATATTCAAAGGGTTCCGGCACAACAACCTCTACTTAGTGGACTTCACCTCAAATGAAGCTAGTTTGCAAACTTTTCTATTTTCCAAGAATTCTTTGGGTTGGCTATGGCATAGAAGATTAGCACATGTGGGCATGTCAACCTTGAAGAAGCTTGTCAAGAAGGAGATGGTTAGAGGAATTAAGGATGTGGTGTTTGAGAAGGATAAATTGTGTAGTGCTTGTCAAACCGGCAAGCAAGTGGCAAACACTCATCCAACCAAAGCTTTCATGTCAAACCTCAAGAGTCCTAGAGTTGCTACACATGGATCTATTTGGCCCTACCAGCTATGCTAGTCTTGGAGGAAATCTCTATTGCTTAGTGGTAGTGGATGACTACTCTCGGTACACTTGGGTGTTCTTTCTTCAAGACAAGGGAGAGACAACCGCTATATTCAAAAAGTTTGCTACAAGAGCTCAAAATGAATTTGATGTGAAGACCAAGAAGATTAGAAGTGACAATGGCACCGAATTTGTGAACACAAAGATTGAAGATTATTGTGATGAAGTGGGGATCAAGCATGAGGTATCCGCCACATATACTCCACAACAAAATGGTGTTGTAGAGAGGAAGAATCGGATCCTCATAACTCTAGCAAGGTCTATGCTTGATGAGTACAACACTCCGGAGAAGTTTTGGGTGGAGGCAATCAACACCGCTTGCTATGCGGCAAACCGTCTCTTCGTCCAAAGACTATTAAAGAAGACCCCCTATGAGCTCGTCAATGGGAAGAAGCTGAATATTTCATTCTTCCGGGTGTTTGATTGCAAAGTGTACATCTACAAGAAGCGCCAACACTTGGGTAAATTCCAACGGCGATGTGACATTGGTTTCCTTGTTGGATATTCGCTTAAATCCAAGGCATACCGTGTATTTAACAAAGCCACCGGCTTAGTTGAAGAAACGTATGACTTGGAGTTTGATGAAACTAATGACTCCCAAGGAGCGCTTGAGGATATTGATGTAGGTGATGAACCTTTGAAGGAGGCAATGAAGAATATGCCAATTGGTGCTATCAACCCGCAAGAGGTGGAAGAAGTTGAAGATGAAGCAAATCAAGATCCTTCTCCACCTCGCACGCCTCAAGTTGATGAAGAAGATCAAGTAAGGGAAGCTCAAGAAGACACTCACTTCCCTCAAGATCAAGCTGAGGCCGAAGCAAGCAATGTTGAAGCACCGCATCCCCCTCCTCAAGAGACAAATAGAAGATCAACACCTATCCTTCAAGCTCACCCCCATGATCAAATTATAGGGAGTCCATCACAGGGAGTTATGACTCGCTCTAGACTTGCATCTTATGTTGAACATCACTCATTTGTTTCCTTTGTTGAGCCTTCTAGTATGGAGGATGCACTTGCGGATCCGGATTGGGTGAACGCCATGCATGAAGAATTGAACAACTTCACCCGGAACGAAGTGTGGACACTAGTAGAAAAGCCCAAAGGAGCAAGAATCATTGGCACCAAGTGGGTGTTTAGGAACAAGCAAGATGATCAAGGCGTGGTTGTGAGAAACAAGGCAAGATTGGTGGCAAAGGGGTTCTCCCAAGTTGAAGGCTTGGATTTTGGGGAGACCTTTGCACCGGTTGCAAGACTAGAAGCCATTCGTATCCTTTTGGCATATGCTTCACATCATAAAATGAAACTTTTTCAAATGGATGTGAAGAGTGCCTTTCTAAATGGTTTCATCAATGAACTTGTTTTTGTCTCACAACCTCCCGGGTTTGAAGACCCAAATTGTCCTAATCATGTGTATAGGTTGTACAAGGCACTCTATGGATTGAAGCAAGCTCCAAGAGCTTGGTATGAGAGGCTAAGGGACTTCCTACTCAAGAAGGGCTTCAAGATCGGGAAAGTGGATACCACACTCTTCACCAAGGTGCTAGATGGAGAGATCTTTGTTTTCCAAGTGTATGTCGATGACATTATATTTGGTTCAACAAACCAAGATCATAGCAAGGAATTTGGTGCATTGATGTCCAAGGAGTTCGAGATGTCGATGATTGGCGAGCTAACCTTCTTCCTTGGCTTCCATGTGGAACAATTGAGGGAAGGCACCTTCATATCTCAAGAGAAGTACACTAATGATGTGCTCACGAAATTCAAGATGGAGGATTGCAAGCCAATCAAGACCCCAATGCCTACTAATGGGCATCTCGATCTCGATGAGGGAGGTAAACCGATTGACCAAACTCTCTATCGTTCTATGATCGGTAGTTTACTTTACCTCACCGCATCTAGGCCGGATATCATGTTTAGTGTGTGTATGTGTGCTAGGTTTCAAGCAAGCCCTAAGGAGTCGCATCTTTGTGCGGTTAAAAGAATCCTTAGGTACATAAGGCACACCCCTAACATGGGTCTTTGGTATCCCAAAGGAGCTCCCTTCCAACTAGTTGGCTATTCCAATTCGGATTATGCCGGGTGTAAGGTTGATAGGAAGAGTACCTCCGGTGGGTGCCACATGCTAGGAAGATCACTTGTTTCTTGGTCCTCAAAGAAGCAAAACAGTGTGGCATTGTCAACCGCCGAGGCGGAATACATTGCCATGGGAGCAAGTTGTGCACAAATCTTATACATGACCCAAACACTTCTTGATTACGGCGTTGTTTTAAAAGATGTTCCACTCTTGTGTGATAATGAAAGCGCCGTAAAGCTTGCTAACAACCCGGTTCAACACTCTCGCACCAAGCACATAGATATTCGCCATCACTTTCTTAGAGATCATGTGGCTAGGAAAGACATAACACTAGTTGGAGTTAAGAGCGAAGATCAATTGACGGATATCTTCACTAAACCACTCAATGAAGCAACCTTTTGTAGGTTGAGAAGCAAGTTGAATGTGCTTGATCACTCTAACTTCACTAAAAGATGATCCTGTGTGAGCCAACTTTGCATCATGTGTAATATAATCATGTTAATTTAGTAATGCACATAGGCTTGGCTAACATGGTTAGAATAACCGTTCTTGAACGTGTGAAGAAGTCCAAATCATGGTTTAAACTTGCAAGCAACCTAGATTCAAATTCTTATAAATGCATTGCATGTGCATGTGTTGTTTGTCGTTCCTTTTCGGTTAAGTTTGAGCATCCTCTGTGTTCGTCCACTTAGGGGGAGCATTCCAAGCTCAAGACACTTCTATACCCCTCTTGTGGCCATATGATGACTCCTTGGTGCTTCCATTCGAATATTTTGAGCTAAAACTAAAATATAAGCCTATGAAAAACTATTTGAAAATGAGAGTTTGAGAGATGGTTCTCATATCAAGTCCAATCTGGTGTTATTTGGATCTTATTGGGATTGGAACTTGGTTGGGAGAAAGATGCAAAAATAAAATTTGAAAAATTCCATTTAAAAGGCGTCGGACGCTGCCGACGGACGCTCGACGTCAAATGCCTCAGCGTCCATCGCGATCGTCCGCAGACTGAACGTTGCCTGTTTGTAGGGCGACGGACGCTCCCCAGCGTCCGTCGCGGAGCGTCCGACGCGGTCAATGCGTTTGGGCGTTTCAAACCTGTTCTAGAAGCCCGACAGACGATGCCGTCGGACCCTGTCCAAGCGTCCGTCGCACATCGACGGAGCGTCCGTCGCTCCACGTCGGAGCGTCCATCACGAACTTAAGGCGCAAATTTTTTTGAAAATCCCCGTCTCCTCTCTCTCCCTCCGTCGGTTTCAGATCAACCGTACGCCATCGCCGCTCTCTCCAACCCTAACTGCTCCGCTGCCGCCGTTGCCGCCCCAGTGCCGCCGCCGCATCTGCTCTCACCACCACTCCCTGCGCCGCCGCGCCAGAGCTCCACCCGGCGCCGCCGCGCCAGTCTCCCAGCGCCGCCGCTCTTCTTGCGCCTTTCCTCCCTCTGCCTCACGTGTTTCAGCCGTGTAGGGGCATCTTAGCTATGGAGCTCCCCTCCAAGGTCCTGTTGGAGATTTGATCGACCTCGGTTGCGTGGTCAAGGTGAAATTCCATCTCTGGCAACCCTCCTACCAGATTGCTAATCCTCTCGACACTTTCTCGCCACCCTAATCCTTATATCCCTTGTTTAGGTTGCGGCTTGGTTTTCGAAAATGACCTAGGAACTTCCCTTTTCTTTCTAGGCTTGGTCACCATGGACAAAGGTAATAGTTTGGGCAGTTTTGACTCCATTCTTATCTTTTTCATGCTTCTATATAGACCCTCTCCTCTCTAGCTACATTCTTATATGTTATCTATCCCTATCTATCTAATCGAGCAGGGTCAACGTGTCAGAGACAGTGACAGTGAACTCGGGGCAAAGCCCGCGAGTAAGGAACGAGGCAAAGCCTCGAGAGTGTCAGTCCAGGGCCGTTGAGCCACTCTTGTTTGCGTTGTGGATTTGACCAGATCGTCAGAGGTTTGATTGCAGTGATCAGATCATGGCCAGAACGAAGAACGCCGGACCCATTCCCAGTAGTGGTGGTGACTCTCCACCTCCACCGCGTCCACCCACTGATCGGGAAAGGGGTAAGCAGAAGGTTGTGTCATGGAAGCACAAGAGGCCACTTATGGATCCAGACTCCTTAGCAGCACTTGCAGTGGCAGAGGCCGCAGAGATCGCGGAGCGAGGTGGACGTCGCGCCGGTTTGAGGCTCTCGCCTCGCCGTGGAGCACGTTGTGAGTCCCCTACGCGTCCAGAGACATAGGAGGCACAACCAATCCCAGAGACTGAGCAGACAGAGGCCGCGGGCCCATCTTCGATTGGTGAGCTAATGAGCCGCAGAGTTACACGTAGTCCTCCAGGACCTCAGCTACCAGATCCAGTGAGGCATCAGGTCAGGGTACTCACAGCGAAGCAGGTCCAGCTACTCCGCTTCGTAGACTTTCAGTCCTAGTTTCCAGCTTAGAGGGATCCCCGTGCTGGACGTGACTTCTACACTACGATTCACAAGGATTTCTACAGAGCATACGTCGACACCGACGCTCCTCTTAGGGCTCGCAGAGTGTGCCCACCTGCTCACATAGAGGGGGTCGGTGGTCCAGAGATTCTTCAGCACTTGCAGTATCTTCAAGGCTTGTCAGATATGATGGGACGATCCAGAGCTTATCAGAAGGACTGGGTCTATCAGTTCTATGCCTCACTGTGGATCTCCCCTGATCACGAGTTCTTTCACTTTAGCTTTCAGGGCCATGACTTCAGGGTTTCAGCAGCTCGGTTCAGAGAGCACTTTCACTTAGAGTCCTCCCCTACGAGGATTCACAACTTGTGCTATGGGGATCAGGAGGTCCCTCGCCGACCTCACGATGGGATAGTGCCATCTACAGACTTCGTGAGGCCATGTTTTCAGCTGCCCTTCTCAGAGGGTTCGAGCCGTACACCGAGAGATCTCACTCCATTTGCTCGGATTCTCCACGAGGTACTCAGGCGTACCATTCTTCCCAGAGTTGGAGCCCGCGATACCCTTACCCGACTATAGCTGTGGCTACTTGCTCATATCATCCGGAAGGAGAAGTTTGATCTTTGGGATCTGAACGTCAGCGAGCTTGAGGACATCATAGCTGCAGGATTCCGAGGTCACTGGCAGCTTTAGTTTGCACACTGTATTTCATATCTCATAGTCGCCAAGACCAGATCTGGAGCTCTGAGAGTCACTCTTACTAGGTCAGCGACTGAGTTTCCAATTTACTCGATGAGTCAGTTGGTCATGCATGGGAACCTGCCTCGCCCCAGCAGAGCATACCGACCAGGCACCAGACAGGCAGGTGTGCCACCTCAGTCGGCAGAGGACACTGACGCCACAGTTGAGCACATCGCCCAGGCAGAGCTTGCGGATCTTGATGCTTAGATTGACACCGCCGCCGAGGCTGTCTATAGAGCGGATCTCGACTCAGACAGTTCAGATGAGGACTATCAGCCAGTGCGCGAGTACGCACCGATGTCTCATGACCATGAGGCAGGAGGGTCAGGTGCAGCTGCAGCTCCAACTCCAGTTTCCAACACTTCAGAGGCTACCTTACTTACCATCCTTTCGAGGATGCAGGAGGAGTAGTCACGCCAGGCAGAGGAGCAAAGGCGACAGGCTGCAGACATTTGGAGGCTCACAGAGCAGCAGTTGGCCGCTCAGGCCCAGACTCAGGCCAGGCAGGACGAGTTTCAGCGTCAGTTCTTGGCTTATCAGCTGCAGCAGGCAGAGATTCAGAAGACTCAAACTATGCTACTTGAGCATCTTCTAGGCTCTAGCTCCGGGCAGACCTTCACTCCTCAGCTTTAGTTGCCCGGGGTCTCGCAGCAGCAGCAGTTCACCTCGCCAGCACAGCAGACTCCAGTGGTTGTGGTTCCGACTCCAACGTTACCGTCCGAAGGACATCAGAGTTAGGCACCAGTTACTCCTCCCTTCCAGGCACCAGCTTCTCCAGAGTGCCAATCTCCGAGGACCCAGGTGTCCTCATGGTTAGTTTCGCCCGGCGAGCTCTAGACATGATTTACTCCTATCCGGGGAACTACCATAGCAGAGGCCTCGCGTGACCTCTCAGCCTCCTACTTGGAGATCACAGGAGATGACTCTCCCGGAGCAGCTCATCTAGACTCACCAGCTCCAGAGGTTGAGGTGGATCCTCCGGCAACAGACACTTACCTTTCTTCAGTTGCCTCGTCAGAAATCGCACCTGAGCAGTCTACGCAGACAGTTACCACTCCTCCAGCTGCAGTTCAGACAGACGCTATTTCACTAGCAGCTGAGACAGTTGTCACAGAGGCCCCAGTCCAGACACGTGAGCAAGCTGAGAGAGTTACAGTTGCAGCATCCACTCCACCTCAGACTCACCCAACAGAGCTTGTCACAGCAGTGTCACTAGTTGCTCTGGCAGTATCTTCTACTCCCCCGCCTCGTGTGTTCACTCGTCGGGCTCGCCCCGCTCCTACTACAGAGGCAGGACCATCTGAGGCTCCAGCTCAGGATATTCCTTCTTCCGAGCCTCAGGGGAGACAGAGGGGTAGCTCAGCCTACCCAAACCGCTACCCTGACAGATGCCGCTTTAGAGGGTCCGGCAGCTGATGACAGTGATGACAGTCCCGACTACTCTCATTTCGATCTTCACTCCCGCTTCACGGATGGTTCACTTCCAGATGCTCCGGGAGCTCCGTAGTTTTTGGTGCTTGGCGCCAAAGGGGGAGAGAGGGTAGTCGAGTATTAGAGATAGGGGGAGGGATTTGAGTCTTTGTGTGCTTATTTTCCCCGTACTCTCTTTCATCATGTTGTATCTATGTGTGATGAATATTATGGTTGATGCTTGTGTGAAACATGGTTGGATGTGACAAACTCTTGCTTATCACTAATATATCTTGTGAGTTGTCTTATGGTTCATGACTCTTGCTTATCACTAATATATCTTGTGAGTTGTCTTATGGTTCATGATATATCTCTATGTTCAAATGGTAATTGAGCTTCTGCGCTATACTCTGATACATGTTTTGAGAATATCATGAGGTACTCCCTTTTTACATTCATATCTATGAGTACCATGGTTTGTGACTTGGCTTGGGTGAGCAAGTATGCTTCTTTACAAATTCTCTAACCCTTGCTCAATCATTCCAAGTCACCAAAATCCTAACTTTTCACTCTTATATCCATACTCGAGGAGTTATTGTCGTCAATCACCAAAAAGGGGAGATTGAAGAATCATGGCCCTAGTTGGTTTCGGTGATTAACGGCAATTAGCGATTATTATGGCTAACGTGTGTTTTGCAGAAGCTATGAGTAGCCTAGCCATAGTGATCAACATGAATGGGCATCAATGGGTGTCACCTAGCCCCCAAGATGGATATCGTTTCGGATTTTGAAGAGACATGATGAAGACCCTAGAATGATAGGCTAAGTGCCATAAGGTGATGAAGGGCACATAGAAATAGATAGGACTTCTATTTTGATCTTTGACCGTACTATTAAGAGGGTTGAGACTAGTAGCTTGACTTAGGAAAGCTTCATGAACTAGGTGTGGTGCACACTTGTCTTCCTTAGCTCTAAGCAAGCATATGGTGACTGTAAGATAGCCTAGAACAACTTCCATATTCATCGCGGCGAAAAACGAAGTTGAGAGGTCTGTTTTCTGGGTGACGGACTTCCAGTGAGGGTGTTTTTCAACCCGAGCCAGAGTGTAGCGTCGGACGCTGGGAAGAGCGTCCGTCGCCTCTCCGACGGAGCATCCGTCGCTGGGAAATCCTGTCAGAGCTAGCCGTTGGGCAGGGCGTCGGAGCGTCCGTCGCCTAGGCGTCAGAGCGTCCGTCGCCCAATCTTTGTGCAGAACTAGCCGTCGGGGCATGCGACGGAGCGTCCGTTGCCTAGTTGACGGAGCGTCCGTCGCCAACTTAAAAGCTGTGCTTTTTTCCAGCCTGAGGCAATTTCCTTCAGGGCTATTTATAGCTGCTCACACTTCTCTCCCACCTTGTCTTTGCTCATTTCATTTGTTGTGTTATTTGAGAAGGTTGGGAAGAGAGCAAGAGCCCTAGAGAGAGAGTGAGTGATTTGAGAATCCATCCATCCTCTCCTCTAGTTCATCCAAGAGTTCAAGTGTGCATTCTCTAGTTGTGAAGCTTGAGTGAGTCAAGCGAAGATCGAGGCTTGCTACTCTTGGTGATCGACATTACCTAGACGGTCCGGTGGTGCTTGGAGGAAGGTGATCGCCGGAGGATTGTTGGCGGCCCTTCTTCATCGACATTGTGATCGGTTGTGGGCGATTCACCGAGCCGGAGTGGCGAAGAATCAGCCCGTAGAGAGCACTCATCCCTTGCGCGGGATTGAGGGGGAGCTATACCTTGCGAGGTGCTCCAACGAGGACTAGGGGGGAGTGTCGACTCCTCGAAACCTCGACAAAACATCGCCGTGTCTAACATCTCTTTTCCTAACTCTTTCTTACTGCTTTACTTTCCGCACTTGTCTTTCAATTCATACTAGAATTGTGCAGGAAGTCTTCGCTTTCTATTGACTTGCTACCGCTTTCTAGCTAGGA
Organism: Microstegium vimineum; assembly: GCA_022036555.1. Taxonomy (NCBI): domain Eukaryota; kingdom Viridiplantae; phylum Streptophyta; class Magnoliopsida; order Poales; family Poaceae; genus Microstegium; species Microstegium vimineum. Next base: position 4,741,119 of record CM039119.1, read on the forward strand.
CACACAAGCGGTAGGCACTAGGGGGTTAATTGGCTCTTTATAGGTTTAATTCTTGTCTTGAAATTAAAAAGAGCTCAATTCACCCCCCCCCCCTCTTGGACATCTTGATCCTTTCATCCACTAAACCAATTAAGCTTGAGCACAACTCAAACTTAGCAACAGGAACAAGTTTAGTCATCATATCGGCAGGATTATCATGAGTATTGATCTTGTGTACCTTTAACTTACCACCTTCGATCACATCACGAATAAAATGGTACTTGATGTCAATATGTTTAGTCCTCTCATGGAACATCTGATCTTTGGTAAGATAAATGACACTTTGACTGTCATAGAATAAATTAATGCAAGAATCAACTCCACACAGCTCAGCGTACAAACCTTTTAGCCAAATTAATTCCTTGCACGCCTCAGTAACAGCCATATATTCTGCTTCAGTAGTAGACAAAGCAACAACAGACTATAAAGTAGCCCTCCAACTCACAGCACAACTGACAACTGGAACACATAACTAGTGAGAGACCTTCGCCTGTCCAGATCTGCAACATAATCTAAATCCACATAACCAATAATTCTTTGTTCAGTTCTGCCAAACTTCAAACAATAATCTGTTGTGCCTCTAAAGTACCTGAAAATCCACTGAACTGCCCTCCAATATTCTTTATCAGGATTAGACATATATCTACTAACCAAACTCATAGCATATGACAAATCTGAACGAGAGCAAACCATGACGTACATCAAAGACCCAACATCACTAGAATAAGGAACTCTTGACATGTATTCAATATCTACATCTGTACTAGGACACTGTGCTCCGGCCCAAGCCTCCTGGCGACGGGCCTCCGCTTCGCTTCGTCAGAAGTCCGGCATTTGTCTTGGGTTATGAATTTAGAACATCTTCAACAGAAATCTATTTTTTTAATTGCAGAAGGATTGGGACTTGAGATGAGAACGGAGTTGTTGGAGAGCAGTTTTATTTTTAATCTAAGGAAAAAAAGCAGATTATATTGGATGTGGATTTTGGAAATAGATTGGTTCCACCCAACCAATCTTATCAGCATCTCCAACAATTTCCTATCTTTATTATTGGCGAAACAAGAAAAATGAGCCTTCAACAGTTTGACAAAATAACTTGGCATTAATAACAACTTTGCATATCTCCCCCTCTCACTTGATAAATATGCCAACCTGAGCCAGCTTGACATCTTCTCTGCTCCCGCCGCCACCTCTTTCCTCAGGGAAAAAAAATCTTGTGTCTTTTTTTTATTATTTTGCCAAGTCCAAAATAACAAACTATTGGAGAAAGACTATTTTTTACTTGGTATATTATTTTAGAAGTTGACAAACACGAGATTTGTCAAGTGAAATATAGCAAACTCTAGGAGATGCTCAATTGATAAAGTCATGTTTGGACAGTTTGGTGCATCACGGTCAATAGACATGTTGCTAATCAATAGGGTCAAAATAAAAACAAAACAGTTGCTCAATTTGTGCACAAAATTGCATCTAGCTTTCTCTAAATCATGTAACATCAAGAGAGCTAGTATATAACAATATTATTAATACAAGAAAGTATCACACCTTTTTTGCGCAAAAAAGAATAAGAAAATATCCCACTTTCACGTATGTAGGATTGTAGGTACATAGACTAGCGAAATTGGAATTTCGGGTGATAAATAAATTTCACTGGATGCATGGAAAATAGCAGAACTTGGCAAATCTCTCCAAGAAAGTCTCATCAGCAGCAGGCCTGGTGTGATGACGCTTGCACAGGTCATCGTCGCACTTGCAGATGAGCATCCCCAGCCTCGCCATGTCGTTCAGCTGCAAGGTCTTCTCCTTCACGGGTTGCTCCTCGACGACGGTGACCGTGCACCGGACGGCGAAGCAGTCGTCCTTGAGGAAGCTGGAGCGCTCCAGCTCCTCTACGCTGATGAACCGCGACTGACCCCAACTGCCGCACGTGTTGTCAAAGCCGCCGCCAAAGGCGTTGACGAGCGAGCATACGCCGTGCGTCGTCGTCTTGATCGGCTCGCCCAGCTGGTGACCGTTCGTCGTCGTCGTCTCCGGCGCCGGCGGTACTGGTGCGCCGCCGCCATGGTGATGAGGCACCAGAGCGAACTCGTACGTGGCGTGGACGACGGGTTTGAAGGCGTCTCTACTACCACAGAGGTGCAGGAACAGCGAGACGAAGCCGGCGTCGTGCATGCTCTCGCCGTTGAGGTAGCAACGGATAGTCCAGGTGTGACCTCCGGCCTTGAACGCGGACGACTCTATGTAGCTGCCGTTCCTGGCGTGCGTCGCCTTGAGCATCGAGTAGCCCTCGAGCTTGAGCATGTGGTGCCCCGTGCCCACCGCCGTGGCGGCGACGGTGGACGCCGAGACCTCCTTCGGAGACCACGTGGCGGCGCCCCCATCTAAGGGCACGGGCACGTCGTAGAATGACGACTGCATTATTTTATGAGTTCTAAACAACCGGCCAGGTGACTTAACGTTTGGAGGGTTTATTATGCAAAAAGATGTACATATATATAGCAGCTCTCTTGTTGGTGAAACCGGAATTGGATTATTGTGATATTTGACTCGATTACATGTTGCTTATATCTTTTTTAGATAAAGGAATTAAATTCCGGCCTCTATGGATCCGCTGGAACAGACACAGCCAACTCTAATACAAAGACTAAAAAGAAAAGAGAAAACTTAATTTAGTACACTAAATCGGTACTAAATTAAGGCCGCCTACATCCAGTAATGGATCCACGGGAGGCACAAGCTAGCGACAGCAAGCCCTCCAAAAATACGGAAGGCTGCAAAAACGAAGATAAAACCCTTGACCTTTACGAGGATCCCTAAGACGAAGCTCCAGAGAGTATGCGACGTCGAAAGCGCCGCCGACGTCCATCCATAACAGGATTAGGTTTTCACCTAGTGATCCGGCAACTGCCAAAAGAAGTCAGGGGAGCGATCCATTTGCTGCCATCAAGTCTGCAATCCCTTGGCAACCATGTCACCAAGATCTGTACACGGTTGCACAAGTTGTACGACGAACTTCCACAATGACGAAGCGGTCGTACGATTCGACCAAGTGGTGGTTCTTGACGGTGACATCCCAGGAACCACGTATTGAAAAGCGGCAATGCGACCTCAAGTGGCGGCATGACACAGATAAGGTCGGCGGCGACTGGATCTGAGTCGCGAGGACGGAGGAGAAGTTGAGTGGATCCAGCTCCTCGCCCGCAAGGTCGTCGTCGTCGAAGATCCACCGTCGCGATGTCCCAACGGCTTTTGATATGCCAACAGGATGCGCAGGCCGGCGATGCTTCCTTCGATGGCGGCGCTTGGATCGTCTTCGAGGGAGGGCGGGGTCGCGATCCCGACTACCATGGCCGATCGGACAGGCCCAGACATTCGGAACCGACGAGCCCCACCAAGAGCCACCGCCGGGGGCGCCACCGGACCTCAGGGGCCAGGATCCGACCGTCCAAGGCCCGGTTCTAGCCCCCAGCAGCCTCCGCCGTCGGCCGATGAATCGGGACGGGGGAGCGCCGCCGGAGCAGGTCCGGCCGGCCACGGCCCGGGTCCGCCCCCCCCCCCCCCCGCCGCCGTTTGCCACCGGAGCCAAGGAGTCCGGCCCGCGGGGGTTCGGATCCGGCCACGGGAGTGGCGGGACCGGCCGCGCCGCCGGGGGAAGAGGGAGGGAGGAGGTGGAGACGCCGCCTCGCGAGATCACGGCGGAGAAGGCCCAGCCGTCGCCCTCACGGCCGTCCGCCGGGTTGTGCCGACGTTGGGCTCCGGCGACGGCCGGGGAGGCGAGGGAAGGGGGCGGCTGCGAGTGGCGGCGCGGAGGATGCAGCCTGAATTCAGGAGCGGTCCCTCATGAAAAACTTTTTTTTTTTTGGAGCTCAACCCAACGCAAGTCACAATAAAACAACAAGGACTTATATCTGATAATATAAAACAAATTTACAATCCTTGTCGCTTACGCACAACTGCTCAAGGTTTGTCGGTTACTTTTCTGTTTTCTCCGTTACAAAGGACAGATACATCTTTGGATTTACAATAAGGTTTTGATTCTTGGGCATATATTTGGGGTTCAAATATTTACACTTCAAAACGTGCATATGAGCATCACCTCACTGCTACAAGGCAAGTTCATCGTGTATTATCTTGGCAATGGCCAATCCTACTGTCAGAACAAAAGAAAACTCTTCTTTTGGCTTTTGCTCAACGACAGGCTTAGCATTAGAGAATTATTCCATGGGCTGGCTGGGGCAACGCAGATTGTATTTTAATAAGCAATCTTTTAGCAGTGAAACGGCTAAGCGGTGAAATTAGAGAGAGGATAGCTAAGTACGATTGCAACTGACATGGCTGTGGTTGATCTGTTCTACTGTATTGGTACGATCTCATTCATACAAATACCGTTCCAGAGGATGCAGATCTAGGCAGTTTGACTGATCAAACGCCCAAAAAATGTGACTTTCAGTTATATATAACACAGTTGTAGATTTAGTCTTGGCTTGTTTCAGTTCAGCAACAGCTCAATGATGTGCTTCAGGTTCTGGATTTTTGAGTTGCACGAGAAATGACAAGCCATCCGTGCTTTGCATCTGTTAGGTGGCAGCAGCAGTAACATGTTTATATTTGCTCTCTTCGTCTCTGTTTGAAGTCTGCATTCTGTGGTGTTTTTAAAATAAACAGTAATTGTAATAGCAAAGTAGTATGATGTGCAATTCAACAATTGCAGTTCCTCTCTAGCGGCAACTACAGCTCGTGTTTAATAGCAAAGTAGTATGCTGTACTTTTTTAAAAAAAATTCAGAGCCAACAACACTTAGCTTGTATATGCTGAATCCATTGTCTACATCAAATCATTATATGAATAAATAAATGTCTATTTGTATGATTGGTGTGTCTTGTGATGAATGTTATCGCACTAATGATGTGCTAAACACGTGCCAACTGCTTGTGATGTTAACATCCACGTCATAATAATAATGATGTGGATATATTCAACCTATGACGGTTATTTTTTGCCGTAAACATTGGGCTTTAGCTTTGGCTAAATAGGCCTCGGGCTAATCTATGATGGTCTAAAACCATCATGGATTTAGAGAAGCTAGATTTTTTCTAGAAATATAATTTATTTCTCATAACAAAATAATTAAAAACAATATGAGCCGGCTAATCAGCTGCAGAAATGATCAGCCGAGCAAGCCGTCTATTTTCAGATTCACAACAAAATATGTTTTCATAAAATATAATTTATATGTTGTGAAACTATATTTTTTTAAAAAAAATTGATAGTTAATTAATAAAGATATTAATATGTAGAAAAGAAACAATAGCAACAAAAAAAAGTTCCGGAGGCCACCGGTAAACCAGACTAAATTTATGGAAAAATTTCACGGTCAAAATAAAAAAAAATGAATTGCTCAATTTCTCTACCAAATTACATAAGCTGAATCTGAAGCATTAAACATCAAGAACTATAGTATATATATATATATATATATATAATATATATATGATAATATATATTAATATAATAGAGAGATATGTCATCAAATCACACACACTTTCATATAGGTGGTCTAGTAAAATTGGATTTCCAGTTGACAAATAAATTTCTAAAGTAACATTCACTACTACAGAACAGGCAATCTGTGCCGGTTCAAAACCCCCCTTCAGTGGCGGTTTTTGAACCGGCACTAGCACTTCGGCAGTGATGAGCCCAAGCCATCACTGCCGGTTATGTCAAACCGGCAGTGATGGCTCCAGCATCACATCACTGTCGGTTTGTGGCACCAACCGACAGTGATGCTTGAGCCATCACTGCTGGTTTTAATTGAACCGACAATGATATTATTTTTTAGAATTTGCATTATATTACAATTGATCCATTAGAACCATCAACATTTACATTACAATTTGCATTCAAAGTCTTTATTCAAATGAATTGGTTCAACTCAAATAGTCTCAAGCAATCCGAAAACATTATTACAAGGCACAGGAAATTACATTGAAACCTACACATTCTCAAGACCTGTTGTACAGTCCGAGCGCAATGGAATCACGAAATGCATTCATCTCTGCCGCTTGCCCCCTACTAGACGTAGCTACGTTGACGTAGTAACAATTAGATGTGCAACAATTGCACTTACCTCGGTATTGTCTTTCCACCACTGGTCACTTGCAACAACAGAGCCATCTTCTCTACGGCCCAAGCCTGTACTTATCGTGCGCAACTTCTTTATGAATCCCCAAAGCTTGCTGAGTTGTCGGACCCTATTGCCGAATTGATCGTTGTCATAAACCAAACCAGTGGCAGCATAATACCTCTCTGCCACATTTCGCCAACCCCACCTGCTCATGTTTCCACGAACACAGTTTCCCAATTCTATCTGGTCACAATAGATCTCACAAAACTTGGCTGTATTGTAAGCACTCCACTGTGCCCTGTAATTTTGATTCTGAAATGATGCATTTAGCAGAAATGGCCCGGTTGAAACATTACATACATGCAACAAAAAAGGTAGCATCAGAGACATGCATTGACTATGCTACAAACTAAATGCACAGAAAACATTTAGTGCACACATACATCAGCTGGACAGGAACATCATTCACTTGGCTAGAATGGTAGTAGAACGCAATAGAGTTACTGGATCTGAATTTTTACCGGGACTTGAGCGGGAGCGACGTCCTCGGAACCGGCGGGACGTATGTCTGCGTCCGCTGTTGACGACGCCCCGCGAGCACGTGCACCGCGGCCCCTGGATGCGCGGGATGACCCGGCTGCAGCTGCTTGCTGACGAGGCACGAAAGGGACGCGGCCTCCATGGACGCTTGCAGAAGCTCCACGACGCTGGGGTCCTCCAACACGGCCGCCACCGTGCCGACCATCGCGCAGGCCTAGGGGACTCAAGGGTGTACGGGCCGGCACGCGCACCGGTCGTGGGGCGTCGAAGGTGTCGAATGTGTTGTCTTCTTCCCCAGATCGCAGCATACCTTCGTACGCATGTATGCCGGGCCAGGATTGGCCATCGTTGAGGTCAAGGCCCTGCATCCCCAGGTTGGATCCGGAGTAGTTGTGCGACGACGAACCGGCGAACGGCGAGCCACCCCCCATGGTGTACCCAGCAGCTCCAGAGAACCTCGACGGCTGGGAGAGGAAGTCCTTCGTTGCGCCATGGTCTTCGTAGCCGGCGCCGTACCCGGTGTCGTTGCCGAGAGCAGCGTCGTCGCCAGCGCCGGTGCCGTACCCGGTTTCGTCGCCGAGAGCACCGTCGTCGGTGGTGAAGAAGTCGTCGCCGTGGTACTCGTCCATCCTCGCCGCGCTCTGGATCTGGCGGCGGCGTCGTGGGCGGCGGCGTGGGCGGCGGCGTGGGCGGCGTCGGCGGCTGAGTGGGCACTGACGCGTGTCTGAATATTTCGGAGCGCGCCAGTGCCCAATTAAAACCTACCCGTATCACTGCCGATTCAAGCCACGAACCGACAATGATAACACCACATCACTGCCGGTTGGTGGCTTGAACCGGCAGTGATAGGGCCGAGAGACATCACTGCCGGTTCAAGCCACGAACCGGCAGCGATGTGGTGTTTCACTGCCGGTTCAGCCCCTGCCCTCAATAATTGGGGGTCTGTCAGAGGATGAACCGGTAGTGAAGAAGCATCACTGCCGGCCCAAACAAAACCGGCAGTGATGGGCCGACAGTAATTGCCGTTTCTGTAGTAGTGATTATTACTAGAGAATTATTACTAGAGAATATGTATTACACATAGGTGAGCTAGCTAGTAAAATTGTGATTCTGGGTGACAAAATAAATTTACGGGATCTCACGCTAAACAGGACCACGACAGATGGAATAGCAGAAGTTGGCAAATCTCTCCAAGAAAGTCTCGGCAGCAGCAGCAGCAGGCCTCGCGTGATGGCGCTTGCACATGTCATTGTCGCACTTGCAGAGCATCCCCAGCCTCGCCAGGTCGTCCGCCTGCACGGCCTTCTCCTCCACCGTCCCCCTCTTCTTGACGACGGTGACCGTGCACCGGACGGCGAAACAGTCGTCCCTGAGGAAGCTGGACCCCTCCAGCTCCTTCACGCTGATGAAGCACGGGAAACCCCAGCTGCAGGCCTTATCATTCTTGCCCGCAAAGGCGCGTACGCCCTTCGACGACATGCTCAGCGTGCCTTGGTGATCACCGTTCGCCGGAGGCGTCGTGCAGCCTGCTAGGTGACTCACCAGAGCGAGCTCGTACTCGGCATGGACGACGGATCCGGCGGCGGCGGCGGCGGCGGCGGCGCCACAGAAGTACAGGAACAGCGAGACGTAGCCGGCGTCCTCCTTGGTGTTGCCGTTGAGGTAGCAAAGGATCCTCCAGGTGTGACCTCCAACCTTGAAAGTAGAGGACTGTATGTAGCTGCCGTTCTCGCCGTCCATCTCCTTGAGCCGCGAGTAGCCCTCGATTTTGAGCATGTGGTAGCCGGTGGCGACCGCCGTAGCGGCGACGGTGGACACCGAGACCTCCTCCTTCTCCGCCTTCGGCCACGACGCATCTAAGGGCATGTAGACGACACACGGTAACGGCGACATATCGACGGATTTTCGTTATTCTATATATGTAAACACACGGCGGCGACGACCTAGGTACTCTACGAACGATGCAGATGACAGAGTTTCTGGAAGATTTATATTTATGCAATGCATATATATATATATATATAGCGGCTCTCTTGTTTCTGAAACCGGATCGGATTCTAAAATTTGATACGATTACATGTTTGCTTTCAAATCTAATATTTTATCCAATAATAAAAGAATTTAGAATCTTTGTTGGTCACGTTACGTACAACCAACTGCTCATGGTGCGACTAACTACGAGTCGTCAGGGTTCAAAACTTGGACTGAACTTTTTGCTGGAATTCAAAATCTCATCATTTTTAGATGTAGATTCATGGGAGGCCTATACAAATAAACCATATATGAGAGGCGTGCTCCAGGCAGAGTCCCTCTCCCCCCTCTTGTTCATCCTAATAATGGAGGTGATGTGGTGTGATCAAGAGGATTGAGTCTGCCTAGGGATCACCGACCTCAGACACACCAATATATATGATCTGTTGGGACAGAGATCGCGAAGGTCCCCCATTGGGTCGAGACCGAGGGGGCGAAGGATCCCGGTATTTTCTCGCCAGAGATGCGTCTTCTAAAAAGATGAACTACCTTTCGATACCGGGCGCACGGGTATAGCAACGACGAAGGCCAGGGACCTTCGCCCGGTGGCGCGCCCGGGACAGGAGGCGAAGGCCATTGACCGTCTCCCTTCCTCAAGGTAACCCCTAGAAGCATGCTGCTTTTCTACGCAGGTGCAGCAGGGGCGAGTGTCCGGGACCTTCGCCCAACCGCAGACCGAATGCCCGGGGCCTTCGTCAGGCAGTTCGACCAAGAAGGAAACCAGGGGCGAAGGTCATCGACGACTCCCCGTACGATGGGGGCGGAGGCCCGAGATCTTCACCCGGCCGCAGGCTCGGAGCAGAGGCAAGGCGAAGGACCCCGTCGGGTACCGGAAGCGACGAAGCCACCACCGCGCGGGCTGGAGGCAAAGGAGCATTGCTGGGAAGGCGATCGGAGCGGCTTGCTGGGCCTAGTCGACTAGGCCTCCACCGACCTCTTCTTCAAGCCCAGCAGGCCCCGTCGAAGACGGCGTCCCCAAAAGACCCCTGAAGGATCCGGGAAGCACCCCGGAATATTCCGGAGTAGGTAGAGGGGTACTTTTGTAACAGTGATCATGGCGTGAACAGTTTACTATAAAAAGGGGTCACCACCCACCGTAATAAGAGGAGACAACTTCCCTGATTCTAGGGTTTCCCTGCACTCACTGTCGGCTGCCGCCATTTTGGAGGGAGTCTTCGGCAATCGCGAAGGTCTCCCTCTCCTTACGCGAAGGCCTTCGGTCGGAGTTCACCAGCACCCCGGGAACCTCCCCTGAAGGCTTCGGTCATTCATACTCTTTCATTATGTCAGGAGAAGGCTTTTTCCAACATGATCCTACACTTTAGACTACCCAGCTATCACATAATATAATTCTTCTTTCATCGAAAAAAATATGGCTCCAACGATCAGATGTAGATCGCGCGTGAAAAGACTTGCGTCGCAGCACTTCAAATATTCTTCTATAAAAACAATAATAATGTGCAGGGGCGGAGACAAGGGGGGCGGGTAGGGGCCAGGCCCCCTATGCAGGTGAAATTTACACTGAAATTTTTAAATTTTAAATAAAATTTAAAATTTTAACACTGTCGGCCCCCTCTAACATTTGAAAAATTAAATTTTCTAGCTCCGCCCCTGATAACGTGCAATCCTTTTCCTTATTTTATGTGTTATTTTTTCTACCTCTTGCTAACCATTTATGCTGACAGTGGTATAGTGGAATTCCCTCAATTCACGAGGGTTTTTCTATCTCGAACTGCGGATCCCGGACTTGTCCCGGTTGCTATATCCTTCTAGCTTAAAAAAAGTTAATGTCCCCCATACTACGATGGATAGCTTACCAGTCGACCTACATAATATATGTGATTTTAGATCGAATGTTTTTTTTTAACTAAATCATCGGTGGATACCAATCAGGACGAAAGGGTCATTTAGTTTAGGTTAATAACACCAACCAGAACTAAAGAGCCTATCTTTAATTCTGTGTAGGTGTTAACAATCGTATAAGACCTTTAGTTTCAGTTTGTAACACCAACTGAAACTAATATATATGTATTTTTTAAACCTAGGTTGATGTTATGAACCGGGAGTTAAAATTCTTCGAAACCCATGAAATTTGGAAGCACGACACATTAGTTCTGGGCCCAAAGTACCCTAATCTGAGAGTAATGTGTTGAATCTAATCCATTCTCCACTAGTAAGAATACCTTACATTGATTGAAATTTTGTCCCAAACGGCAGAGCGAAAGACCTAACATTAAAATTCTAGATCCGTTATTGTAGGGAGAGGCTAGTACCGTAGAGATCAATCAAGAACAGGAGAGAGGCAGGCCGCAGGTGTATCCAGCCGCCGGACCAAGACTTTTATGCGGCATGCATCTAAAAGGAAAATTTGGTACCTTCCGTGGAAAAAAAACAAAATAGCCATATTTTTTAGGGTTGTGATGTGATCTGATCTGATCACGCGCGATAAAATCTGCCTCGATTGGTTGGATATATATTTCTTATCGTTCGCTCGCCAGAGCCCTAGAAATCTTCGTTCGCCTCTCCTGCGATCGAACGGCCATGTCGTCGTCGCCGTCGCTGCGCAGCGAGTTCTTCGACAATTACACGACGATGACCATCGGCTCCTGGTCGGAGGCCACCAAGCTGGGCAACGGCAGGTACGTCAGGTCCGACCGGATCACCGCCGGCGGCCACTGCTGGCGCATCGCCTTGTACCCCAACGGCAGGCTCGCCGGCACCACCGCATCCATGTCCCTCTTCCTCCTGCTGGACGACGACAACAACGCCGCCGCCGCCGAGGACGTCGTCCATGTGAAGTTCAGGTTCATGATGCACGAGGTGTACGATAGTAGGTGGCCGGTTTTCATGTCTAGCACGGTCACCGCCGCCTTCAGCAGCAGGCGGAGCAACGCGCACGGCTTCGAGCGCTTCGTCTCGCGCGACGACTTCGAGAAGACGGCGCTTTTCAAGAACGATCGCTTCTCGATCCAGTGCCGCCTCACCGTCTTTCCGCCGGGCAGTAGATGGGCCGCCGTCCAGACGTTGCGCTCGCCCTCCCGCCGGCCGGATCCATCAGTCGTGCAGGTTCCGCCGCCGCCAACTGCCTCGCCGAAACCATCCGTGGTGCTTTCGCCACCTTCTGCGCCACCGCCGACGAGATGTGTTGTGAGGGTGAGGGTTACGCACCCTGCTGCCTCACCGAAACCATCGGTGGTGGTGACGGCAGCACCGATGCCACCACCTGCCTCGCCGAAACCATCCGTGGTGCTTGTGCCACCGTCTGCGCCACCGCCGACGCCGACGACATCTGTTTTGAGGGTGAGGGTGACGCTGTCGTCTGCCTCACCCTCCCCGCATCCATCGTCGGTGGTGACGGCAGCACTGCCGCCGCCGCCGGAGTCTGCCTCGCCGGCGCCACCTGTCGCCATGTCGAGCGCGCCGCCACTGCCTGTTCGAGCAGATCCACTCGTCGCAGGGGTGAGTGGACCTCCGGCGTCTGTCCCGGCGGGACAGAAGGCCAGAGCGCCGCCGCTCTCTGGGCTGTCCGCCGACCTTGCCCACCTCCTGGCGACAAAGAAAGGAGCAGACGTGGACTTGGAGGTGCGCGGCAAGGTGTTCGCGGCGCACAAGTCCGTGCTCGCCGCCCGATCGCCGGTTTTCATGGAGGAACTCTTCGGGCTAGCGAAGGAGGACGACACCAGCTACGTGCGCATCGTCCCCGACATGCGTCCGGAGGCGTTCGAGGCTCTGTTGCACTACGTGTACACCGACACGTTGCCGCCGGAGGTGGTGACCATGAACTCGCCAGAAGAACTAGCCGAGGATTTGCTCGCCGCCGCGGATCGATATGAGCTGAAAGACCTGAAGCTGCTGACTGAGAACAAGCTGTGTGATCATGTCGGCGTGAGCACGGTCTTGCCGATGCTGGTGCTAGCGGAGTGCCACCAGTGCTTCAAGCTTAAGAAGATGTGCCTTGAGTTCATCGGTTCTTGCGGGAACACAAGCGCGGTCATGGCGACGAATGGCCTTGAGACTCTAGCGAGAAGCAGCCCATCTGTCATCAAGGATGTAATCGCCGAGATTTTGGATGCAAGGGAGGCAAGGAGGTGGTGGCGTCTCATCAATTTTTGTATTTTTGCTTTCTGTTTCATCTTGCCATTCTTAGTGTTTGCCGTTTTTTCTTGAAAAACAATCGAGTCTTATTACGGCTGACCTGAACATTGTGTTAAGCATACTATGCTTAATTTTGTGATGCTTGGTTGGTCATTTTTTATCAACAAATTAAGGTTAACAAGATAATTCTGTATTTTGGTGTCCTCCATGAATCTGAAAGATAAGCCATTATATTTTTTAAGTAGGGTATTTTTTTGTGATGCTTGGTTGGTCATTTTTTATCAACAAATTAAGGTTAACAAGATAATTCTGTATTTTGGTGTCCTCCATGGCTCTGAAAGATAAGCCATTATATTTTTTAAGTAGGGTATTTTGCTCCAGGACACAGTAAAAAAACATAATATATCAATGGACACCGGCCAGCATTTACCCGGTACTATAATTTTGGGGTTCTTCATTATAACACACAGTAGCTAATATTTTATTTGTTTCTCAAATTTACGGAGAGAGAACATGGGAGAAACGATTTGTTGTCCTCGTCTTCAACCTCTAGTTGTGCACCAATTTTTGTTGTAACACACCGCCGATGCCTTCTTCTACGGCACAACATGGCAATGGTGGACCTCAGTTCATAGGCATGGCGACGACGACCAACCGGTGACACCATGGGAGGGTGGGGGCGTCCTCTGGAGCTGCATGAGCAGGGGCTGGGCAAGGGAGGTTTGGGGAGGCCGCGCCACCGCCGTGTCGTGGCTACGAGAGGAGGCCGTGCCGCTGCCGCTTGATACCGGGAAGCCACATCACCGCTGCGCCGCCGACCCGCCTCTTGATGTCGAGGAGGCCATGCTGCCACCGCTGAGTATGCACCACTGTTGCAGGAGGACGAGGAGGCCATGCTGCCCCTCGGTTGCCTGACATTAGGCAAAGAACGAATTGAAAAAATCTCGAAAATAATAGCAATTTTTTTTTAAAAAAAAGGGGAAGGCTTCCACCATCCAATGTCCACCTATCCCAAAGTCTCAACAATTTTCACACTTAATTCATGGCTTCGCAGCGAGCAAGATTCAAACCAACTGTTTGAGGATCTAAACAAATTAAAATGAAAATGTTATAAACTATAAAGTTTTATAACTTTTCAAGATCTATATTTTTTGTTTAAAAAGATTTTCCAGTTGAGGTCGTTTACAAAATTTGAATTTCAAAGTTGTGAAATTCAAACGTAGTTTTGGATGGCATGGTGATTTCAAATAAAAAAGTTATCAACTGTAATATTTAATGACTTTTCGATATCTACAAAGTTTATTTTGTCGTTTTGCCATCCGAGGTAGTTTGAAAAATTCAAATTTTCAAATTCAAACACAGTTTTGCATGATAATATTATTTAAAATTAAAAAGTTTCCAACTACAAAGTTTCATAACTTTTCGAGATCTACAAAGTTAAGCCAACCAAGTTTCATAACTTTATACATCTTGATAAGTTATACAACTACAAAGTTTGTCTAGACAACTAGGATTAGGGTGTGACCTGAGCACGAACCTCCAAGCGACCAAACCAAGTTAAGAGCAAGTATTGTGATACAGCCCACAAGCCGGCTGTAAGATTCGTTACAGCCTTCTCCCCAGCGGCGGAGCCAGTAGTATGGCGAGGTCCGACGGCCGTCATATCTAAATTTTTTTTGAAAATACTGAATATATATACTATATAGCATTACACGTGTATCAGTATGACAGTACGTATATGGTCAAGGGAACAGATGGACTCACTCATGGAGGGAAGCAACTAGGTTTAATGGTCTAGTTAACATAGATGGGAAATTGATGGTCCATGTAATCTTGGTTTATTAAGGTATTTTCAAATGTCAATGCTGCAGTTTTGAATTTCTGCTATATTTGTTGATCTCAAAATAATATAAATATTTATATAATGTTCTAGTCTCGTCACATCTGAAATTTTTTCCTGCCTCCGCCACTGCTTCTCCCAGCTCACCCATACAGTGGTGAGATCTCCTTCATTAATACATGGTCCACCCGTCTATCTCACAGATTTTTTTTGGTCTTGTGTCCAAGCTGGCTGTAAGCTTACAGCCCGTTTCTCTTCTCTTTTCTCCCTTCTCTCCTCAACATCAGCATTTAGCCGCCTTACAACCTGCTTTAATACTTGCTCTAAGCCAACCAAGCCCATCACGCGCTCCTACCAGACACCAAAAATGATGGTTTTCTCTAAGCTCCTTGAGCAACCTGGTGACACACGATCTTGGATGTCGTGCGCCACAGCGGCTCGATCGGTGCCTCGGTGGACGGGGAATCCGCTGGGTGCGGGGCTCATCAAGTGGCAAAGCGGGAAATGCAGGGCGGGGCGGGGTAGTGCTACTGCGGGATCTCGCCAGTTCGCGAGGCAGGATGGGCGCGGAACTGGGCGGCCGAGGACCGCCTCGACGAGCCAGTGCGGCAGGGGCGTTGCTGTCGACGAGCCGAGGCGGACGCAGTAGTTGTGCGTGGCACACCGCACACGAGAATGACAGGATGGGCGTGGTGGCCGGCACGAGGTTTACCGCGACACACGAGAGGAGGGCAAACTCGTCAGTTCAGGTCATGATTTTGTGTCAGATAGATAGATTAAAAGAGGACTAAAATCGTGAAATGTAGGCCGGTCTTAGTGAAAAGTTTTATCACACATTTATCTAGACTCTTATGTGGTTTTGTTCGCTTGAACTAGTTCTAAATTGTTTCAACTTTTTTTTTCCTCACATAACACTATTTAATCAGTCAGAATCGGTTGTATTTTAATCCGCTCGAATCAGTCTGCTCTTGTACCATCCGAGTTTCATCTCTCGTTTCAGTGTATTAAATAAAAATGAAACTCGTTTCAAGCTACTGTTGAGATTGGACTCAGCGCGTGTCACATGTTTCCTAAAGGCGCATACGAACGAAACGAATTGATGGCATTTCACCGATACAAAAGGGCAAAATTACGATTTTCTCGTTTACTAGCTCTCGCTGGCACGCCGCACGCCTTGCACAGAAGCCCAGTCGGCCGCAGGCCGCAGCTGCTTGTTTCGCTCAGGGTCCTCCCGAAATTTCCCAATCCCACCACCGGCCACCCGATTCCGAGGCGGCGGCGCTGCGGGCTGCAGCGTGCGGTGGGCAAGGCGGCGCACGCGCAGGCTGGGGGCTGGCCGGCTGCCCAGCTTGCTTGGGGCCGGGCCGCTTGGGGCGGCGTCGCTTGCTGCCGAACCAGAGCGATTTTTTTTTAATTTTAATTTTTTTTTAACTAAATTTAATTCTAACCTCGAATGAATTTTTTTATTACTAGCTCTTTTGGTCGCTTCATCATCTATGGAGCGGCATTTCTCCTTTGCCGCTCCATGCATGATGCAGCGGTAACTAAAGACAACCTCGCCAGAAAAAATTGGAAGGGAAACCAAAAGTGCATTTGCTGTAATAGGAATGAAACTATCCAACATTTGTTCCTTGACTGTCCATTTACTAAAATGATTTGGAGGATTATCTTTTTTCTACTAGTTTGACCCAACCAAGATCAATCAGCCACATGTTCGGTAGTTGGCTAAATAATCAAAATAAAAGGATTAGAAACTTGATTTGGGTGGGGGTGGCTGCCATGTGTTGGACTATCTGGAGATGCCGTAATGATGTTGTTTTTAATCAAATGAAATCTAACTCTATTATGCAGGTAATTTTCAGAGGAGCGTACTGGCTACGCTTTTGGGCCAAGCTGCAGCGTGATGAGTCAGCTAAGGACGCACTCTCAATGATGAGCAAAAAATTAGAAGTAATTGCTTTAGAGATCTCCAATAATGGATGGAACCGTTTATATTGTTTGAACTAGCGTCCTGGTCATCTATAAGACTATGGTTGTTCGTTTTTTTTTCTCCTCAAAAAATTATAATAAGAGGTTGTGTACATCTCTGAATGTAGAGGCCGGATATTTTTTATCCATTATCTAAAAAAAATCTCATGCATCGGATGCTCCTCTCCCCAGTAATCTACCTCAGATCTTTGTCTACATTCTGTATCGAATTTAGAGGAGGAGGAGGAGGGCTTGTGCCATGATGAGAAGAAGCTGCCAAGAAACACCATTGTTGCCTTTAGTCCGAAAAGCGTAGAGCAGGGAGGAGTCATGGTGGAAGATGTATGAGGAGCGGTGGTCAGGATTGGGATAGGAGGAAGATGGGATTACAAGAGTGATAGATTGATAGTCTGATATATCAATAGGTCCCATCCATTTTAAGGGATTTATATATGTTTCGTTTATTGAGTTTAATAATTGTGTTGCCATGTAGGCACCAAGTGGCATCATACTAACTCTTTGACTAATCTACTATGTGCACGGCCGGGGTAGGTAATTGGCGTGTATGTAGAGCGAGGGTCACCATCAAGATGGAGAAGGAAGAAGATGATAGTTTCTGGATTTAGAGGGTGAGTCTGCGTGTGTGTCTGTGCTATATATGCTCTATGTTCCAGAGACAGAGAGAGAGAGAGAGAGAATCAACATTGTGTGTGGGTCCCTGTCTAGCTAGGATGGAGAAGACAATAGCGACTCAGTTATGGTGATGATGTTTGCAAAGCGGTGGAATCGGGAACCACATGCATGGGAGGTGTGCTTCTGCTTTGTCTTTGTCTTTGCCTTTGGTTCCTGTTTATTCAAGATGAAGCTTGCACGGTAGATATATTGCCTTTTATTAACTAAAACAAAAAAGAACCTCCTATCGAGTTACTTTGTTTTTTTTTTATGAAAATGGGAGTTTATAAGTAAATTTGGCCTTTCATTCCATGCATCTTATATGTTATGGGGGCGAAACATTTTTGTGATGACTAATGAACTGACACTTTATCCAGGGTTTTATTTAGCCTATCGTCAGGTTGCATCGAGATTATGGACTACCAAAGCAAAGTAAGAAATTAAACTAGCTCTTTTGAATAGCATGTTTTTTCATGAAATATTAATTTCCTTATATTTCTATGTATATAGAGTATATTATATCGCACAGGAAAATCGGTAAGTGTACATTAGGACTCAAAAAGACACAACCTACCTAGCCCAATAGGAACACCTATATGCGAACGACGGTGTTCTATGTATGTATATGTGGGTGGGTGGTTCTGGGAGAGAGGCAGACGGGCTCGACTGGCTGTTGGGTCGTAGGGTAAGGAGCCGGTGGGCCGGACCAAGAGAGGAGATAGTGGGGGAGTTGACCTACGTGGTATGGAGGGAATCGGGTTGGGCCGGTGAAAGGTTAGGGCT
Source organism: Microstegium vimineum (assembly GCA_022036555.1). NCBI lineage: Eukaryota > Viridiplantae > Streptophyta > Magnoliopsida > Poales > Poaceae > Microstegium > Microstegium vimineum. Next base: position 4,759,211 of record CM039119.1, read on the forward strand.
TTAGGTTTTACAAATATTAGAAAACATGGGTGAGGGGTTGCATGTATGTTTTCATTTAGCCTTAAAACATTTTATTTGAAAAAGTTCTCTTGTCGCGTTGTTGACTTGGTCAACTTCATGACAAGTAGCTTGTGTTGCTAAAAGTTTTGAAGTCTGGATTTTGAAAATAAGGTGAGAAGGGAAAAAATCTTAATTATGTTTGACCTAACATCAACATGCAACACATAATCATGATTTTTTAAAAAAAAAAGTTGGTATTTTATACTAGAGACAAAAAACAGAACGTACGGGTTATAAGATCCAAAAAGAATTTTAAAATAGCAAATTAATATAAATAAAAGAGCTTCTTTACACAGAAACAGTAAAAGCCACTAAAGAACCGGCCACATACAAAAAAAACCTTCGAATTTGGCTGTGTTTTTGTGTATTTATATCAAGCAAGCAAAATTAGGATTATGTACTTATATATACGCCTATATTTCTTTGTTGTTATGCATACAGAGCATATTTATTCCCCACAACTGAGCATATATGTTGCATACAGAGCATTTATCCGCAGGAATCGTCCGGGCCATTTTCATTGAGCAACAGGCCAGGTATGCCTTTGAACCTTTATTTATTTCCTCTACACTATTATTATTATTATTATGCAACTAAATTAAATATATTATTGCCTGTTGCATGCAGTTCATTCAGCTAAATTTAATTGTAAGGAAGGAGAAGGTTGGAACATTGTGGCAGGTGATGATTGCGGGGTCATGCATGTGTACTCCTTCAGGTCACTTGGATTTGAAAAGGTCAAACGTATCCATGCTACTACTGACGGCAGAGCCATAAGATCCCTAGTTGTCCATCGATCTAAGCCTCATGTACTGGTATCTACTGGCTCCAGCGTGATGGTTTGGAACACTGAGGACTGGACGTGCCTTAGGATGCATCATGGTCCTGGCTACTTCAAAACAGTAACGCATGCCTCTTTTAACACTAAAACTGACGATAGTATTTTTGCTACTGGGTGCTGTGATGGAACAGTAAAGGTATGTGGCCAATGTTTCGTCTCTTCTTCCGGTCAAATCCCTCCGCCCCAAAAATAAAAGTCATTCTTGGCTTCCTAAAAAAAATCAGTTTTTTTAAACTTTGATCAATTATATATAAAATATAAAAGAATATTAATATTTCCAATGCATAATTTGTATCATTAGATAGATCGTTGAGTATATTTTTATAATATTTTTTTAAAAGATATAAATGTTGCACATATTTTCTATAAATCTAGTTAAAGTTGAAAAAAAAATTGATCTGCATGTATCTCATAACGCCATCTATTAGAGCATTTCCAAATTTGATGATTTAGTTGCTCTCTAAAATAGATAATACTAGAGTATTCCAATAGACTCTATAAAATGAAGATGTTAGATGACTAGTGAGGTAGGCTATTCAAAAGTAGAGAGCAAATGAGATGAGATGGAGAGCTACTAAAATTGGAGATTCATTTACAGCTGTTGGAGACGATTTTTCTTTGAGAATATCTAAATTTAGATTTAGAAAATGATTTGGCTAATCTGTTGGAGATGCTCTTATATATGGGACAGAGAGTACTCCCTTAGTTCCAAATTATAGGTTGGTTTTTGCTTTTTTAGATGTACACATAGAAAATAAAACCTATATATCTAAAAAAAAAGTCAAAACAACTTACAAGGAAGTACAAATATGTCTTAAGTTTTTAACTGACCATACCGTCCATCTTTTTAAAATTTGGCAGAAGGATGGCTAGAAATATCATCATTTTCATACCAACATTAATGATGAGATATGCTGTTAATTTGTTTTGCATACTGCCGCATATGTAAAGGCAGAAAATTATTTGTCCACTGCAGAAGGTTGAAAAACACCATTTCTTGATCTACCAACTATATATACCCTCGCAATAAAAAAAAGATCTACCATGTAAAATGCAAAATAAAATGTTTCATACCAGAACGGATTCAAATAAAATAAATATCAAAAGATGATGTTAGATACTATGTGGATCACGCCAGATGTTTCATCTCATGAAATTGTTCATATGTAAAGTGTAATACATCTGTTTTTAAAATAAGCATCCATTTCTGCAGTATGAGTTCTACCGTTGTTGCAGTTAATTAGCATGGTTTTAAATAGCGGTAACTTTTTTCAGCAGCTACGAAATGATAGCGGCGCTATGACATATAATATTTAAAAAAAACATGAAAAACACCAGTAATTGATGCACAAAAATATGATACATTTGAAATTTGATGAGCACAAATATATGTTTCTAAGGTTCCAAAAGTCAAGGTAGCATTACTAATATGACATTATAACATGGCTCATGAAACTCTAGTGCTTATTAATTGTCCAAAATACCAAATTTAGTAGCAAATTATAATTGTACAACATGGCTTAGCTGGCTTTGATGGATATGACCTGTTGGTAAAATCTGAAATGGCGTTGGTATTTGAACGCTAAAGCTATGCCATTTAGCGGCGCCATAGCGCTAAATAGGGAGGTCAAAGTTGACACAGCGGCAGAAATAACAATAGCTTGGCGTGGAGTCTCCATAGCACCACTATAGCCCGCTATTTAAAACCATGTTACCTAGCACAATTCCTCAGGGTCTGAGCCCTTGGTTTCCTAGTTGAGAAGCACTCGTTTCTTCCCAAGTATTCCACTGTTATGAGGAATCGCCCCCTTATTTCTTCTGATGATGAGTAGCAGCTATTGGCTTAAGACTGATATATACTTGCTTGGTGTACATGTGTTATTCTCAGCTGTGGTGTTACACTTATTTCCCCTCCTCTTTTCGGATGCCATACCTTGAATTGCGCAATAATTCAGAACCAATATGCTCAATTAGCTACTTCACTTGCAATGAAGCATGCTTCTTAGTTACCGGATCTATGGATAAGACTGCCAAGGTAATATACATACACCTTTATCTTCATAGCAAAATGTAATAACATAAATGTGTAATGATAAAGGCATTGTTTTATGTGGAATCAGGTGTGGAAGTACATTAAAGAGCCTCCTAGGACTTGTGGTTATGCACTTGAATCAATTACTAAACCTGAAGCGACACTTAAACATGCAGATGGTGTCACTGCTACCTGCTATAATCCTAAATTAAAAACTATAATAACAGGAACAAATGACGGTGTTGTTTCGCTCTGGTGTTCCCAAACCTACAGGTACGGACAGCAATAAGCCAAATTCTCTTAAATTGCTCGATCTGTTGTATTACTCTATCTCTTTTTTGAAATTTAGTGTTTATCATTCAGTAGAACAGCCGACTACTACCATATATAACTTCTGAATTGGCCACCAGCATTTTTGTACGACACCGAAACTATGTTTCAAAAATATAACAAGAGTAACATATTTCTTGAAATTTTGCTAGGCGGAAAAGGATACTGTGCTTTGGCCTGGGACGAATTTGTGATGTAGCATCATGTTTAACTACAGGAAGAATGTAATGAAAATTCTGCTTTTCTGTTAGTTTGTTAAGAGAAGTGCTAGCTTGTTGGTATGTCCTTGCGCAAGTATGTGTAGCATGGCAGTTTTGAAGCTTTTAACCTAGGTCAAGAACAAGATTACTCTTTTCTGGAAATTGTAGACCAGTGGTTTGACAACAAAACTTTAATAATCTTCTGTTTATATATAAAAAGATCCTCGGAAGGCTTCTGTATATTAATTTAAATATATTTAGTTCTTCACCTGTCTATGTAATCTTTAATTTGTAGGATATTCATCAGCCATGAGCACGGATTCACTCTGGTAGATATTTACCCAAAACAACAGCTATGAAATTGGATGGAAAGGCATTGCTCATCAGCTTTTGTCGTAGTTGTACTAAGCTCGTCGTGTTCAGCATCACGACGAGCAGCATTTCGCGTGGTCTGGCCACAGGGCCGGCCCTGGGGGTGGGCAGTGTGTGCCACCGCCCTAGGCCTCAGATTTTCATAAGCCTCACCCATATTCATTAGTACTAGTATTAGTATATAATATGGGTAGAGACTGTGCAATAAGCATTGGTTGATTACATAGGCCTTCGAAAATAAACGGATGATGGATGAGCTCTTTTTTTTTTAGATAACCCATTACAACAAGCATATGTCTCGAAATGGATTATTCATCCTAGGTAAGCACCGTTCAATAGTTGATCATTGTTGTTGTAAATATATTGAGGACAAATTTTAGTTGTTGTAAACAATATTAAGAATTAATTTATTTGTAGCTTACATATCATTTGACTTTTAACCGAACTGGACCACTAGTGTAGGCTCTGGTTCGGTCTTTTACCGGTTGGACCATCGGTCCGGTCCAAATAACTAGGCCTGTGAGCATATATGCGAAGCTTCTCACCATGCATCTTGTGGCTCCCGACAACAGAAGACAGTATGCTGTGGTGCAGCTCGGCGGCCTTGGATTGATCAACGTCGGCGGCCTTGACCGCCGTGGGCACTAGATACACAATATATAATGTACAACCTCGCTTTGCCGCCGGATGGCTTTGCCCTTGCGGAACTCCTCGTCGTCGTCGGTGGCGGCGGCAGGGTCAGCGACGGCACGCTCGTCAAGTGAGGACCAGGGACCCCATCGCTGCCGTCGTCGTCGTCGACGACTGGTGCCGGGCCCGGGCGGCGACGGGGAAGGTCCGCGAGCGCACGGAATTGGTTAAGGACCGCTATCGCGGCGGAAGTATATATATCAAGAATCGTGGGGCATTTGGGCCGATTTGTTGCATGCATTGGGCCATGGGCAGGGCTGCAGGTTACTAGCTAGTCGGGCTTGTACCAAGAAAAAATTGATCACCATGTTCACGAGCCCAGGCCCAGGAGGCGCAGGTTGGAATTCTAAGGAGTACCTACAATACCTTACATGACATCAGCATGCTTGTTCTCACTAAAATCTGAACGCTCTTTTTTATATTCAAGTACGCGGATCGAGTCTAGCCAACCACGACCACTGTACGTAGGCATTCATATAGGTTTGAGACGACTTTCATAGAAAATGAAGAAAAACCTAGACATATGCATGGACGAATGAGGAACTTTGTAGGAGGAAAAAAATCAACTGCATAATAGGTAACCACATTTTCATTTCTGAATCAGAGCATATGTACAACACATTTCACACGCCACGCTGTTCATACTTTTGGTAGCACAGGGCTCAAAGCACTTCAACACTGATTACCCAACACACGTATAAATAATTGGACAGATGAAAGTTATTAGAGATGAGTATTATTATCAATATATCTATCAAATTCAAAAAACTTGTATCGAACTAGCTAGAGGCAGGCATGCCACAAGCATGGATTAGGACTATATACATTATGGCTCATATATATGAGAAGCTCAGGTAGCTAGGTCCTACCATTTCCGGGGCACCGCCGACGACAGAAAGCCTTTTTGGTCCCTACAGTTGAGCTTTATTAAAAAAAAAGGAAGTATATGTACATATACTCAAAATAAAGAAAATATAAAAAGGAAGAGCTAAATAATTAAGAAAGAAAGGAAGAAAGGAAGAAAATGCTATCTTTCTTTAAGATTGCTCAAGTATATAATTATATATTCTAATTGAATAAAGGAATACAATTAATGCATTGTTTGAATGCTGTCAGATCCATCTCAATCCACACGTGTTGGGCCACCTCAACACATGTGGATTGATGTGAATCCGACCGATTACATTCAAACAAAATCTATATTCTATGACGAGAGTACATCAAGAACGACATATAAAAATGGAGTGGTTAGTTTGAGTTTGGATATGATCTTAAGGCTGTGTAAATAATTAAAACATATATGCATATGTCAGATCGGATCTAGTGTGTGCGAGTGCACGGATCGGCGACTAATGTGTGAACAATATAAAATGAGAAATAGTAGACCACGGATCAATCAAATGAGAGGTGTATGGGGGCTCGTAGAAGGCCACAAATGGCAAATGACCTGAGTAGTATATATGCTTATTATTCTCACTGAATGCACATTTTTATGTGTATACCAGCGTGCCGAGTCTAGGCAAACACAAGACTGTATATATGTAGGCATACATGCATATATATAGGTCAGCTTCAATTCCTTATATAGAGAGTAAATTGTACATGAGTAGTAATCAACATAGAAGGTCAAATATGTATATTCTATGTATAATAATATCATACCAACATATCATTGATGATGGCGTCTGCGAACGTCATTTACCTTCTTAAAGACATCAACACAAGCACAACTGCTCCTAGCCATGCCCTGCACTACGACATTTGTGACTCAGCTGCGGCGCCAAGAGCAAGCCAAGGACGCCCTCTCGTTCAAACAGAGGGTCGAAGCATTTATCGTTTGCTGTATTGTCCTGGTCTATGTATAAGACTATGACTTTTCTCTATTTTATTTTTTCTATCTCCTTTTGTAATAATTGGTTGTGTACATTCCCGGATGTAGATGCCGGATATTGAATATCCTTTGTCGAAAAAATATAAGTTAAAAAAAATATTAAACTAGCTAGCAGGCAGGCATATGCAACAGACATGGATTATATACATACATAATATGAGAAGCTCAGATAGGTCCTATATATATATACCATTTTGGGGGCACACGACATTGCATCATCCGACTGAATCAAAGCCTAACTTTAACAGGGATCCAAATAAAAGACTCAACTTTGTAATATTAATCTGATTGAAAGGAATACAATCAATTCTATATGTGTTAATTACGAATTGAATGAAATGTAACAAAATGGAGTGATTAGTACGTTTGAGTTTCAATCTTAGGACTGTAAGTAACTGAAACATGTCGTCGCATCTAGTAATGTGAACAATGAAAACTGCTAGACGGATGGATCAAATTAATATGATACTGAGAGAGAGAGAGAGATGTATATGAGGGCCATGCTTGGCACCTCGCACGCCAGCCGCAGCGGCCACCGCCAGGTGTGGTAGCCGTGTGAGTGGCATACAGGGAGCCAGGCATATTCCCTAGCTTTCACCTCTCCTCCATCTCCTGCCGCTGCCATTGCTTGCCTATACTTGCACCGGGCCTCCGTATGCCATGGTCATGCAAGCTCTCATGCATATTCTTTGTTTCCCTTTCTCCCTCGAAACTAAGCTCATGGCGCGCGCGCGCACACACACAACACACACACATCTGAACTAGAACTACACGGCGATGGAGAGAAGAATGAACAACATGGAAGACGGACGTACTCTAGCTCGCTAGAGGAGGAAGATATATGAAGTGATGAGGCTGTTGTTGAGTGATGGTGTTGTTTGGCAAGAAGTTTGCATATATATATATATATATAGCTCCCGGCCCCCAGGGTTGGAGCTGAGGTCCCCCAACCATGCATGCACACTAAAATATGATCCCAACACATGTAGTACACACTTGCAGCTGAGCATGGCCACACACTGCAGTCAGTGGCTGGCTGCTGGCTCATCCGGCCGGCCGCCGGCCGCCTCTCTCATGCTGCACACCAACCAAGCAAACCCTAGATCGAGCTATATACACCTTCAATTCTATTTCTATAGACATACTGCATGCATAAATGCATGATTGTCCATCCCTCCCATGCATTCATTCATTCATTCATACGCGCGCACCGCACACATGCATATGATGATACGCATGTGCAGACAAACATATACGTACCTGCGCGCAGATGCGGGAAACCCTATAGCAGGCAGGACACTCAGGAGGCCAGGCCAGGCCGGACCGCCGGAGCACTAGTCGTCGTAGCTGGCCCGGCCCGGCCGGGCCGGCCGGCGACATGCATGACACGCTGCACTACTGTCACCACTCATCAGCAGCAGGGGCCGGGGGGGGGGGGGGGGGGGGGGGGGGCTTTTCTTCTCTTCGCCCTGCTTCCCTCTGCGGCTCTGCTGCCCCTGCGTGCGTACGTGACCCATACCCATACATAATACGGTGGGGCCCGGCCCGGGTGTAAAATCTTGTGCTTGTACACATCTACGTAAGGTTCGTTTTAACTGGAGTTTGATAGAATTTTATGAACATATGTTGACATGACACTGTATTTATAAAGATAGAGATGATTAAAGTTTTATAGTGATAAAACTTTTCAGTACTGTTTCAACTATATGAGTATTGGAAACTAGAACATCAAACTAACACTAAGTATTGGAAACTAGGACATCAAACTAACACTAAGGATGGCCTAAGGCGCTACTACTAATGCATCATCTATCTACTCCCTATGTCCATGAAAAGATAGATTTTTAGAGTTGTCCTAAATCAAAAAATTTGTGCTTTGACCAAATTTCTAAAAAATACATTAAAAGTTATGGTATCAAACTAATATTATTATATTAGATTTTTTATAAAACATACTTTCACATAATACTCATTTTAAATTATAAATGTTGTTACATTTTTCTATAAAGTTAGTCAAAGTTAAAAAAAAATTGATTGACACAGATTATAGGAATTGATTCTTTGAGAAGCTCAAGGAGTATATATCTATCATCTCCAACATGTACGTACAACAGGCCGGCAGTAATAACATGCATGTGTACGCCACGGAATTAAATTGAATGCGAGTGTGTATATGTGCACCTACCAAGAACACCTTGAGCTTTTTGTATGGACGCTTGCGTGCAACCTCTCTCTCTCACCCTTTTTTTTGAACGCAATCTCTCTCTTTCCTTGCACAGTAGTAGTGCTGTCCTTCCTGGACTGGGCTTTGTCTCCCAGTGCTTGGCTTTGGCAACAAGTAGGATTCCCCCTGTGTGTGCATGGGTGTGGAGAGTGTGGACCAAACTTGAGTGGGTCAAGCCACTGTTTCATTTCACCACCCCCGGCCGGCCTGCCGTCTTTTTTACTGCCATTTGCATGCATGTATGCTCAGATGTATCATGCATGAGCATAACAGTAGTGTGCCCCTCGCTCAAAGCCTAATCGTCCTCCAACTTTAACGAAACCTAAACCGTATACGCCAAGGGAAAAGGTCAGGATCGAGTTATGGCAAACCATGCATAGCACGGACATATATGGACGCGGTAGCATATAGTATCTCTTTTCGAGACCCATGGCACGGTAAAATCAATTATTGCTACTTTCACGGTAAAAGATGCATCAAGCCTGCATGCATATCTGACCAGCCCTTTCTGGCTGCGTACGTACCTTTTCCTTATATATCTCGTTTATTTTAAAATAAAATGGTATAGTAGGTAAAGCGCTTGATACATAAGAATCTCATCTTGTCGTTCTCCTTAACATTTTGTACTTGGCGCGTAGGAGTGGTAGGAATTAGGCTCCACATAACCAGAATTGAATTTTATAAGTAGTACTCCAAAGTGTTTTTACATTTAAAATTTAGTATAAACTTTTTCTTAAATATCTCCTAGCTAGTAAGGATTCTCATGTGTTATGACGGGTGCTAGTGTTTTATGTCTACTTAAAAAATCTACTATAGAATTAAACATCACTGTCGGCACCATCAGTACCTAATTTTGGTGAACCGGCACTGAAAATGTGAAAATGACCGAAGATCAGCAAAAATCGGTAGTGAAAGTCCCACATCACTGCCGATTTGTGACTGGAACCATTTTGATAGTGTATCATACATGTATACACACGAATATATACACACACACACTGATGCACAAATAATCCCACATAACCTGCATACATCACTTGCAACATATATGACAGGTGCCAGATGGTTTATCAACTTTCGCCTACCAATAACCATGATATAGCTCTTCACAATCAACCTTTGGAAAGGTTTTCGTGAACCTTCAAAGCTTAACCACCATATATAAAGGCTTCAACATTATTTAGCTAGTTGCAATGCATGTATATATAAGAGCAAAATATCAAGCTCCTTTTTGGGGGTGGGAAGGGGGGTTACGAAAATAACCATGCATTGGATGTCCAATGGAAGATCTTTCTATGATTTTTTGTGGTTTTCTCTAAGATGGATTCAATACTAATTATGGAAGATCATAACAAAAATATGTTGGTCATCCCTTAAAATGCCCAAGTTTTCTTTCTTGTTTCATCTCCAAAACATTTTCACCATCACGAAGCATGCATGAATCATGATGGTTTATATTCCTTAGTACTCCCTGTAGAGTTCTCGCTTACCAAGCATATCCAATATCTACGTATCCCAACGTTACATCTCTCAAAGTCTCACCCCACTCACGCACTATGTATATCTTGCTCTTTAGCGGGGCTGCCTATTTGTCCCCACATGCACACTGATATTGCTTGTTATCTAGCCACAAGAGGAACACCACTATTTGCTCATGTGGCTATCACCTCCCAAAACCTATCATTATTATAGCCACAAGAGCAACTTTCATTATCTTTGGTGTCGAGATGTGCCTCCTCCTTGAGGTCGATCATGGCCTTATTTGGGACCGTTTATGATCGATTCGATTATAATCATCGTACCACACGCGGCGATTTTTTTTATTCTCAATTGTGCTAGCTCAAAGTTCTGAAGTGGCAGACAAAAGAATAAAAATAATCAAAGCATTTGGTGGGATTCTTGTTTTTTTTCCAATGACAATCGGATTCCGAGAGCGGAAACAAATTGGGTCCATTATAGGTGATTTACCGAAATGTACCTATCAAACCACTAGCTTATCCTCTCTCTCGAAGAGTCAAAGTTAGCTTTGATCAAGTTTATAGAAAAATACATCAATATCTCAAACATTCAATTACCTTTTCACCATATAATAATCCATCAAACATGTCTTCCATGTATTTATTTGATTTTACATATGTTAATATATTATTATATAAACTTAGCTAGAGTTATAGAAGTTTGGCTTAGAAAATAAAACTAATTAAAATGCCTACATATTGGAATGGTTTGAGAGTATATATTAAGTCCTTGCAATGGAGAGGATTTTTTAATCTTCAAAGCTTAGTAACCAATACTAATATGTAGTGTAATAAAAAATATAAAACTTTGTTGACGCCACGAAAACAACCATTGGGGATCTCAAAATAAAACTCTATGATCCCATCCCATACATACTAAGGCACCAAGCTACCATAACATAAAATCTCGAGTCCATACATACACTTAGGCCACATTTGCACATGTGTACACAGTATATGCACACTTCCGTGCACGATCGAGGGTTGTATGCATGGACGACGATGACGATTATACAATACACAAGTATGAGATGGACCTCCTGGACGGCGCAGTTGAACTAGGACGAAGAAGATTCGGCGTGACCGCCCCCAAAAAGAAGATGCCAAGGCAGGCAAAGCAAACACAGAAATATTACAGAACCGTTGTTGCATGCATGCACGCCAATTAATTGGGTCCACGCATAGTGGGTGATCTAGGGCCGGCGCCTAGCTCACTACATATGTATGGCGCGGATTGCACTTGTCGTCCTCTGTTCACTGTCTTTTGTTCTGATCTGCCACCGCCTGCCACATTGATGGTCGCCCAGGTGCCCAATGCCCCGGCCTATGCCCTGCTCGCGCTCACATGCATGGCCGCCATGGGGGCCTACTAGATCCATGTTCATGGCCGGTGTCGGCCAGTCATCCGGTTGCATGCATGATGAGCATGATGGTTGCCTGACGATGATCTATAGTAGCACGATGTAGATGATGATGGAGCATGGGTTTAAGTAGTTCATGGTGCCATCCATCTCCGTTCGGCCCTGCCCTACTCGGTGAACCTAGTTGCTAAAGGATCCTTGAAGGTATGTTGTCTGGCGCCTTCAGCCTTCACCCCGAGACCTTCGGAGCCTTTGTACGAGGGTTTGGCTCGTCAACCTCCACTGAAGGCTCTCGTGGACCTCTGGAATTGGCCTTTCGTGTAGCTCGTAGAAGATCTTCGCCATGGTACCTGTGATCATGGAATTTGTATGGCGGGGGAGTTAGAAATGGTTAGTGAACCTTAAAGCACGCAGCCTCTGGAACCCAATAGTTTCCCCTTCAAGGGTAAGGATTGACACAAACGAGATCGATCCTCGAATCATGGTGTTTTCCTTGAGCCCCAAGGGTCCAATCCCCCTCATGGGGGGTCATTTGTGTCAAGCTTTCTTCATGTCACTTTCATTTGAGCAACTATATAAGGTGGGGAGTAAACGGATGCACCCGTATCACTTTTGTTGTATTCTATTTTTTATGGCCTTCGTGCGCGTGCTCTCAAGAGATGGCTTCTTTCCTTTTGTTTAATCATTGGTCCAAGTTAGCAAGCGTCAGTGTCAAGGATTATCATCTCTACTTTGAGTGGTCTATGATGGCGAGTGTGAAGGATCAAGACTATGAGGAGACTTTGAGCGACGTTGATGATAATCCCAAAGAACTAGTAGGAGGTGGGAGTAAAGCTAGAAGAGGTAGAGTGGAATTGGGGAAGACCTTTGAGCTTGGACCTTTGCTCAATATGGAGGTAGATTTGAAGAGTTGTGCAAGGCTTTGTGGGGTCAATGAGAATCGGGTTAGCTTCTGAAGGGTGAGACAATGCATAAGCCTGAGTTCAACGAGATTATGTTTTTTGTGATCTCTTCATGTGTGGCTTTCGCATGCCACTAGTGAAAATTTTCAAGAAGGTGTTGGAGACCTTCTGGTGCAGCTTTATCATTTGACCCGAATGGGGTATTGAATCTGGCAAAGTTTTATTGAGATTGTCATTGAAAGGGTTGCTTTGATGTTTTAGAAAAGGGGTGAATAGGCTCTACAATGCACTTAGATATGCAGTTTTTACGATGCACTTAGATGTACACAATGTCTATATATATAGCAAAAGCAATATATTTAGAAAAGCTAAAACATTTTATAATTTGGAACATGAGGAGTACAAGATTTGATGACACACATAAACACACGTCCACACCAGGAAAGATATATAGAAGGTAGGTAGGGAGTGGGTACCGAGCAAAGAACATAAGCATGTGCAAAGAACATAAGCATTTGCTGGTTTTGCTGCGGCAGCCTTCTCCTCAGCTCCTGTACACGAACCAATGACCCTCTCATAGTCAGCATGTGCACTCATACGCAGCCTGCTCCTGTGCATCACATGACAGCCAAGCATCCATGCTTGCCGAGTGCTACAACCACAAAGCCGCGGCTAATCGGACGAAGACACCAGCGGCTGGTCATACATACAGACAAGCATTTCCGAGGAACTAGGTGTTTCAGCCAAGGCAACCAACGTGCCCACGAATCTTAAAAAGTTCAGGAAAACAACAAGTGCATCTGCAAGCAAGAGCAAACTCCTAGCCATGGCTGTATGCAGGATGTTGCTTTCAAGTAGCTCACAGTGGTACTCTTTTGCAGCATTTGAAGCACCAGCAAAGAGCCACCCACAAGCTCCAGTTCCATGCCTTCAGAGTTCAGGCGGCGGCTACTTGGTGCGTCTAGTGCAAAACCGGCCACCGTATTCAGACAATCCTTGAGCTATCTCCATCATTCGCTCGCCTCCAAACAACCTGAAACTGTTAAAAATGTCCAAGAGTGCATTGAAGTCATGTTTCCAACAATAATACACACTTTCTGACTTCCACGGCATACATAGTTCAATGGTAAGGAATACTTACACTAATAACAAATGTATGTTACATGGTTTGAGAGGAGTACAATATTAGTGGAACTTCATTTCTCGCTGCATCCCTGTTACAGGGTGGTTGAATAATTAAAGAGCAAAATAGTAGCCGTCATATTTACATATGCATCGACATAAAAAATATCTAGGATGCAGACTACATTTCCGCAAGATAGAATAACTAGTTTCCCCATCCATAAGTCATACCAAAACAAACAAAATTGGTATATCCCATTTTTAAGTTTTCGTGGTGGTACGCCTATTATAACTTATAGCCAGCTTTGATTTCCAATGAGTCTTTTAAGGAGGCCAATGCTGATCTTTGAAAGCCCTGATGCATTCCACAGTGGACCGGATGCTACTTGACACGCCCTTCCCCAGCTTCGGCAGATCAACTCCTCCTGATGCCGGAGGGTTGTCCTGGAACCTCAGAAGCTTCTGTCTAGACTCTTTCCTCATAGCCACCACATTACCCGCATAGCAGATGGCATCCCATACCAAACTTCTGATGATGGTTATGGTGTAAAATCTTGCTGAATCAACAGGGTCGTTACTTGCAAAACCTACAGGTAAGGTTCAGAAGGCAGATCCGTCATTCATGTATACAAAGGCTACAAAACCTACAGGTAAGATTCAGAAGGCAGATCTGTCATTCATGTATACAAAGGCTACAAAATCTACAGACTACAGGTAAGATTCAGAAGGCAGATCTGTCATTCATGTATACAAAGGCTACAAAACCTACAGGTAAGGTTCAGAAGGCAGATGCTTGTATACAAAGGCTGGGAATATATTTTCAAAAAAAAAAAAGCTGGGAATAGCAACAAACAATTGGGCACAAAGGCTTGCAAATCAATGTGCATTAGTAATGATAACATACTGTCAGCTTGCTAATTCATGTGCACCAACCATATTTCTTGCTAGATTGCAGGGGATCCTATGTATAAATACATTAGCAAGGACAGGTGAAGCATGGTTGACTGAATATCCCCTCCAGGGCATGGCAACCATGTTACTAAAAATACCTCTTTTTTTTCACCAATTATTTGCTACTTGACCCAAAATTTCATTCTATTTCTCACAATAATCAGGTAGGAACAGGGATAATAGTATTGCACTAACTGAAACTCCGACTAATTCCAAGAATTAGTCCCACCAACATCAACCGCAGTGTAGGATTATTTGTGGAAGGGAACAAATTAAGAACAGAGCATAACAAATTACCACCGTGGTCGTGGTTCCTGATGAGGCCGTGCTGCGGCAGGCCGATGCCGACGCCGGCGAGCGTGAACCCAACGCTGAACCCGACGCCACACCCGGCGCCGACGTAGCCAATCACCTCAGGCCCGAACCCGGGGCCCCAGCCGACGCCGCAGCCGAGGCCGAGCCCCACACCCCAGAAGGCGCCGGCCGTCGGGTGCACGGGGTTCCAGCGCTGGTACCGCCCGAGCACGCCCTTGATGATCATCCTCAGCTTCGCTGCAGTCTGGACAAAGGAACCATACAAGCAGCAACCTCAGCAAAGATCCGATTTTTTCCCCGCGGAGGAGACGAGAAGAAGAAATGGTGGGCGCCTGCAGGGGAGTACCAGGGCAGGGTGGGTTGCGCATTTGCTGCCGCTGACGCGGCTGGTGTTGAGCTGGCTGGCGGCGGCGGCGGCGGCGGCGGCGGCGCGGGAGGAGGAGGCGGGTGGTGGAGCTGGGGGGAGTCTGGCATCAGCGGACCTGCCGCTGCTGCTGTGCAGACTAGTGGACGCCGCCTTGCTGGAGCCCTTGCCGCCGTCCGTGGGGTCTCCCACCTACAGACCGAAGTAGCAAATCTTATCGCCGTCTCCTCGCCGTCGCTCGTTCTTTCCCAACCTAATCCAGTCCAGTACGTCCCCGTCGCGGGATGGGGGCCTTCTCTGGCAGGAAAGTGAGAGCCCGTGCACTTTACTCGGGCCCTGGAGGATTTTGGGCCAGCCCATCTACGCTTCGGGTTATTGGTAGACTCTCGGGCCTCCACAGGAGGATTTATGTATATAGAAGGATTAAAACCTGAAACAGAATAAATACTACCACGTTAGATGGAGAACAAAACCATTCTTTAGTAGTTCTGTGACAGTTGAGATCATGGAACAACTCTACAAGCAAGACACTGGTACAGTACATGAACAGAAACCAAAAGCCATCCTTTCATCGCATTATTTGAGAGAACAGAATCAGAACATATCAACATACAGTGAGATACAGGTTCCGAAACAACCGTGCCTCGAAGAACAAAAGTTCTGAAACAACCCTACACAACCAAACTACTCGTGCTCAGGGGCTAAAGCACAATGAAGTGCTACTGGTTTGCTCTGGCAAGGAGGAAACAAACGGGTGTTAGAAAAAGGCTCAGAACTGTACAAGAAAACCCTATCCCATTCATCGCTTGGAATCCTTGAAGCTACCAAAGTTGCCGGAATCTGAAGTGCCAAAGCCACTAGAACCTCTGCCATAACGCGAGGAGCCTGAATCATCAGAGCTCCGGGAACGCCCAAAGTCAGCGTTACCACGTCTGCTGAAATCACCGTCTCCAAAGTCACCAAATCTATCAGAACGACTGAAACTAGGCCTGCCAAAGTCACTGGAAGACCGTCTGAAACCTCCAGATCCACCACCGTATCTTGAACCTGAGTCACGAAATCCACCACCGCGGTCAGAGGAACCACCGAAGCTGTCAAAATCACCAAAGCCGCTGGAACGGTGGTCTCCAAAGCCACCATAACCTTCACGGCTAAAAGGTCCGCTCGTTCTTCTGCTTCCAGCTGATCTAGAGCGAGTATCTCTCGAGACATTAAACATGTCTGCAGCCTCATCTGAAACTGGCATCTTCGGAAGCTGCAAGCGGCAAAAAGAAATCAGTGGATGAGTTTTCCTCAATTTGTCTCAACTGCAAAAATAACTTCATCAAGATTCAATATGCATGGGTCCTAAAGTACTCTACCTCCGTGAACCTGCATCCTATATCTCGCTCGATGACCCTTACAGCTCTAGTCTGCTCATATGTGTATATTAAAATTGCACTGCCTTTCTTCCCTGCTCGTGCAGTTCTCCCAGATCTGTGAACAAATAACTCCGAGGTATTTGGAAGCTCATAATGTACCACCTGAATAGATGAAGGGGAATAACTCAAAACTATGCACATAAAAAGAGTCAGCAGGTGTATTTTCTGGACAATGATAAAGTTTGTGCTAAATATTTGCATATAGTATACCCCAGGTCACTTACTAGATCAACATTGGGTATGTCTAATCCACGAGCTGCGACATCAGTTGCTACAAGGATATTAAAACGACCATCACGAAATCCGGAGAGTGTCCTCTCTCTTTGATTCTGTGAAATATCCCCATGCAGTGCCTGACATGGATAACTCCTTCCCATGACATATGCCAATCTATCTGCTTCCCGTTTAGTTTGAGTAAACACAATGCATTTTCCACCATTGGCATGCTCCTAATGACGTGAGCAAGGAAACGGTTATGTGCTGTTTATGGCATGTAAATCATAAAACGCATGTGCACTTAGGAGGATGCTTACTTTAATCAAAGGACCAAGAATTGATTGCTTCCCAAAGTTATCAGCGGCAATGGAATAGAGAGAGATTCCTTCAGGTAATTTCTGGTCTGATTCACCAACCTGAGGAAGAAGGGAAGCAAATGTCAGGAAATGCCCCTTAGAATGTGCCTATGCTGTGCAGAAAAGAAATCCTTTGGTATTCTTTTTTATATTATAGAAGGAAAGCTTTGATGCTCATCCGATGCTTCAATAATGTTTCAAGTCCCAGGAAGATCTATTCAATGCAGGACTTCATATACACTTGTATACAAAAGGATGCATGATTATCATGAGACAAGCTAGGAGAAAGTAAGATAAAGCTCACAGGAAAATAAGAAAAGAGGTCACTCACAAGGTCAATTATAACTGGATCCTTTAAGTACTTGTTCGAAATGTTTCTTATCCAACTAGGCATTGTTGCAGAGAACAGCATGCTCTGACGGTTCTGCGGCAACTGCTCCATGATCACCTCAACATCTTCATCGAAACCCACAGCCAGCATCTGATCAGCTTCATCTAGAACCACAAACTGGATCTGTGAAAGGTTCAAAACGTCCCTTCTCAGAAGATCAATAACTCGACCTGGAGTTCCGACCACTATGTCAACACCATAGTTAAGAACTCTCATTTGTTGATTGATAGGAACACCTCCATAGACACAGAGGGTGTCCAAGGGAGCAGATTCTCTAAATTCCTTCTCAACCTGCCGAGCAAGTTCTCTTGTTGGTGCCAAGACTATGGCTAAAGGATTCCTACCATTTCTGCATGCATCACACTATGCAACTATTACAATATATTCTATCTCCCTGGTAGATAAATTAAAAGAATTTCAAATGTGGAAGAGAAACAAACCCATTCTTCTCATTGTAGCTGAGGATCTTGTCCATGATAGGAATACCAAAAGCCAAGGTCTTCCCTGTCCCTGTTCGAGCACGGCCAATCATGTCTTTTCCTTGCATTGCTGGCTCAAGAACAGCCCTCTGGACAGCAAAATAACATGAAGCGAATCAGATCGGGAACCCAGCCAGTTTACATATTTAGCACGTTTTTAATTAAGATGCAGCAGGAAATAGGTGCACATGCATGGCACTTGTTCCGAACTTCTGATCATCCGAGTTGATTAACATCGAGGTCAGAAGTCAGAACACATTGAACCATCATACCTGATGGGGTTCATTGGAAGAATACAGAAGAATGACAAAGGGCTCTGTTATACTTTACTGATTCCAGCATAATAATTCCGAGCAACGCTATGATCTCACAGGTTTCGAACCAAAATCACTGCTGAAATCAAAGTACACATGTATTTTTGTACAGGTTGCCGAGCACAGTATCAGAAGCGCAGTTTACATCTAATTATTATCGTACTAGACAACACTGATGTTACGAAACTTAGAAATGCATTCACCTCCGACCGTTCCACGAAACACTTCTATGGAACTCAGTTAAAACTAGCCCTTGATCGAGTAGAAGATAGTTTCATTTATCACATCACAGGATCCTAACAATTCGGAGGCGTTCAAAAGTATGAGAGTACCATTTCCATTCAAAATCAGCCCAAACTGAGCAAAACTAAGCAGGCTGCATCATCATCCAATTATAACGCGAGAGGTAGCACCTGGATGGGGAAGAGCCTGGTGATGCCCCGCGCGGCGAGCTTCTCCACGATCCGCGGCGAGATCCCCAGCCTCGCGACCTCCAGCCCCTCCTCGGCCCCCGTATCCACACCCACGCCGTCACCCGGCCCGGACCCAGCCCACGTGGCGGGGGTGGACTTGAACCCCAGGGGGGGCGGCGAGCCGTGGAGCGCCCGCCTCGGCGGCGCCGGCGACCCTGGCGCGGGCGCGGGCGCCTGGCATGGGCCGGAGTGGCCGCTGGCGGAGAGAGAAGCGCGGCGAGTAAGGGCCTCCGGAAGGTGGCGGCCGGAGACGAGGTGACGGCGCGGCGGAGCAGGGAGATCATCGCGGCGGTGACGGTCAGTGGGAGCTCGTGGTGGAGCTAGTGATGAGAAGGGAGAGAGAGATTTTTTTTCCTGTCTGACATTTTCTCGTGGGCCGGGCTTTGCGAAAAGGCCAGGAAAAAATCGGCCCAACATATTTTGAGGCGCGTTTACTTATTCTTTTCCTTTTTATTTTGTTTTGGAAATCTCCGACATCAACAGCAAAACAAGTTGTTGGATATATCAAGTAAAATCTACTGGTGGTCTGTTTGTGTCATTCTATTTCTTAAACTTGCAAATTGCTCACTTAGATGTATCTTATTCTATTGTGTCTAATTCCACTTCCTTAACATGCATGATCTTAGAGCGACTCCAAACCTTGACATCGGGGTCCCGGGGAAGAACTTTAAGGGAGAGGGTGACATTTTTCCTGTCTCGCATTTTCTCGTGGGCCGGGCTTATTTTTTTCCCCTTATATTTTGTTTTGGAAATTTTGAACATCAATAGCAAAACAAGTTGAATATAAAGTAAAGTCTACATACGGGCCGTTTGTGTAATTATGTTTTTAAAACTTGCAAATCGCTCGTTTGAGTCTAACTTATTTTATTATGTCTCATTCGACTTCCTAAACTTGATAAATGTTGAGCTTACTACCAATCTACACTACCAACCTCGCCGAGTGAACTAACTTATTCAGTTGGGTTTGGTCCTACTTCCTAAACTTGCAAGTGGTTGATCTTACCACCACTATACACCACCAACCTAGCCAAGTGACCACTGGGGATTAGGATAAGGATGACACTACAAAATAAGGCAAGAAAAACTATGGCTTCATGAGTTTAGGGATTAGACCCATTGTGCCCCTCAACAAAAAATTTTAGGTTGCTCAACAATGAGACAGAACATATTGCAAAACGAATCTTGTATTGAATAGTTGGGTTGATGAAGAACAAATTACAAAACAAAAATTGTATTAAATTGTTGGACACCTCTTCAATAAAGAGAAAGAACCCTACAATTTTTTGGTATGGCGAGTAGTGCCTGCCGTGACATGCAGTTTAGATCTAAGCCTGACTGCAAATTAAAGCCTACACATTGTGCCCATTATTTCCCTTCCCGTTGGTGGACTAGATTCCCCACTGTTGGCATAAGTTATGTAGCCCATCAGCCCATGCCACCCCATTTTTCCGGCCCATGTGATGGGCTTCAAAGAGAGGCCATGACAAATCGGCCAATGCAATTATATCTAATCTTTCATTGCAACCCATATGTTGTTTTAGTGCCACTCAAGAGAGAGATGATATATATGTTGTTAGTTCGGTCTAGTAAGATAAGATGAACCCTTTTAGTTTGATCTAATTAGTATGGTTTCTGGCCGGGGGACTCACTATACAAAAATAACCTAAAAAACAAAGTGTTTCTCTTTAATACTCCCTCCGTACAGATTTTTTTTTTGCAATATGGGTTGCGTGTAAGCAAATTAGTGCAAGTTTGACCAAATTTATAATGAACAATATTAATATTTACACTACCACAATCCTCCATTGTCTTGAGCGCCAAAAACCACCAATTATAGGGCTTAAACAGCCAAGGAAATGATCCTTGACCACAAACCATCAAGCAAATTGACTCAAGGATAGAAGACAAGAAAATTTAGTTTTTTTGGCAGTTTGGACACTTAAGGATGATTTCATTGGAGGTTGACCGCCAAGGAAACTAGCACCTGACTTAATTTGCCAAAAGGACAAGAAAATGTATAGCCACCAAGTAAATTACTTTCCTTGAGGGCCATCAACCTCCAAGGAAATATTTCCAACCCACAAGGAAATTAGTTTTCTTGAGGCCGAGCAGCCTCCAAGGAAATATAGAGCAAAAGCAACAAAAAAAAAGGTTTGTAAATCAGCAAAAACAATCATGCACCTCATATGGTCAAACCAGTGACTTGAACCTCTATGTTGAAACATACTTACCACTACACCTCAAATTAAAGTAACTTGTGACTAAGGGAATTATTTTTTCTTTTGTATTCACTTCATCGAATCTTGTAATGAATATTTGAAACCTAAATGACTTCAAATATTAAAAATATGAACTAAAAATTTCTAAATCTCATCGAATACTATAACTTTGATTTAGGTCGAATCTCTGTCCAACATCATTTGGATAATTAAAAAATATATATTTCAAAGTTCTAAGAATTTCCTTCATGGTTTTCAATTACACCCAAAAAAAATATGAGTTACCTTGGCGGTTTTGAATAGCACTCAAGGAAACAAGCATTGTCTTGGCGGTTTGTAATAACACGGAAACATGCAATTACCTTGGCGGTTTGAACTAACACTCAAGAAAATAGGCAACTACCTTGACGGTTTGGTTTAGCACTCAAGAATATCAATTTCCTTGGAAGTTTAAATAGGCAGCCAAGGAAACTATACTTTCCTTGGCGGTTTTATTTTGGCGCTCAAGAAAATCCTTGGTCGTCAAGGTAATTCCAGATTGTGGTAGTGTTATATTATCAATTATAAATACTATGAAAATATGTTTTGCAATTATATGTTACTTCATCCATTACAAAATATAAGTTATTTTAAAAATCTTGGAGAATGAAATCATCTCAAACTATAAGTCATTTCAAGAATTCTAACATCATTATCGTCTAACTTTTTTTTTAGACTGGGTAGGAATTAAAGTATGTTTGTGAAGGGTAGGACATGCAAGCTACCTACCTACCTACCTAGTACAGACCCCAGCGCGCCCATTAGTTGGGCAGTAGCACTGGATCCCGTACCAAGTGGGCATGCAAGTGGCTAGCAGTAGCAGCGAACGAAATAATCGAACTGCAGCCAACAGGACATGAAAACAAATTAAATTAAAGGGAGAAAAAACACAAGGATCAGGGCCAAAACGCAAGCATCCAAACTGTCTCAGCACTTCTGTTCTCCTATAGCAAGTTTCTACTGGCGAAACACAGCGATTATATTCATCGATGATGTTCCTGCTGTTTACATCATGTGTGTGTGAGAGAGAGAGATCTCATTACATAGATTCGACAGTGATTGACGACACAGCAGCGCATGCATGACTGACTGATCGTCATCACAGTCATATATTTCACCAGGCTAGTACCCTGCTGCTCCTCCTTTGACAAGCAAGAAGCAAGTCGAGTTGTTCGTGGTCGGTCGATCAGGGAATCAAAAGAGGACGACGACAACAACAATAACAAAAGTTGCATCAAGTTGGATGGATTGTTTTAGACTGCTAGTTCTCTTTTGACCCACAAGCTAATAAGACGACGACGATACAATTATTAGGCCGGGCCAAAACGGCCACGCCAAAACGGCTCCGGCTCCTCTGATTTACTCTAAAAAGATGTTTCGCAAGGCTCTTGTGGAGGAGCCTGAGCCGGAGTCACGAAGAAAGCCTGCCAAACAAGCCCTTAATATTCGACGGTCACACAGCAGCTATAGCTGGGTCCAGGACTGGCTGGGTCGTGCAGTGCAGAAAGTTTGATGCCATTTCATCAGCTCAGCTAGCCATTTGCATGCATCGACGGGCGGGCCGGGTCTCACACTTCATTAGCTTGATATGATGCTGCATGGATCGTGTTGGCTCTATGTATAGGTACCTCGATCGTATATGTGTGCCTAACATAGCCGTGTACAATTATTTATACTGTTGCACGTGTGACACCTGATTCCGCCAAGCCACACCCCGCCTGCCTGCCTGCCTGCCGTCTGATTGATCCATGCATGGGCAGGGCAGGCGACATGCATGGAATATAATATAATCAGTGCAATTGTGCAAATCAGCAAATGCATGCTCGCTCTGCATATACGTACTGTGCAACTGTCACGACAAGGAATTGCTGTATGTACGTACTGTACGACAGTAGAGACATTCACCACCTCGCCTCCCCGCCTGGACCTGCGGCTGTGCGCTGCATGCACGTACAGTACGCATGCTGCCATAGCTAGTGCCATGCATGGAATTAATAGAATCCGAGGCGGATCGATCGGATCGGATCGGATCATCAGACGAAGGAGAGAAAGAGATCGAGGGACGTGTACTGGTGCGGTGTACTGTGTGTGCACTCCAACGTACGTACTCCACGTACTGTGCATGGTTTGTGGTTGAGCCAATGCAACAACCAACAAGGACTGCATGCAGGACGGACGGATGGATGGACTAGACCGCCAGATCGATCGAGGCCAGACCGGCCAGGAGAGCTAGCATTCGTCATGGGCACGCATCCATCAGTACTGAGCATGCACTGGCCTCCTCCTCCGATCCGGCGGTGCTGTCCAATGTCCACCGTGCATATATATGGGCGTGGCAGCTAGGGTCTAACTCTCGTTTCCTCAGCTGTACCTGTACTGGCCTCTGTCCGGTGAACCTGCTTGGACACGTACTACTAGCCCATTTCCCATGTTAATTACGGCTAATAAATAGATCGATGTGATGTGACGTATGTACATCATCTGTCCTCTTTTAAAGAATACAAATAAATTAGATTTCTATTAGATAGTATTCATATTTATGGTTCTAAATTAATTTATTATAAAAATATATTTTGTAATTAATCTAATGATTTTTATTTGATGTAAAAAATATTTATACTACTTTTTAATCGATCAAACTGGACATATACTAAACCATGATACTGTTTTTGAATTATATTATTTTGAGGATGTAGGTAGTACTAATTTCACCATGAGTTTAATTTAATCCCAAATTATATATGTCATTCTAAAAATCATAAAGAGTTAAAAGCATTTACGTACCATCACCATTGGTCCGATAGCCTCTCTCTCTCTCTTTCTCTCAACCTTTCATTCGATTAAGCAGGTACAAAAAACCTTTCCTCGCTCTAAACCAAAATTTCAAAACTTAACCCTACCTAATAAACTCAAAGTCCACGACTCAACGAGAGAGGAGATGCTGTGTGAGATCATCTATGAGAAGACGGTCTAGCTTGCTAGCGTTAGTCCATAACATTTTGTTTGCTTACTAGTAGCAAACATGGTTTGTGTGGTACAGCGGCTACCTATATATTTTTGTAAGATATAATTGGACTTGGTCTAACTTCAAATCAAATAAATTTGAAGGTGCAATAAAAGATTAATCCAGCATATATATAGGAAATTGATAGGAGAGTTTTTTTTTCCTCGACCGTGCCATGAGATACGTATTTTATTAAGAGGAGATAGAGTTTGAAATACAATTAAGCGGTAAACCAAGGGTTACCACTGAACTGGACCCAGAACAAACAAAACAAACCGATCAGAGAGAAACCAAAAAAAAAAACAGCTTAAGAAAATAACAACAGGGGCGGCATCGGCAGAAGCATTCTCAAACGCATGTAACCTGCAAGGTCCCACACAAAAGTGCATTCTTTTGCAATTCCTTGGACAACAGCGAAACTTGAGTTTTGTCGGTCGTTGAATGTCCGCTCATTCCTCGCCTTCCACAATTTCTAGGCGACTAGTGCAATCAACGAATCAAAGCCTTTTCTTGCAGCTCTAGAGGTCACCTTCCTAGATTGCAGCCACCACGTCCAGAATAAGCAAGGTTGTTGTTGTGGAGCAACGTGTCCCAGACCGATTTTGTGAAGGACCATGGCCCAGATCGTCCGACTGAAAACACATGTCATCATCACATGGTCAAGGAGAGTTTTTTTTTCGAAAGTTAAATTGATAGGAGAGTTGAATCAACTTAAATATGGGCATTGTATGCACTTGTTATACAAGTATAATATAAGAAAAATGGAATACGAGCCACACGCCCACATATGCTCGCCATGATATGCACGGACTCAGGCGGCTATCTAGGCCAAGAGAAAGAGATGAGTAGTGCAACGCCAATGAAGTATCAAAACTCAAAGTTGTAAAGAGTGAGGGACATGATCGAGATCGGGCAACGAAATAAGAGTGAGTGAGGGACGAACGGGCCGGGGGGTGGGGTGGGGGGGGGGGGGTGTGTGAAATGACTGAGAGGAGAAAGGGAAAAATATTAGCATTTAATACTATCATCCTTGCTAAATTGTTCCTTTAGTTTTGGATTCCAGACAACAATTTACTTCCAAATCCTCTTAACTCGAATTAGCTTTTACCTACAAAAAACTTCATACAACCTACTGTACTAGCTAGTACATGGCATGCAGCTCCCATCTCAGAGGGGGAAAATATTCCTCGTTGGCTTCACTGCCGGTGGGCACGACATTGTTAATTACGAAGCATTAACGCGCTGTAGTTTCTCGTCTTCGACCAGACGCGCGCCCCCACCGGCCGTACCCCAAATTAAACGTGACAGGCTGTAAGTAAATGAATTCAGCCAACAGGGATTCTATTGTCTGATCAGTGAAATATATATGCGTTACAGGGGGTGCGTACAGAGCACACGACTCATGGTCGTGGCGACGTCGTGGCGCCAGACTGACCAAGCAACTAACACACATACAAAACTATGGGTTACAGCACCCCCCCGCAGTCTGAGGGTTATCACGACGATGTTGGTACGACACATAGACTGTTGCGGAAAGATTCGAATGTCGAAGTAGGCAATCCCTTCGTCATGATGTCGGCATACTGCTCGCCAGTGGGCACGTGCAGAATGCGCAAGTCGCCGAGCTGAACACGTTTCCGAACAAAATGAATGTCCAGCTCGATATGCTTAGTCCTCTTGTGATGCACCGGGTTGGCAGACATACAGACAACAGAGACATTATCGCAGTATGCAACAGTGGCTTTATCGACGCTGCAACTGAGCTCTCCAAGGAGTTGGCGCAACCATATACACTCTGCAGCAGTGTTAGCCACGGCGCGGTACTCGGCCTCCGCGCTCGAGCGGGAGACAGTCGGCTGCCGCTTGGAAGACCAAGAAACCATCGCTTCGCCCAGGAACACACAGAAACCCGATGTCGAGCGTCTAGTATCCGGGCAGCCCGCCCAGTCGGCATCAGAGTACGCCGTGACGTCGAGGCACGGCGAGGCTCGTAGGCTGAGACCCAAGGTAGTAGTGCCTCGCACATAGCACAACACACGCTTGAGAAGAGCATGATGTGGTGCCCGAGGATCGTGCATATGTAAGCACAATTGCTGAACTGTAAATGCCAGGTCCGGTCTTGTAATTGTCAAATACTGCAATGCCCCGGCCAAGCTCCTGTATGTCGCAGCGTCATCAAGCTTGGCACCATCAGCCGAGAGCTTCCCTTTCACATCAACGGGGGTTGATGCAGACTTGCAGGTAGTCATTCCAGCACGATCAAGGATATCCTCCGCATAGCGTTGTTGTGACAAGTAGAAGCCCTGAGCATTGCGCTGAACCGCAATACCAAGGAAGAACTGCAGCTCGCCGAGGTCTTTGACAGCAAATTCAGCGCGCAGTTGCTGAACAATGCGCTGAAGCAGTGCCGGGCTGGAACCTGTGAGCACCATATCATCCACATAGAGGAGCAAATAGGCGACTTCGGTACCACGACGAAGGACAAACAAAGAGGGGTTAGATCGAGTGGGGGTGAACCCAATGGATAGAACAAATTTGGCAAACCGATCGAACCAAGCCCGCGGAGCTTGGCGAAGGCCATAAAGCGATTTGTCCAAGAGACAAATAGCCTGAGGACGAGAGGGATCAGTAAAGCCAATGGGTTGCTGTAACACCCCGGCCTAGGGCTTAATAGAATTAATAGAATACTCATACCAACAAGTTGCAACTTCTTTTCTGGAAGCTCATCTGTAAAGAACTCGAAAGTTAAGCGTGCTTGGCCTAAAGCAATTTCGGATGGGTGACCGACCGGGAAGTTCTTCCCGGGGCCGCACGAGTGAGGACAAAGTGCGCCGAAAAGACTAGTGTTGGTCTGTGAGGGCAGTCTATGTCCTAGGAAAGTTATGAGGAGTTAACGGGCCCGACCTCGAGGAGGCGGGACGTTACAGTTGCTGACACAAGACATGTTCTTGTAGGCGACCATGAAGAAAAGCATTAGAAAAATCAAGTTGCCGAGTAGGCCATTTACGAGAAGCGACGATAGTGAGCACAGTCCGGATTGTAGCTGGTTTGACAACGGGCGTGAAAGTTTCGTCGAAGTCAATGCCAGCTCGCTGTGTGAAACCCCGCACCACCCAACGGGCTTTATATCGATCAAGGGAACCATTAGGGCGAAGTTTATGAGTGAACACCCATTTTCCTGAGATTATATGTGCTCCGGGCGGCCGATCCACAAGTCGCCAGGTACGGTTGGATTGAAGAGCCCGAAATTCAGCTTCCATGGCTGTGTGCCAGTTAGGATCACGAAGAGCAGCACGAGCCGAGGAAGGGATAGGTGAGATGGCGGGTGAAGGTTCAGCAGTGGGTGAGCTTGCAGGCGCTGTGGTGAGAGCGTACCGCGGATTTGGCTTGTATATACCAGCCTTAGCGCGCGTCAACATATGGTGGGAGGGAGACGGGGCCTGCTGCTGCAATGGAACAGGAGGCACAACAGGGGGCGAATGCACAGGTGCCAAATCAGCCATTGGCGAAATTGGGGATGCAGAAGCATGGGGAATCGGCGTAGCCGGAGGCGTTGCTGATGCCGATACTGGCGGTGAATGCAGCGTGGCCGGAATAGGCTGATTGATCACCACAACATCTGTTGGCGGACGAGCTACAGTACCCCGTGAAGAGGGAACCGGATTAGGAGAACGGGAACGAAACGGGAACTGGTGCTCATCAAACACAACATGGCGGGAAGTAATGACGCGCCGAGACTGAAGATCAAAGCAACGGTAGCCACGGTGATCGGAAGGATAACCAAGGAGCACGCATGCTGATGATCGAGCACTGAGCTTATGTGGCATGACAGCAGCCTGATTTGGGTAGCACAAGCAGCCGAACACCCGGAGATGATCATAGGAGGGTGGTGCACCAAGCAGAAGTTGATACGGAGTGAGGGAACCGCTAGCCTGACAGGGTCGGCGATTGAGAAGATGAGTAGCAGTAGCTAAAGCCTCAACCCAGAAAGACGGAGGCATGTCAGCGTGGATCAGTAAACTGCGAACGCAGTCATTCAGAGTTCGCAAGATCCGTTCGGCCTTCCCATTTTGGGAAGAAGTGTAGGGGCAAGTGAGCCGAAAAGCAACGCCATGAGCAGCTAGATGCGAACGCAGGGTGTGGTTATCAAATTCTTTGCCATTGTCCCGATTGAAAAGCAATTAGTGGAAGTTGGAACTGTGTACAGACATAAGCATGAAACGACAGAAGGCAAGCGAGCGCATCAGACTTGGAACGTAAGGAGAACGTCCAAACATAGTGAGTAAGATCATCAATAAGAACTAAATAGTATTTGAATCCAGAACAACTAGTGACTGGAGAGGTCCAAACATCAGCATGAACAAGTTGAAAAGGAACATATGTAACAAAGACTGACGATTGAAAAGGTAAACGAACATGTTTGCCTAGTTGACAAGCTGAACAAGAATGAGATGAAGACTTGGAACAACTGAAATCTAAGTGACGCAGCGTTTGTTGGAGGGGGCGACGCCCTGGATGTCCCAACCGAAGGTGCCACAGCTCGACAGAAGGAGTAGACGAGGTGGCCACCAGAGCAGTCGAAGACGGTGACGTCAGGGGATAGAGATCGGCGGCACTGTTACATCGGAGGAGCACCGTCCGGGTGGGGATATCCTTGATGGAAAAACCAAGGGGGTCAAATTCAATAGTAACATTGTTGTCACGAGTTAAAGACCGAACAGAAATCAGGTTTTTAACTAAGGAAGGGGAAACTAGGATATTCTGAAGATGAAGAGATGAATGAGGTGTCGGAATAACAATGGAGGCGCGATGGGTGACAGGAAGAAGATCGCCATTGCCGACAGCTATTGGAGCAGAATTGGAAAGAGGTTCAGAGGAGAGGAAATTACCAGCGTTGGCAGCCATGTGGGAGGTAGCACCGGTGTCGAGGAACCACTCGGTGGCTTGCGGACCGCTAGGGGGAACGCCGGAGGTGGCCAAGCCAGCAAGCATGGCCTGGTGGTTCCAGACATCAGTGGCATTGGGCGGTGGTGCAGATGGCTGAGGCGACATCCCGACGAAGAACGCCTGCTGAGGAGGTGCCCCGGGTCGTGGACCGAGAACTCCTGCGGCAGGAACTCGAAACGGCATGGACCAGGCCTGGACCATGCCAGTCCAGGGATTCATCCCAGGAGTCCAGGCCTGGCCTGGGCGGCGAGGCGGTTGGCCAGAGCTGGAACCACCATGGGAACCGTTGCCGCGCCCACGACCTTTCTTGCCACGCCCACGATTGGAGTCGGAGCGCGGTGCAGACGGAGGCGTGGGGGGGGGGGGGCGTGGATCGCGAGCCAGAACTGGAACCGCCGTCACCGGAAGGAGGAGGAGCGGAGCCGCGACCGCCACCAGTGGTAGCGACGAGAGCCTGATGTTGTTCCGCCTTGTCGTTCTCACGATCATACCTCTCTTCCAGCAACAAGTACGATCAGGCAGAAAGGAAGGTATGAGGTGGATTCTTGGCAGCGATGACGGGAACGGCGTGGCGATACTTGGAGTTGAGGCCACGGAGCATATTGAGGACCTGACTCGTCTCCTGGACCGGCTGCCCGACGTCACGAAGAGCGTCGGCGAGTTGTTTGAGGCGACCGGTGTAAGTAGCAATGTCCATGTCGCCTTGGACAAGGCTGCGGTACTCGGCCTCGAGGTAGACGGCACGGTGCAGCTCATTATCGCGGAACTGTTCAGTGATGGCGTTCCAGATCTTGTAGGAAGTGGCGCGTGGAGTACGAACGAGGGCAAGGACGTCGGCGGACACGGAATTGTACAACCAGCTGATGATGCACTAATCGTGCATCACCCACACACGATCACGGCGGTTGCCCGGGGTTGGCGGGGAAGAGAGATGAGAACGAAGGCCAAACTTGCCGATGAACGCATCAAAGAAAGAACGTCATTCGACATAGTTGGGATTGGCGAGATCCAACTCGACCGGAACATGAGACTTAATGTTGACAGTCTAAAGAACGGCCGCCGCGGGTGTGTTGACAGCCGGCGGAACATCATCGACAGAGGAGGTGTAGGACTCAAAGGACGCATCAAAATCCTGGAGATTGAAAAGAGGATTATCGTCCATGTCCATGGCGGACGAGGAGACGGGGGAGAAGAAGGCAGTGGAGAGAAAGAAGTGGCGACCGCGGTCACCGAGAAGGACCGGCGACGAGCGGCGCGGGGAAGGAGGTGGTGGGCAGCGAGGTTGAGGATCTAACCGCGCTAGCTGATACCATGTAGAGTAAATGAATTCAGACAACAACGATTCTATTGCCTGATTAGTGAAATATATATGCGTTACAGGGGGTGCGAACAGAGCGCGCGACTCATGGTCGTGGGCGACGTCGTGGCGCCAGACTGACCAAGCAACTAACACACGTACAAAACTGTGGGTTACAACACAGGCCACTAAATTCCGAGCTCGTACATGCAGTACGTACAGTACCAGCATACAGTATGGTACAAGCAGAGCAGGTAGTACACATAACGCAGCAGTGCGCGGTGCACCCAACAACAACAACCCGGCCAACCCAGCTGCAGCTGCATGCATTTCGACCGGCCGGGACACACGTAACACTGCACACCTGCAGCCCCCAAAAGGTACGTATACTGGTAGAGTATAATACGGCACGGGCTCCCACAGATCTGTGTACAGTGCAGACGAAAAATGTCAAAATTAATGCTCGGTCGCACGTACGTATGTACGGACAGTAGCAGTACGTATTTCAGCAGGATATGGCCGGCTCCCCATAGCTTTGGCAGCTTGCACAGCTAGCTAGCTGGACGGACGACACCGCCACGAGATCGATCCGGTGATGCCTACCGCGCGCCGCCGTGCGTGCACCGGGCAGCTGGCTACCGCCGTCCGGCCGCGACGTCGCCGCCGATGCGTGCAGCGTGCTTCGAGACCACTTGCCGGCGCCGCCTGATCGACGGGGCCGCCTGCTCCTCCTCCGCCAGCGGTGCGACGGTGGGGGCGGCGGTGGCCGCCTTCGAATTCGTCGTCGTCGGCTGCTGCTTGCCATTACTGTCCGGCGCCGCGGCCGAAGCCGCGACGACGACGACGGGAGGCCGGCCATCGCCGCCGCCGGCGGGGCTCATCAGGTGCTGCTGCGTCTGCTTCCTCCGGGCGTGCTCCTTGGCCAGCACGCGCGCGAATCGCTCCACCTTGTCGGCGTTGGTCTCGCCTGCCAGCTTCCGGCCCTGGAACAGCACCGACTCCACGCTCTTCTGCAGCAGCATCGCCTCCGCCTTCCACACCGCCTCCTGCTTCGTCTCGCCGCCGCACGCCCGCGGCGCCCGCCCGCCGCCGCCGCAACGCCCACCCGTGCCCTGCAGTTGCATCCACGCATGCATTCCCATGGTGTTAGCATTGACAGTCCAGTTAATTACTCTTTATTACTTGAGTGTCCTTTTTATTTTACCTGGATGCGGACGTAATTGGTCGTCCTGCTCTGTCCGAACGCCATGGCCACAGCTTGATCCACCTAAATGCAAACGCAAATGCAAATGCAAATGCAAGCAACAGCAGCATTCATACATGCCAGATGGGATCACGCACCGTACGCTACGGAATTCAACCAAAATTTAACCAAAACGCACGCACGCACGCACGATCCAGCAGAGCGCGGTCATCAATCAATCAATTCATAATTCGTGCGCGGGTGCGTTCGTTCGTACGTACGATGAAATGAAACCGCAGGGGCCGGCGTCACGTCACGTCACGTCACATGAGAATTCATTGCTCGCTGCCGTTCCCGCGCGACAAAGAGAGACGCGGTTGCTAGGTAGAGTTGCGCCGTACGTTACGTACCATGTCGGAGACGCCCTCGGCGGCGATGCTGGCGACTTCAGGCGCCCTACTACGACCGCGTAGTCGTCCTCCAGCGGCGACGGTATCCCCAGCGCCGGTACCAATGGACAAGACGAGGAGGTCGTCAATGGTGACGGCATCAGGGAACTCACGGCGGTTATTGAGGACGTGCGTGATGGCGGCCGCAGTGGGGTTCCCGAGCGCGACGACGCCACCACCACCGACGGCGCGGACCCGCGTGGCGCCGTCCACGGACGCCACCTCGACCACGGCCCCGCACGTGGCGGCGGCGCACACGTCACGCAGCCGGAAGTCGTGCGCCGCGGAGTCCGCGGCGTCGGCGCGTGAGAAGAGCAGCGGTGATCGCGTCGCCAGGTCGTAGCACGGCACCAGCACAGGCCGCACCGTGTCGCGGAGCGTCAGGTCCCCGAGCGCCCTGCCGAAGGCGGCGACAGACGAGGAGGAGGCGCCGCGGCGGCGCGCGAACACCAGGTGCCGGCCCAGGGCAGTGCCCACGTGGCGGCGGCGCACGCGGCGGAGGAGGAATGCCAGCGCCTCGTCGGCGCTGCACAAGGGCCGCCCACGTGGCCCGCGCGCGAACAGCAGCGCTGCCAGGACGCCCCCCGCGCCCGACCCGGCCGCGACGTCGAAGAAGTCGGCGAGCCGAGCGGTGGGGTTGCCGGCGCGCCGACGTAGGGCGGCCTCTAGACGCACGAGTGCCGCGCCCGCCAGGAGCCCGTCGGCCGCGCAAGCGCCGCCGTCGATGGAGAGGACGCACACCTTCTTGCCCGTCGTGTTGGTGGCTGCCCGCGGGGGCCCGACGGCTGCGCCGGCGCCGGCGGCGGGAGGGAAGAGGCTGGGTGGGACGACGGCGTCGCTGCAGCCGAAGAGGAACTTGGACTCGAGTAGCGAGAAGATCTCGTAGGTGAGCCTCCCCGCCGCCGCGTCGACGTCGTCGTCCTTGCCCTGCAGCGGCTCTCGGTCCGCTGCCGCCGCCGCGAGATCTTCCATGGCTAGGTTAGCTAGCTGCTCCGGTGGTAGTAGTCCGGCCTATCCACTTCAGGATCCCCAGCTAGCTAGACCCCTGCCGGCCGGTCGCGGTCGCTGTGCGTGTTCTATATGTGCCAGATCGAGCGC
This sequence comes from Microstegium vimineum, assembly GCA_022036555.1. Taxonomy (NCBI): domain Eukaryota; kingdom Viridiplantae; phylum Streptophyta; class Magnoliopsida; order Poales; family Poaceae; genus Microstegium; species Microstegium vimineum. Next base: position 4,792,269 of record CM039119.1, read on the forward strand.
GCGTTTTATAGCGGGAAGAGAAGAAGGCGGGAGGGGGAGGAGGAGAAACGGCCGGCCGACGTCGACGCAGGCAGGTTAGCGGCCACGTCACCCGCTCAGCCTCGCTCCCGCGTGAGTGAGAAAGTAGCTGGCGGTCGGACGCGTGCGTACTACGTACGTTCGTACGTGTATGTATCGTGAATGTGAATGCGTCTACGTAAGTATGCTCATTGCTTTTTTCTAATGACAACAAAAATGTACTGTACGTACTGTATTGTATATATAAATGTGCACGTATTGGTGTTGTGGGACGACGTACGTACGTACTGTGATGGACGGGACGACGACGACGACGACACTTCGCACTTGTGCCGTTCGTTTCGTTCGATCATATCATGCAGTACGTACGGGCAGGTGTACCGCCGTCTAGTGAACGTGCCGGACGGACTTAATTGAGATGTGTGTGAGCGGGTTAGCTAGCTGCACGTACCTAACCGCGCGTTATGAGTCCATTTTTTCCATCTGGAATTTAATTCTATTTATTACAAGCTTTACTTACTGTAATTAGCTAGCAATCACGTACAGAGGACGTTTCTCACGCACAATTTCAGATGGATCTGTGTTGTGTCTATCTATCTATCTATATAGAGTCTAGGTGGAAGTATTTTTTTTAGGGGGGCACATGCATGATTTTAATTTCCCTTGTAAGTTTGAAAGGGTATATATATATATATATATATATATATATATATATATATATATATATATATATATATATATATATATATATATATATATTATATATTAATACAAATTTTCAGGCATAGGCTGGACTATTTTTTTATTTAATTTTTTTTATCAGTAGTATGTTCAAAATCGCCGACGGATTTTAAGACGAACACATCTCACCGCCAAAACGTGAAACCAATGCTAACGGACCTGTCTGTTTCGCCACCGGCGTCTGGGCTTCGAACAGGCAGGATTATATTAAACATCGACAGGAACAAAGTTTTTTTTTCCTCCTTTTTTTTTTGTCCTTGAGGGCATACAGGTGAATTTGCACTTAGATGACACTGCACATACCTTAACGTAAATTTATATTAAGATGTGTGTATGCATGTATCTCAATGTAGATCCAACGGTCAAGGATATAGTTAACTTTACCGCGCTCGACAGGTGGATTATTCCATATTAGGGCGAAAGATTGGACGGAGCCATTAGTGGAGGTCGCTTCGTCCTTGACGAAAGCTACTCATCATAGATCAGTTGGTTGGGTTTTGACACGGGTGCTTGCATGTTTATGACAATTTAACGGTGTCAATCTTAAGACGTGTCGTGTTGAGTGTAATTAAAAAAAAAGGTAGCGAGCCATTTGTTGATCGTTGGCGAAATATTTTCTTATGGTGCACTGGGCGGCGCAGCTAGCAATTGGTATTGTTACCTACCGTGGGGGCAGTGAGCGCGCTAGCTAGCGGGCAGCGTACTACGTGCAGCTTCTTCGTCGAGGGCTCGAGAGAGTGGCGTGGCCGTGTGCCGTACGTGTACGTGGGCCCGGCCCTTGGGGGTCGGGACATGCATGTTGTACGGACAAGGGCTGCCTCGGGTCGGATCGGCGGATCGCATCGGAGTAATCGATGGAGGTGCTCTGCGCAGCGCATGCATGCATGCGCGCGGCAGGCAGAGACAGATACTATGCCACTTGCCACGTGCGCAACAAGCGGAGACGTAGCGCAATCGCTGCATGCATCGCCCGATCTGCCGGACGCGCAGCAGGATCAGGTTAATGCATGCACGACGGTCCCACACACGTGCTCTCATCCCGCCCGTGTCCGTCGTCGTCATCCTCTCTCCATCCATCACTCTCGATCGACATGCATGTATGGATTTTGGGTATGCTGAGCTATCGCAAACTTAAAATGAATCTTCAGCAAAAGACTCATTGGGGGGGGGGGGGGGGGGGGGGGGTTTGGGAGATAAATCTGAACTTGAGTATCCTCTCTTCACAGAAAGATTGTTTTTTAGAATTTAGACCATATGTTTTACTATTTTTTAGAGAAAATAAAAATAGATATGAAAGCTTTTTTTTTTCCAATGTAGCGCTATTAAAAATACAAATAAGTTTTCTATTTTGGGTCACGGTTGTTGGTTAGAGATAAGAGATAATGGCGCAGGTGACGAGGATTTTAACTGTTCCACGCCGCAACCGATTAAACTTTACTAGTCCATCAACCCGTGCTCTCGCACGGGTCATAATCTTAAAAGACATAAGCATTAATCATTGTTTAATACCTCTGACATAAAAAGTACTCGATATTGAATTGCATATTTTTCACACTCAATCTGTTGTTTTTCTAAGATAATAGATACTACATTAACTTTGTCCAGTTGAGATAAACATATCAATTATATATCTATAAGTTTTTGCATCCATATCCATAGTTTTTTTCTAGATGACACATTTGTATGTTTTATATGCAGTTAGTTCAAACATTAGATTAAGCTATAGTGTCTCTTGTTGCAGTTCATATCTTATGATGCCATGAATCCAAAATTTTTGGTTTTCAATTTAATTTAACCTTATCAATTGCTATAGATTTCTTGACATCAGGCTAGTTTGAAATTCTTATAGTATCTTTTATTATCTCCCATTTCACACTTTTAAAATAATGGCTCTAGCTTGTAAACTTCCACCTAAAAACACTATTAATGGAATATATGTAGTAATTTAAATTATGCATCAATCGCTTAAGATTAGTGACAGAGTTTGACGTGAGATATAAAACATAGTTAACATAATGGGGGCACTAAGTAATTGCAAAGTATTCAATCCAAAGTAATTGCAAAGGCTAGCAACAAATAGCTAGTTAAAACCTCTTTCTAGTTACATTATCAATATAGATAATGTTTTAGTTAAATTGAATAAATATATCTAGTGAAAACTTATATAAAATACATGTCATTTTTTAAAATAGTTTCAAATAATTTTATAGTATTGTAGTATATGAGTTCTTAAGAAAATATTTTGCATGTAACATATATATTTATCACTCATCCATGCATGTGAATTTGATTTGCATGATGGTACAATATGTATATTTATTATAATCAAAATTTGATATATAAATATTAATATAATTGTACAGTGTAGAATGTATATGCACTTTATAGTTGTTTAAATACTTTTTATAATAGAACATGTTGGTAATTTTGATATAGATTTGAGGGGTTTCTTAGTTTTTTGTAATACTGGTAGAAGTGGTCATTTTGATTTAGTTTAAAATGGTTAGGTAGATTATGTATTATAACACATTTTAGATCATGTTTTTAACAGGATTGGCATGGATGGATAATTTAAATATTGATTTATGGGTTACTTTCTATTGTTTGACATAATGACATGGGTAGGCAATTATTTATAAAATACTATGGATTAAATTGTTATTATTATTATTATTATTATTATCAATGGTATTATCAACGGCCATATACTTATGTTTTTTTAAGAATTTTTAGAAGTTAGCTATTTTTTAATGGATATCATAATGATTAGCATCAGGTTGGACCTCTAAGTTAGAATTGGTAGGTAATCTTTTTTTCCTATCATGATATGCATTTAGTTGAAACCTCATCTTTAGTTATATTCTTGTTGCATCCTCTTTTTTATGTCACGAATCAATATTTTATTTAAAAATTTCATCTAGTTGTTACAATTTGTTATCTCTATTACTTATTGCACATTTTATCCATTTTCTTTATTTAGACTACCTCTTGGTTCTTATAATAGAATAAATTGTAATTTCAACTTGCATTATGGCACTTGTGAGGTTGATTTTGTTATATTAAATATTTATATGTGTAGTTTTATTATTTTATAGGTGATTATAATTATATTACTAATTTTTATATTACATAATGGTTAACTAAAATTGTATAACCTTATTTGAGGAAATAACTTAAGGATTTTTTATCATGGTGTATTAATAGAACTTAAATTAAATCGTCATTGGGGAATGTTTTCCATGTTTGATAAGCTACTATATTAATATTTCACCTTGTGTATACATGTTTACTTTGTCTACTTGAAAAATGTAGCAATGTGCCTACTTTTTACCGTAGAGTGTATAAGTGTGTAATTTTTAAAAAAAACTATACACTATAATATATGTATATTGGATTATTTTTTTATCTTAAGTTATATTGGTATTTACATGTTATGTTTGAGTGATATTTTATTTATTTTCATAATGTCCAAGATGGATAATTTAAACACAAATTAAAATGTATTACTTTATATTAGCTTTCATATATGAGTATTTAAATACTTTGTAATATCTTTAACAAAGTATACATGGATTGTTTACTTATATAGCTAAAATTGAGTAATTTAAATGTAAATTTATGAAGTTAGTTCATAAATGACATGGATACCTTAGACGTGAATCTTAGAATTATTTAAATTTTTCTCGCATTCAATTAATAATAATGAAAACAGTTGGACGGATCAGAGTAGATGAATTTTTGGTTCACATAGTGGAGGACAACTATATGACTTTTCTAGACTATTGAACTACTTTTCCAAAATGGTATTTTGCCACACATGCATATATACCTTGTTTGTTTGGGTTGATAAATTCTACCTTTCGTTTTATTAATAGATAGACTAACCTTTTACTTGATATTCAATTAACAAATTAACCAATTGACCATCGATCTGGTATTTTGTTTCTAAGGGTGGATACGATATTTACTAATTACATAAATTAACTCGACAGTCCTAATTAAATATTTTACTAGTCAAAAACTGTTGAGTGTTAGTACAGCCTATCAAGATTTTTTTAAGGTGTAGCCCAAGTTATTTTTGTCCTAGACAATGAGATATTAAATTAACATGTAGCATTTATCTTTTTCTTAGCGCATGCCATGGTGATGATTAACATGGAGACTCCATTGAAGTCTTCAATTAGTAATATAGTAAGATAAGATACCACTATTTTTATCTTGTGTGTGATCATGTATGTAGGTGATGTATGTCTAGGTGGTTTAATAAGTGAATAAGTTTTCAGTTTATGCTATCTTAATAAATAATAATGCAATATGCATACATGGCATACAGAACTACAGAAGAATAAAGATCAATTGGAGATCACCTGATGTTAAGGACATCCTAGTAGGTACTGAAATTGAATGTTGTCGTTGATGGTAGCGTGCCGCGCCATCCATCTAAGCCTGGAAAGTGTTAGTTTATAGTATGTATTATATTATAGGGATAATAAATATTTTTCAGATGGATTTCGATCAAATTAAATTGTAAAGAAAATTTAGCAAGACAGTCATACCTTCGGTCCATGAATGACTACAGATGAATTCCTGCTTGTAGTCCAACACACGTGAATTAGATCCTAAACCGAAAGGTGTATTAGTTTATAACTAATCTATTGTCAGAATTCCTTTTTTCATCTTTGATTCATATAGTTGTGGTAAGGGATCAACGTGTTTACCTTGTGTTGTCTAGGGCCTGCAATTAAGAGTCCCGGCGGCAGGTGTTACTAAATTACCATCCGATCGTGGTTCTTCATCTTGGCTGTTCCGGCGGCCGGCGGCAAATAATATATATGGGAACATGCATTATCTTATCCCTTTGGATATTCTAAGCCTTTTTTACCAAAGTTTGTTGCAAGCGTGTCTCCATAGATTTTCTTTGGAATGTTATTTCGGTAGCTAGAATTTAGATATTTTTACCAGTTGGGACACGTGCGTATTTTGGTGGCCCAACCAAGTAAACGTGAAGTTCATCTAAATGACAATAGGAAAAATTAAGTTTTTTTAGGATATATTTTTTATTATCTATATTATATAATGGCATGGTGGGTAATTTTTAGAAAATAAAATAGATCTGGCGGTTGGTGGCCCAACCAAGTAAACGTGAAGGTAAGTGCATCTAAATGACGGTAGGAAAAATCAAGATTTTTAGGCTATATTTTATTATTTATATATTATATAATGGCATGGTGAGTAATTTTTTAGAAAATAAAATAGATGTGACGGTTATAGATGGATGGAGTCTTTTGATTTGATGGTGGGATATTTCTGATTAATGTGAGAATTTCTAGTATTTATCTTTTTTTTAGCGCGTCTGGTGAGAATTAACATGAAGCTTCCGTTGAGGTCTCCAATTAGTAATAGTAAGATAAGATGTTGCACATACCATTCCGGTCCGTGCAGCATGCAGGAGTCGATTCGTGTCGTACGTCTACGTGCCATGCATTATATGTAGCCACTGTTAATTAAGAGCTTGTTTGGTGCGGCTTGAGGGGCTCCGGCTCCGGCTCCTTCTCCTCAAGTACTGTGCAACACTGTAGCTTATGAAAAACTGGCTTCGACTCCTGCAAATTTGAACTGAGAAACGAAGGAGCCGGAGGAGCTACGTTTTTAGTGCTCTGCCGGGCTCCGCCACAGTACCGGCACAGTAGCAGAGCCGGAGCCGGCGGGAGCTTCACCAAACATGCCCTAAGCTACCTACGGTCTGGTCGGTTGTTTTGTTGCTCCGCATCAGGGTTTTCAAAACCGTTCGGTTACCGCGGTAACCGCTCGGTAACCGACAAACCGGTCGGGACCGGTTCGGTTTCGGTACCGGTTTGAATTCAAATTTCAAATTTGAATTTTTTTTAAAAAAAATTCTGAAAAAATTCCTAAAAATAGATCACGATTTAGAGTCCAATGGTGTAAAAAATTTTCAAATTGGAGTTCGTTTGCTATTTTTTTGAACGTGTTTAAGTTTGAAAAAAAAGAAAAAAGAAAAAAACCATGAGGCCCGTTAAGGGCCCAATCGCTCCTGCCGCCTCCTATTTAAAGAGCTGTCGGGGGGGGGGGGGGGATCCCGGCCGCGCCCCGAACCCTATCCGCCCCGCAGCCGCTCCAGACCGCCCGCGCGCCGCGCGGACCGCCGCCGAGCCTCGGTAACCGCTCGGTCGGGGTCGGTTACCGACCGCGCGCCACCGAGCCCTCCCCCCCCCCCCGGCGGTTCCCGTTCGGACAGGTCGGTTACCGACCGTTGCGTTCGGTAACCGCTCGGTTGGTCGGTAAGTCCTTTTTTTTTTGTTTTTTTCATTTCTTTGCATTTGTAGTTGCTTTAGTTGTAGGATTTAGTTCTAATATGTAGTATTGATGGAGTATATGATGTAGAAAATATTTATTGTAAGATTTAGGTAGGATTTGACTTAGGGTTTAGGTAGGAGTTAGGTTTATTTGGTTTAGGATTTAGGATTTGCGGTAGGATTTGCTTTAGGATGTATGTAGGATTTAGGATTTAGGATTTTATTGATATAGGATTTAGGATTTAGTACGGGTTCATATTGACACATGATGTAATTCCCATGAAATATGTTAAGGTAAACAAAAGGTACATCCTTGGAAACTTTTTTTATAATAAATATAGTACTCGCTCCGTCCTAAAGATGATATTATTCTTAAATAGTGCTGAATCAAATAGTCTTAAATTTAGCTGAGTTTATATACTAAGATTTTAGTATTTAGTATAGTAAATAAGTAACATTAGATTCTTTATAAAATATATTTGTTGTATTGCTATATATTTGCGGTATAATTTGATGCATGTGTTGGATTTTTTTGTGTTGTCCATTTGTGCAGGAAGATGTCGAGAGACCGCAGAGACGTGGTATGGGAGCATGGTGAGAATCTTGTTCCCGGTTGGAAATGCAACTACTGTCTTAAACAAAAAGCCGGGAGTGGTGCTTCCCGGTTGAAGCAGCATTTGGCTGCACGCGGGACGGAGGTGATCCACTGCACCAAGGTGCCCAGAGACGTCTGGGAGTACTTTCAGCAGGAGATCGACAGAACTAGGCAGGCAACTAGTGACCGCACTCGTCAGAGGGTTGCACGAGAGGCTGCTGCAGCGGAGGGCAACCACCCCCTTGGCGATGACCAGTACGAGGCTCAGTTGCAGGCAACCCTAAATCAGTCCAGAGCAGAATATGAGTACCAGGAGGGGGTGCAGCGGAGAGGAGGCGCTTACGAGCGTGGAGGTGGCAGTGGTAGTGGTACTGCTTCGCAGGGGGGCAATCCTTTGCAGAGGATGTTTCGGAGGTCTAGTTCACACACCATCAACCTGATGCTGAAGGATATTGGTAAAAGGGCGGAGCATGCAGGTATGATCTCAACATGCAAGCGAATTTCAGCTTGGCTGCACAACCATGGCCAGTTGAATGCAATGATGAGGGCAGCCATTGGTGGTGAGTTGGTCAAATGGAATGTCACTAGGTTTGGGACCAACTACATGTTCATGGAGAGCTTCCATCGGAAGCGTGATCGTTTTATGCAGTGAATGGGATCTTCCGAGTTCTTGCATAGCAGGTGGGGAAAATCCGAGGAAGGTCACTATGCTCACGCAAGGCTGTCTAGCATACAGTGGTGGGACACACTCAAATACATCATCGATTCAGTGGCACCAATTTACAGGTTCCTTCGGTTCGCTGATCAGGATAGGCGACCTAACCTGTGTGAGGTTGTCTACAACTTCCAAGAGTGCAAAACCGAGATGGAGAAGTTCTTTGGAACAAATGTGTCAACATGGCATGAGTACAAGGCTATCATGGATGTCAGGATTGCGGACGTGTACCAAGGCACGCATGTGGGCCCAGGTGCGATCACAACCATTGTTAAAATAGCCGTCTCTACATATTGAGTATTTACCATTTGCTCGTGCATCGTATGTTGCAGCTGTTGTACTCAACCCAAGACTTGTATACCGTTACAATCCAACTCCGTCCATGTTTGCTGGCCTCAAGGAATCATTTGGGAAAATGATGGATGTGCACTCCGCTATCTTGGCATTACAGGAGGCAGAATTATTCCGCATACACCTTGGGGAGTTTGGCAGCGAGCTGGCCATTAAAATGGCCTCGGACCCCAAGACAACCCCATGTAAGAGTACTTTTGAACTCATTTTTTTTTGTCTTTTTCAGCGCGTACCTAACATAATGGGTTCCACTTGCAGCTCAATGGTGGATGCTGTTCGGCAGGAGCACTCCAAATCTACAAAAACTTGCGCTGAGGCTTGTTGCACAGTGTGTATCCTCCAGTGGATGCGAGCGCAACTGGAGTACATTTGCTTTGCTGCACACGAAGGTTCGGAATCGCTTGTCCCACAAAAAACTGAACAAGCTAGTGTATGTGAACTACAACCTTCGGCTGCGACTCGCGGATGCATCCGGACCACCTAGGCGTGAGGAAGAAGACTTCATTGACCAGTTCACGCAGATGTCCTTTTACGAATGGGATAATCCGGTTCGAGACTGGATGGAGTATGACAGATCCAACCAGGCTCCAGTACTCGACGAAGAGGATGAAGAAACGGATATCCCTCTTCCGTCCCATATCGTGAGGTACGTTGATGTACTTTGTTAGCCACTAACGAACCATACTTTTAATAATATGATTCATTCTTTGTGATGACAGAGACCAAGTGGACCCCGACGATCTTGGGCCCGTAGACATGTGGGTGACACGCATCTTGGGAAAAGAAAATACCAGACGGGACCTAGCCAGAAAAAAAAGGGGAAGCGAGTGCAACAACCTGTCACCAGCGATGATTCGACAGATGATGGCGAGGAGGGTGAGCAAAGTCCACGGTACCAGGAGTCCGATCACAGCAGCTCAGCAACTGACAGTGGAGACGGTCATAGTGGTGACGATGGCCCTGGAGCTGCTGTTGTTGTTGGTGGTGGTGGGGCTGGGGGTTCTGCAGATGGTGCTGGTGGTAGTGGTGCTGGTAATGCTGGTGGACTTCGTTTCACAGGTATGGATTGTTACAGACATTTTTTTTAATGTCTATGCCTATTCACTAGTACTAATTATGGTCGGCTGCAGGCGAGACGGACTTCACACATGCTACTCAGGACCGCGACCATGGGCAGCCGGAATCGCAGAGGAGAGCGTACGACCCAACGGACTGCTACGACACGCCACAGTACTCCTCTTTCTCGTACAGTGATACATCGTACGGTGGTGGTTATACCTACCCCGTTTCTGACATCAGCACGCAGCCGACCACTAGATGGGTCTACGAATGGCAAGACCCGGATTTCTACAACATGTTAGTGCAGGAATGGGAGACCACAGCTCATTGGACGGGCCAATCATGGATAGAGTACAAGGCCGGGCTACAGTCGCGCGGTATCGCTCTAATGTCCACCGCGGAGTATGAGGAGGGGTGCCGAAACGGGATCTTCCCTTATATGCAACGCCAGTGAGTAGTGACCATGATGTTCGCATGTCTACGGCACGAGGTATTTCCATGGACGATTTGTTGTTGTTGCAACGGTGAACTACGTTATTTCCGTCGTGAATTTGTGGCTAGTGCATCACTATGATATTATTGTGGGGTTGGTCATTTGTATCACACTATTTTACATGAATTGTGTGTTCTATTTACATCATTATGCACAAAGGTCATGCAAAAAAAATTGATTTTTTCAAGCAAAAATAAAAATAAAAAAGACACCCGGCGGTTTGGACCGGTTACCGTTCAAACCGGTCGGTAACCGGCCCTAACCGATCGGTTACCGGTCCAAAACCGATTGCACTGCGGGGTTTGAATTCAAAATTCAAACCGTTCGGTTTGGACCGGTAACCGCCCGACCGCTCACCGGCGGTTACCGGATCCGGTTCGGTTTTGAAAACCCTCCTCCGCATCAAGCTTTCCATCAACTGCATGCGGAGCACAGGATATCTACAACGTATAACGCGCGACCTGGAATTCGCCTGGGCCTGAGGCGGCACCAGCCTCGCTCCCGGCGTGTAGCCTACAGCTTTATGGGCCTTGTGTGATGATAATCAAAAAGTCGGCCATCTACATTGCATTATTGGTAGTGAAACGGAGGAAAAGGACTTGTGGGGAAAAAAAATATCTAATTTTACATAAGTCGTTGTCTATTGTTGTGCATATCGATTGCAATATATATTTAAGACATGTGTGACACTATCTTTTTAATTAAGAATTATTTGGTCATACTTGGCCTATTCGTTTGTAATTAATTAAGCAGTGCATGCCTTATGCGTTTGTACGTAGTTCAGCTTCAGTAGCCATTCTATTTGTTAAACCCAAAAATACTGTTTTCGATCATCATATGCCAAAATAGCTTATTAAGGGCATATGGATAAATGTGTTTACACACACATAAGCCGTATCCCCCTTCAAGCACCTTCTGGGCTGCCGCTGTCCACTGCATGCTGCTTGTTGCACACATGTACCACCTCTCTTCTGAGCCTCTACCCTGATTGTGTCCCATCCGGAGGATGATTACTACGTTGAAATAAATATCTCCAGATTAATATGTGTATTGACTGGATTTTGAATGTCTGCTGCTAGCAATATATACTCCATCCATCTCAAATTATAAGACATCATATGAATCTTGGAGAGTTAAAGTATCTCAAGTTTGAAATACACCGTGTTGGGCCTACTTTAACTGTCAAAGTATCCTATGAATCTTGGAGAGTCAAAGTATCTAATTCTCCAATCTGCTAGTGGTGTCACCTAGTTTCGTCAAATTTGCAATAGAGCATCTGGTTGTCTGATTTAAGGACATTCTTTTTAGTTTGTTTCCAACTTTTCATGAGTTTCTAAATCTATTTTTTCTGAGATGCCCAAGGTTTATGCTACTTGGATGCTAGCACTAATCAACTTCTTTATTTATTTTTTCTTGAAGTGATTATCATGCATGGCCGATCGCTCTTGCAGTCTACCTAGCACTGACTTTCAAATGTTAAGATGTTCCTCTGTTTGGTTTATTTAAGTTTCCTTCTAGTCATTTTGAATAATTGAAAACTACATAATGGAGGAGCCAAGAGAGTGTGAATGAGACCAGAATGCTAGCACTAATCAACTTCTTTATTTATTTTTTCTTGAAGTGATTATCATGCATGGCCGATCGCTCTTGCAGTCTACCTAGCACTGACTTTCAAATGTTAAGATGTTCCTCTGTTTGGTTTATTTAAGTTTCCTTCTGGTCATTTTGAATAATTGAAAACTACATAATGGAGGAGCCAAGAGAGTGTGAATGAGACCAGAAATCCTCGTCCAAGTTGGACGGATTACAAGAAACTGGAGAAGCGTCTTTTGTAAGTGAAACTTTAAATTGCTCCTATTTGATGTCACCAAATGGTATATATGGTCCTATTATGTAGTATTTCCTGTGTTATTATGTTTGTAAGGCAGGATATGGCCGGAGAAGGACAGGAAGGATTTCGAGGAGCTTTCAATAGCTATATATTGACAACTTGCTAAGGAATACGGTACTCACTTGCTCTATTGGTCTGCCAGTTGTCATAATCAACTGGGTGTATGCCATTGGTGTTTTCGATAGCAACAGAGATGTCACTGGGGGACAGTGAACCTTCGGCTTAACAAGGTGTTGTGTAGATGCACCCCATAAATAATCTAGGGGACTTTTAGGTTCATTTATAAGAGGAACGAAATGGTGCGGACAAGAAAAAGTCCGTATGCTTGTTGAGTAATTTATTAGTGGGGTGGTTGATTTGTGGAATGAAGTTGTCCATTACAATGTCTCTACTAGTTTTTTTGTTTGGTTTGTGGAATATAATAAGTTGATCTATTGCCACCTTGTTACTCTCAAACTGAATGTGGTTATTCTACTAAATTTGAGCAATCGACTCCTGATGCATCTCTGATAGTTTTCACAAATTCATTTGGTAACTCATTGGGCTTGTCAACTCAAAAAGAAAGAGAGGAGAATTGTTGACTTTCTCAAACTATCGGGTATCAATATTCAGGTAAAAGAACACTAACTGCGAAAACCCAGCGCCTTGGGGGCGATCTCCGCCTCGCCCGAGCCATCCTCACTACTACAAAAATGATTTTACGAGACGTTTGAAAAAAGACCTCGGAGGCGGGCAAGTTTTTTAACCGCCTCGGTTAATGCCTAGTATTAACCGAGGCGGTCATTTTTCATTAACTGAGGCGGTCATATTCAACCGCCTCGCAAAATCGATTTACGGAGGCGGTTAAAAAATGACCGCCTCCTAAAATATATTAACGGAGGCGGGCATTATAATAGGCCCGACTCCAAAAATACCCCTATTTTCAGAGGTGGCCCAGTTATAAGGCCCGACTCGGTTAACATTCTCGAAGCCCAGCTAAAGCCCATAATAGAGTCCAATGTCCGTTTCATATATAAGTGGGAGCTAGGGTTTCTCTTGTCCCAAACCCATCCAGCCGCCCCCATCCACACTCAGCCCACCCGACAAGGCCTCCCCCTCCCCTCCCGGCGCCCGACCCCAGCCTCTCCCCTCCCGACGCCCCTCCCCCTGATGGCGCTCGACCCCAGCCCCTCCCTTCCCCCTCCCGACCGACGGCGCCAAAGACCCTACCCTCCGACGGTGCTCGGCCCCTCCCCTCTGCTCCGGCGCCCCCATCCCGCCGCGGGCAAGCCCATCCTCGCTCCCTCTCCTCGCCTCTACTCCGACGCGAGCGGGAGACGACATCTGGGGGCGACCCCTAGCCCCCTCCTCCCAGATATGGGCGACGCGAGCAGGTCCCTCTACTTTGGCGAGGCGGCGGCGCGCACGGCTACGCGCGGGTGTGGGGCAGCGGGGCGCACGGCTGCAGGGCGGCAGCGCGCACGGGTGCTGGGCGGCACCGGATCTGGGCGGCGGCAGCGGAGGAGCAGGCTCGCGAGGTTTGGATCTGGGCGGCGGCGCGGCCGGCCCAGATCCAGGCCCGTGCGGCTTTTTTTTATTTTTTATTCGATTAACGGAGACGAGCAAAACAACCGCCTCCATTAATCTGCATTTACGGAGGCCTTCCATTGGAGGCGGTTGCCTTTGCCCGCCTCCAAAAATCATTTTTGTAGTAGTGCCTCCCGACCTCCCAGGTGCGCTTGACCCTCAGGGGGTGATGCCCGCCTTGCCCGAGCCACCGTAGATGGGCCCACAGAGGGAAGGACGGTCGCACAGGACCCGATATGGTGCCCACTCCTCGAGCAGTAGGACCAACATGTCTCTGGTCAACAGGGGAAGGCACGGGCACCTTGGTACTTTCAGGCGACGCTATGCCCACGTCTCCACAGTGGAAGGAGTGGCGTCCATTGTTCTGCCTAATTCGCCCTCTAAGGTAGTCAAAATGCGCATCCCACCCATCCTCTACAGTACGAGGACGCATGGACCGACTCGACCGAGGCACGTCGCTCTAGTGGACGGAGAGGCCACAACTCGACAGTGATGCCGTCCTAGCACTACCGATCGAACGGCCACACCGAATAAGGATGAAGACGGACGGGCTCCCAAAGCCTCTTTTTATTTTGGGAGATTTTGCTACAGGACATTAAACTTTTTGATAAGTTAAGTGTCTCACAGCAAAATTCCCTTTTATTTTTCTCTTTCTTCTATGCTCGCTTTTTACCTTTTATGAATGATGTAACCGAGCCTTCCCCTTTGGGTTATAAAAGGGGAGGCAGGGCCCCTAGCGAGGAGGCAAAAACACAACCAATCGAACCACACCCAAAACACACAACACCTACCAATACTAGATACATGTGGTCATTTCCTTCTCACCCGCTTGTACTACGAACACCCTAGAACGAAGTAACACGAACGCTATAAACCACCAGACATAGGGCGCTTCGGGCTGAACTAGTATATATCCTTGTGTCAACTCTGTGCAACCATCTGATCCTAAACACACAATTACAAATTTACCGTAAGTTAGCCCAATGCGCTATTTTACACACCGACACAAACCATTTGTTATATTTTATTCAAAAAATAAAAAAAACTTGGCCAACTCGAATCTCATCTTCTTCGCGGTAATAGATCTGACACTCAAGAATGCTACCACTACGTATAATTTGGTCATATCTTGAAAAAAACGTTAAGACCCCTTTGGAACCTAGAATAGGAAGGTAGATAAGATACCACTCAACTCCTACACCACTATCTACAGCAAAACCACCATCTACAGCAAAGCCACGACTCAAACTCTTTCGTCCACTTGCACCACTCAACTCTTTCGTCCAGAACTCAAACTCCTCATTCCTCACGGCTTTTCCCCTACTTCCAGAACCTCAACTTCAAGAACTTGAGAGAATTGGTAATACCCCTTCACACTACCCAAACGCATACACTACTCTACTATAGTATTAGTAATCACTTGAGTGAGCTCTTTAGCCATCTTCTTGATTTTATCCTCATCCACTTCATTAGCCAAATTCTTGAGCTATGTGGCTAAGTTGATGAATTCTTCCGACGCCACCTCTGCCACGCGAGGTGCTACCACCTCAACTACTAGGACTACTAGGTAAGCGATTGTTATAGGTGCTACCACCTCAACTACTAGGACTACTAGGTAAGCGATTGTTATACCTAGTAGTAGGGCTATGAAAAACTGGAAGGGTAGCACTCTCACCTGCTTGTTCAGCTTCTCGCTCTTCATCGTCATCTCGCGCCGGTACATTATGCTGAATTTGGTGTGGAAACGAGGGGACGGGCGAGTGCGGCCGCCAGAGGGCGCTCTGCCTCGACGCACAACTTCGCGCCACCGCCGTAGGCGTAGTTGAGGATGATCGCTACGTGGGCGGAGTCGGCGCCAACGAGCACCAGGAACGCGCAGTCGTCTCCTCCTTTGGCACCACCCGGCTAGTGACCGACGCGATGACCCACGAGGAAGGGAAATGCACCGGACCAGGTGGGGCTGGCGAGGGCGGCGAGCCACGAACTGTTGGGCGCGGCGCCGCTGGCGACGGTGTCCACCACCCTGGCGCGGGCCCGGACGTGGTCGTCGGACCCGGCAGGGACATGGCCGATGACGAACCTCTAGAGCGTAGCCATAGGCGCCAGCACGCGCGAGATGACTGTCTACAGAAAATGCTATGTGCACTTTTTCCTTTTACAAATAAGTGCGTTGAGATGTGAAAACTGAATATGAATCTGAGGAGGAAGTAAAAACTAAATATGAAAATGAGATGTTACAAAGGCTACATAATTTTCTTGCCATATTTGATCACAAAATGTATACAAATTAAATGGTAAAGCTACTCTGAAATCGTGGAATAAAACTGTGTATTGAAAGACCATATCTCATTCTCAATATCATGTCTTGAAGCTAGAATGGGAGGTAAAACATTACATTAAGACTGGCCTTAAGATAAACTCTATGTATGCTTCGTTCTAGGGGTGAGGCCCATGAGTAAAAGAACATGTAGCTGAGTAAAAAAACGCCTCCGCCCTCAATTCTGCTCGCCTGCTTCGATTCCGCCCTCAATCATAAGTACACTATTGTCATACTAGTATAATGCCCGTGCTAACGCAACGTTTTGATCTAGGGAAATGCTTTAAAAACAACTAATTTATTTTTGTAGAGTTTAACTTGTTACACAATAATATTTGAGCTTATACATAATAGATGAATCATTTTTGTATTTAAAAAATAGTTACATTCTCCCTAGCTCCTTAATCATATATTGGATTTCTGCAGGGATGTTCAGCCAAGAGAACTCATATATGCATACAAGCTACAATCCAAGTGCGTCCAGGATTTAGTTGCACCTAATACTAAAAACTTTGCCTAACTTCATGTCTAATTTCTGCAATATAAATACATGATTGATCTGAAAAGGAAACAAACCATGTCTTACTTCTGCATATAAATAGTACACTTCTCTGCATTACCCTTAAATTAATGAGCCTACAATATCATAACAATTGGCTTACTAAATTAAAGTATCACAACAATTTAATTGTCTAAAGAATCTTAATACAATGTAGTTTTTCTTCTACCAAAAAAGTGCTTTTGTGTACAAAAATTGTATCTACTGTGATCTCATAGAACATCAAGGTATGACCATACCTTTGGTTTTATAAGTTACCAAAACAATCGGATCGCAGCCTTTTTTGGGTGGGTGAGGGTGAGGGTATTTGAAAATCAGATAGGTGGAAAGAAAAAAATTGGACAGGGCGAACTGAAGCACCCGGGGTGAAGCTAGAGCAAATGGGTTGGGGGTGCACAACTTCATCAGGAATACAGTGACCCACATCAAAATCCACAACTTTTAACATCAAAATTTAACTTCCAGTAATGGCAATGTGATTTTGGTCAAAACATAAGCAACCAGTAGGGGCAAGGGTAGAGCCGGCCATGGGGTTTTTTAGGCATAGGTCGAGAACTAATTCAGAGGCCTAATCCACTTTCTCAGAATATCCAAATATATTTTTGTATATGCATATATAGTTCTATGAATACACATCAATTAAGAAAATAATATTCAATGCACTAAAGATATTTTATAAATATCTTAAAGTTTATAAAATGGACAATATAATAACAAAAATTACTTGGCATTATTATTTTAAATGATCTATCTTTTCTTTTTTCTTTTGTCATTTCCGGGTACACATTATCAAGACGAATTATATCCCACAATCCTAATACCAAAATTTAAATAAACATACAATATAGTTGAAAAATGAAAGCGTTTGCAAGATAAAGAAAATCAATCACCAATATGCATACAACAACGATGCTTTAGCTACATGGATTTGAGACAGAAGACTTGAAGATGCAGTCACCACATCAAACCTCCGTTGGTGATCCACTCCGTCCTCTGCCGTGGCTTGATGCCTTGGGCATCTATGCCCATCATCTCCAGTTCTCCACACGCGCGGGAGCCAGTCGCATGCCCGCACGATGAGCCGATGACACTGCAGATGAAAGTCACGGATGATTGATGGGGCCGACGAGGAGAGATTAATTTCAGATATAAAAGGATTAATTTGAGAATAAACACTCACCGGGCATGGACTCAGTGGAGACAAGATTGGAGATCTAGATGGACTGGTGGAGCGATCAACGACGATGGGCGACGGGAGGGAGAGGCCGGGGACAGCCGGACGCAGTCGCAGACTCGCAATTCGCAGCAACCTCGCGAACGGACAGGAGCAGGGACGTCGGACTCTGCACATGCGGAGATGCGGATGGCGGTGCTGGGACGGGAGGGCCGTAGGGCGCGCGCCGGCCGCATCCGCACGCGCTGGCCCCATCCGCCCGCGCCGGTCGCATCCGCCCGTGCTGGCCGCGAATCCCGCGCCGGCCGCATCCGCAGCACCCGCTCGAGCCGGCCATGCTGTAGCGGCCCCGCTCGCCACGCGGTCGCCTGCCCTGGAGCTTGCCGTCCTCCACGCAGTCACAGGCCCCCACCGCCCTCGGCCGCGTCGCAAGGGAACGCTCTCGCCGGCCGTTGTTTGCCTGCAGAGCCGCTCTGAGGTTGGGGGTGAAGCATAGGAGAGAGAGAGTATCGGATGGAAGGGAGAAAGCAAATCTGAAAAACGAAAATACAACTCATGCTGGTTGCGGCGCGTGGAATCGAACCGTGGCCGCATGGGCGGGGGGCTGAGCACGGGCGTGGGAGATGGGAGGACGAGGAGGATGACACACAAATTCTGGACATTGGAAGACTTAGACTAAATCTGAATGATTTATTTTAAAGATATGATTTTTATAGGTAAATTTTTCTGTGTGTACGAAGGGAGTATCTCTCAGCGAGGATGTTTTTGTGTGTGGATCTAGAAAAGAAAACAATGATGAATTAGTAGGGTAGATGTGTAAAGCCTGTAACTCAGTAATTAACGGTACATACGGCAAGTATACTTCCCGAGTGTCCTGTCCAAGAGTGCAGATCACTTGACCTGCCGACGATCCATATCATAGGACATTAGTGTTTTATCTCACCCAACAGTGTAGAAGATCATGTTGCAGTCCGGGTGAATTGCAACCCACTCAAAGTCCCGTGCAAGATTATGACTTTCTCGTCCAAGTACATCAAAAGTCTCAGCTGTATGCTTCACTGTTCATCTTTGGTTGGCATAGTCCTCAAGAACATAAACTACAAATCGAACCACCTGATCCTCGTCATCTGCCTCAAAATTGGCATAATACAGACGGCCCTGAGACTGCTAAATGAAACCATACTCCTTGTTATCAGGAACAGGTATGCTCTGGCAAGCTTTCCCCTGAGTGTCCACCACAGCTATAGCCGAATCATTGGTGAGATAATGTACACGTCCATTGTTCAGAAAGACATGCGAATAGTAATGTGCAAGAAAGCTAATGTCATTGTCCCCCTTACGAACCCATTGTCCTGTCTGTGATGAATACACCTGCACTCCGTTTCCCAGTAAGGAGAAGTCATCGTCGTAGTCGTGAAAGAACTCAAACACATAGAAGTGGGGTGACACCGTGGGATTAAAACCAAGACATAAACTACGGGGGCTGCATCCTCTGTTGGAGTCCGGCAATTCCACCCACTTCTTTGTGGCGGGATTACACACAAATAAGTGGCAATCATGGATGGTAGGCTGGTATTTGCAAAGGACAAGTCCATTGCAGCAGTCCAAAAGATAGAGTCGGTTTGCTGGAAGGAAATCGAACCAGGGGGAGACCAATGGGCAGTCTCTGCTCAAAATATTGGTGAAATGTGGAACTGACCCCATCATGTTCTCCGTGTCATGCATGGTAAAGATGCCGGCCAGGGTCTGGGGGAGCTTCCTGTTGTTGCCGAAGATGAGGTCTCGCCAGGTCTTGGACACGCACTTGAAGCGGCAGACCGATCTGGCTGGGAGACGGGTGAGGATCTCGACAATAAGGTCATCGGTGAGGCTGGCCGCCGGGCACCTTCGTCTCTTGGACCTCCTCCCCTTAACCATCGTCTTGAGCAAGAGCTTCTGAGGAAAATGTAAATGGACAGGTTGTCGACCAGGAACTCAACATGCATACAAGCAATGGATGAAGAAGGAAGATGTCTGCAACAGTGGATGACGATGTTGATTTGCGTACCATACTTGGTGTCGAGGACCTCCTGAAGAACTAGAGCTGCTGTCACGGTGGTCGACTGTGACCGACAAGAGGATGGAAAACCTCAGTTCAATCTATGCCAATAAGATGTCTTGCCTCTATAGACTTGGGAATTTAGTGGGGTTTTTGTTAGCTCTCTATGGGATAATCAACTCGATTCATCGCTTCTTGCTGATATTGAGAATTCAGAGCATTTGGGTGGATCTCTATGTGTGATGCTTGTGCATTCTTATACATAAACTTTAGCACCAATCCGATGAGATTCCTTTATCTCCGTGCTGAGAAAATAAACGTGTTTCACAGGTCAACTCTTCGTTTAAAACAAGTTCATTACTTAATTTGAACAATTGGGCAGACAACTAAACAAATCAAAATGGGGGCAATGATGGAGATCATAACCACCAATCTGTTGAGATGCCTTGGTGATATGGTAGAAAACAAACAGATTTTACAACTCAACACTTATAAACAAGAAGAGTAAACCTGATTCAGATCTAATGAAATCTTACCTACTATATTCCCCATCAGTGTAAGTCATTCTGCATACTTGGATTGCAATTCCTACCACTAGCAACTATCTTCCCCAAATATTACCAGTGGTAGACCTGCTTGCTGCAGGTAGCTGAGAAGGCTCTTACAACCTGCTTGTGAGTTGCTACAAAGCCAAGTAAAACAACCAGGTAGCTACTAGCTACTTGCTACATAGGCACAAACAACAGAGAACTATGGAAAATTGGAAGTTGAATGAACATTCATCAACGTTGCATATTCAGAAGTTTGGAACAAGGAACAAGTGAACAACCTGCTGAATGCTAGCTTTGCTGTGGCTGGGCGCGGTGTGTTGGGAGACCAAGAGCTCCTCTGGTCAGCTATCCTCCTCCGCTTGTGCTTGCACTTTTGTTGTTGGCTGCAGAAACCAGCAGCGCAGGAGCCGCTGGGCCTTGGTGAGCTGTGGATGGCAGCCTGGTTGCGCCCTCACGGCGCGACGGCGCTCGGCGCCAGGCGCCACCCGCCCTCCCTGACGTCCCCTTGCTCGATGTGGCCGCGCGCCGCCAGTCGTCCTCCCTCTTCGAAGTGGTCGCGCCGTTGACCGAGGTCACCGAGCCCCGATGCGGCTGCGCCGCCGCTCGATTTGGCCGGCGATGGGCTCGAATTGGACGCTTTTTTGTTTGATTGAAATGTTAATGGCCCTTGTGACCTTTTGCGGCTCTTAGTGAAAGATATTTTTTAAGTTAATATATTAGTGGAAGACTTTTTTTTCCTAGCAGTTGCCATAAGATAATGATGTAAATTAAAGCTCACAAAGTGCAATATAAATGATGAAAAAACAGAGTAATTAGTAAATTATCATAAGCTAGTAGTAAATATGTACTCTATCCGTCCTAAAATATAAGGATCTAGAGTTCAAAATTTACACCAAGATATATGATAATTCTGAACCTCCTATTTTCTGTCTTTTTTGTTAAGAAATATTGAGATTTCTTTTGAACTTGGTGTCGCCTAAAACAACTAGCAAGTAATTAAGAAAATAATAATTCGACTACTCCCTCCATCCTAATTAGTGAGGAGCAATATGATCTTTTGTCAAGCTCTTTATTTTGTCTAAATATAACTTGAATACGTTATGTTCAAGGGTAGATGGAGTAATATCTAATTATGTATTAGGTTTAAAATGAATAGAAAAAGTAAAGATATTCATCTTTTTATTAGTTGCACCATAAAAGTTGTAACGCTTAAATCGCTTATGTAACATAACATTCCAGTATGTGATGTAGCATATGTTCATGAATAACAATCTATAATCAAAATATTATAATCCCATTCACAACAAATTCTAATAACTCAAAGGTGATCTAAACATGCCTCTAATAACAGTAATAACAGTAAGATTCCCTTCAATAGGATGTTTCCTTTTTTTCCCGTCCTGTAAACAAATGGTTAGAGCATTGTTCGGATGCATATGCATATGTGATCATCAGTTACCATTACCAAAGTGGTGCCTTGGACACTGCATTTAGCAGCGGTCACATAATCACATGAGTACACTAGTACCAAACTCAACTTGCAAAAAGGAAGGATATTGCACAAACACTGAAACAGCAAACACTTTGGCAACCAATGAGGCACTTCATTTCAAATTTGCTGGCTGGCATCAAGGCGAGGCCATAATAACACTTGGATTTGCTACGGAGTTCTACGAGTCCAAGACAGAACACGCACACATTTTAACACGCAGTGTTAATCTAAAGCTACGAAATGAGGGCTAGCTAACTAGATTGACGAAAGATCCTCATACACAGATTTGATCCCCGGCCTCTCAGAGACTGGCCGGATGCACCTCAGTGCAATGCCCAGGGCCTCCTTCATGCCCTTCACAGCCTGTGGGTTCTCCGAATCCGACGCCGCCATGGCAGCGTCGAAGCAGTCAGATCCCCGTCCTTCTGCCACCCGCAGCCTGACCCAGTCAGTGAGGTCGACGCCGCCCTCAGATCCTGAGACGACGTCCCCGGCGCACCTGCCCGTCAGAAGCTCCAGAAGCACAACGCCGAAGGCGTACACATCGGACTTGAACGAGGGAGACGGTTTCTTTGAGGCTGCCAGCTCTGGGGCACGGTAGCCCAGCACGCCCAGGTCCAGGATCTGCTCCACGACACCAGCCTGTGTCATCAGGCGGTGCAGGCAGTAGTCGGCGACGCGGGCGTTGAGGTCAAGGCCGTCCAGCAGGATGTTGGTGGCCTTGAGGTTTCCGTGGGGCATCGCACGGTCGAAATGGAGGTAGTTCAGGCCACGTGCGACATCCACTGCGATCTTCAGACGTTGTGCCCAGGTCAGTGGAGGACCTCTCCTTCCTGGTCGATCTGTGCAATCAGAGATTCATCTCAGCAAAGTAGGTGACATTACCATATATGAGTAAGAGGAAACTACTAGTATGACATGCACATTAAGTATGCAAGAACCATTGGTTAGATTAAGACATCTGCAGAAACAAGTAATCAGTAGATGATGGCATTATTACCGTATAAGAAGCTTGCGAGACTTCCTGGCGCAACATAATCTGACAAGATTAGCTTCTCATGTGGGGTTGGGCCCCAGTAGTACCCGCGCAAGCCAACCACATTTGGATGCCGGATGTTTGCAAATTTCTTGGCCTCCTTTGCAAACTCTTTCTTGGGCCTTGCAACACCTTCCCTCAGCCATTTCACAGTCAGGAACACACCATTCTCCAGTGTCGCCCTGTATGAAGTCCCATGGCTGCTCCTGCCTAGAACTTCAGCTGGTGCCCTTGAAAGTTCCTCTGGAGTTAGCGTGATTGTTTCGTCCAGGAAATGCAGCTCCCCTGCTAGCCTGTCAGGTGATCTCACATCCAACCGCGCCAATCCTTCCTGGCCATATGCCTCTCCAGAATCCGGTGACCAAGAGAAGCGGCTGCCCTTAGACGGTGAAAAACCCCCAGCGGCTGACTTCTCTTCTTGGCTAAGCGCTTCAGATGTAGAGCCTTTTCGAGGAGTAACAAGCTCATCTGCTGAGACCAAACCACCTTTGTTGTCTTTTCCTTTCATAACAGCGCTGTCTTTAATAGTCCTGTGGAGGCTCTTGTCTGAAACCTTCTCAGAACTAGGAAACTGCCGAGAGATTCGCTTGTAGTGGCATACAATGGCAATAAGTATAAGGATGACAAGAACAACAATGCTAGCTGCAACAATTGCTACTTTAGCACCTGTACTGAGTGATTTTCCACCTCCTGACCCAGATGGGGAATTGCCAGATCCAGATGAGCTAGCAGGATACTCTAATTTTGAGTTCCCAGGATGGAAAGAAGATTCTGGAAACTTCCTCAAGTTCTCTGGCACAACACCCGAAAGGTCATTATAGGACGCATTGAAGGATAGGAGGTTATCTGGAAGATCCTCAGGCAATGGTCCAGTGAACTGATTCATTGATATATCAATATCAGTAAGAGCCCCAAGCTTACTCACATCAGCAGGTAATGGACCAGAGAAATTGTTTGTTGAAATGTCAAGGACTCGGAGGCCAGATAAGGAGGCAATATCATCAGGGAGGCTTCCATTGAAGTGATTCCCAGAAACATCAAGCACTTGAAGACTCAAATGTTTGGATGAGGAACCAGGAAAGGATAGGCCACCAGAAAGCATATTATCTTGGATGTAGAGTTCTTGCAGCATGGAGGAAGTAAGCAAACCAGCAGGCATAGGACCACGCAACTGATTGGAGCTCAGGTCAAGCACAGTAAGTTTGGGGTACTGAGCGATAGCATCAGGGATGGTCTCAGATAGAGCATTGCGGGAAAGATTTAGGTAGTTTAAGCGAAGGAATTGTGAGCTCACATCAGGAATTGTACCAGTTAGGTTGTTCTGACTAAGGTCAACATATTCCAAATCGCTGGCCCATTTGGCAAGAACTGACAAATTTCCTCGGAACTTGTTGTTTGAAAGATCTAACACAGTACAGCTCCCAGCAAGCAATGGAAGATCCCCAAAAAGAGCATTTGAGGACAGGTTAAGGACTTGCAAAGTAGTTGATGTGATCATATTGATATGCCCTGCATAATAAAGTAAATACAATTAGTACAAAAGATAATAAATTCTCATACTATCATCATAGGAAAGGAAATTTGCAAACACTGTAAATGCATTAGCACACTTAACATTCATGTCCTGTGCAGTCTTGCAGTATTTGCTAATGTACTGAATTCTAGGGGAAATTCCATTGCTTTTACTTAAACCAAACCAATGATTTGCATTGCATGACCTCAGCTGTCATTACCATAGCATGAAATGCCTCGTTCAATTCAATCATAGTTTATACAGCTGGAGCCGCTAGTCTTGTTACTTACTATATCAGAAAGGAGTCCACAACATTTAAAGCCAACCACATGGCAGGATGTCCTAGTTCTTTACTCTGTAGGCCAGGCAGGGTACTAATTTTGACAAGCATAGGGTAGCGTAAGGTACTACTATAACTGAATGGTGGAGAAACACTGCACTGCAACTCTATGCAAAAAGCTAAATAAGACAGCAAGTCACAATATTAGCATGTTGCTTCCACTCATTTGTACCAAGAACAGAAATTTTTAGTGCAGTTTAACTGAAAATGACATCTGTATGGTGTGTTCGCAGCATTATCTGCTTTCCTCATTGAGATAGCCATCAGGATATATGCCCCAACTCCAGTGCTCAACACAGAAAAGCAAGTCACTGGTTACTCAACTATTTTTTTAAGCAAGAACCAATCCATTAGTTGAACTAGATATAACTAACAAATTTTAGGCGATCACATAGTATGAAATATTATGAGCAAGGATTAGCACAGATAATCTTTCATGTTAAATGAAAACTGCAGGTAAATATACCTAAGGGTAAAAGTACAAGTACTAATGCAAACTCAACATATATCATTCAGTTCTTTTGTTTTTGTAATTAGCAGGTCAAATAGTCAATTAGATTGGATAAATAAGACAAGATAAAGGACCAGAAACACAAAGTGCCATATCAGAATTAATGGTTGATGTTTTTCACAAGTTGTGTTAACCAACGCTACTTTTGTGCTTCATATTGTGAAGAAAAAAGACATCAATCTCAGTAATCTTCATGATGTACTTGTCATTTGGCAAAAAGGAAGAGGGCTAAACAATAATCGATTCATTAGTTGCATTGAACAAAACAAATGAAGTTGTAGGCAATTCCATAGTAGGAAACAAGATGAGCAAGGATCAGCAGCATGAAATGCAACAGTTCAATTCAATCATAGAGCTGCTAGTTCTGTTACTTGCTCATATTAGAAAGGAGTCCACAATATTTAAAGCCAACCACATGTCAAGATGCCCTAGTTCTTTACTATGTAGGCCAGGGTAAGGTACTAATATTGACAAGCATATAGTGAAAGGTACTATAACTAGAATGGTGGAGATACACTGCACTGCAACTCTACGTAAGAGAGTAAATAAGATAACCCCTAGTCACAATATTAGCATGTTACTTCCAAACTTTTGTACCAGAGACAGAAATTTTTAGTGCAGTTTAACTGAACATGACATTTCTATGGTGTGCCAGGAGCATTATCTGTTTTACCCATTGAGATAGCCATCATGTTATATGCCCCAACTCCAGTGCTCAACACAGAAAAGCATGTCATTAGTTGCTAAACTATTTTTTTAAGCAAGAACCTATTCATTAGTTATACTAGAAATAAATACCGAAATTTTAGGTGATCGCATACACACATATAACCTTTCATGTTAAATGAAAACTCCGTATATAAAAAAATTACATAAGGGTAAAAGTAGAAGTCCTCATGCAAACTCAACATATATCATTCAGTTCTTTTGTTTTTTGTAATTAGCAGGTCAAATAGTCAACTAGATTGGATATATAAGACAAGATAAAGGATCAGAAACACAAAATGCTATATCAGAATTAATGGTTGATGTTTTTTCACAAGTTGAGTTAACCAACGCTACTTTTGTGCTTGATATTGTGAAGAAAAAAAGACATCGATCTCAGTAATCTTCATGATGTACATGTCATTCGGCATAAAGGAAGAGGGCTAAACTAACAGAAAAAATGTTCGGTAGAATTAGTACCTGTGAGGTTATTAGCACTCAGGTCCAGCTCGCTTAGGACAAGAGAATCACCCTTGAGAAGGCCACTAGGCACAAATCCAGTAAATGCATTGTTTGCGAGTCGCAAAACTTCAAGATCATAAACATAATTGAACCCGGGGAGGTCACCAGACAACTGATTGTTGCTGAGATCAAGCACCTTGAGTCTCCCAAAAGTAGAGAGCTCAATACCATCAATCAACGACCCAGTCAGCCTGTTGTTGCTGAGGTTCAGATACAGAACCGTCTCCGAAATATCCGCTAGAAACTTGAGCTCTTTGGGCGTAGTACTGGTGAGCAGGTTCCCACTGAAGTCAACGTGAGCAACAGAGGACTCAATCAAGAACTTCCAATCGACTCCACCTTCCAACTGGTTCCAGCTGAGATCCAAAGACTGCAGGTTGACAAGGAGTCCAAGCCCAGAAGGAATACCCTTGGCGAAGGCATTAAAGGACACGTTGAGGACGACCAAGCTTTTAAGCCCTTTCAAAGCCGCAGCAGGCAACGGGCCAGACAGAGAGTTGCGGCTCACATCCAGCGACTGCAGCGACATGAGCCCGTCAATGGACTCAGGCAGCGAGCCGGAGAAGTTGTTCCCAGCAAGCGACAGGTTCTGCAGGCTACGGAGATTACCTATACCTTCCGGTACGGTCCCGGAGAACTGGTTGTTAGAGACATCGAGAAACTTGAGGCTCTTGAGACTGGTGCCCACATTGCTCGGGAGACTGCCGGAGAGGTTGTTGTTGGCCATAGAGAGCTTGACGAGCGACGTGAGGTTAGCGAAGACGGAGAGGTCGGCGACGCCCGAGATGGCGTGGCCGTCCAGCACCACCCCCGCCACGCTGCCGCCGTTGCACACCACGCCGTTCCAGGACGCCGGACAGCCGTTGAAGTCGATCGACTCCTCGTTCCATGAGTCGGTGATGTAGCCTGATGGGTCGTGCGTGATGCCCTTCTTGAAGGCTAGTAAAGCCAGGATGTCCTGTGAAGGTAGCTGGGCAAGCGCGGAGCGGGGGACGACGACGAGCAGGAGCAGGAGCAGCGCCGCCAGGAAAGGCTCCACTAGATGCCCCATCGCTCGCTTTCTTGCTTGCTCCACGCGTGCACGGATTGGTTCGGAGGCGGCTGGGAGGAGCCAGTCGCTGGTGAGTTGGATTCAAGAGCGCGGCGGCAGCTGACGCCGCATTTCTTGGAGGAGATTGGAGTTGGATTCAAGAGCGCGGCGGCAGCTGACGCCGCATTTCTTGGAGGAGATTGGAGTTGGAGCGAGCGTGCGCACTGCTACTTGTCCCTTTCAGCTGATCTCTGCAGCAGGGTGTATGGACATAAACCCCCGATTTCTCCGTTTCAACTCCTCCTTTGAAACCTGAAACGAGCACGAAAATGTCAAGTGAGGCACAGATTCCAGGTCTCTTGAACAAACCCTCCTGAAAGACCGAATCTTTGAGATCAGAGAAGAGGCCCGGCACGGCAGTAAAAAATGATTAAAAAAAATAACATATTCATCAAAGAAAAAAGAAAGGAAAAATGTAGGACAAAAAAAAAGGCCTGTGCTCCTGACAAAATAAAAAAAGAAAGCATCTTTGAGTTGAGCAGAAAAACCCCCACGGCTTTATGAAATGAATCCCTCAACAAGAACAAGCACGGCGGTAAAAAAGTGGTGGCTTTGGCCGCAAAAACAGGCACCACCAACCGCGGGCGGAACACAACCCCGCGCCCATAAACGCAGCTCAAAAGGACGCGCACTTTTAGTAAGTACTAGTATGTACAAGTCGCACGCACGGTGAATGCGTACAAACATGAGACACGGAAGAACACCTCCGTCCGGTGTCCAGATTCAATGCGGATGCGTATGCGGCGAAGAAGAGCAAGGGAGGAGGAGCAGCGCGGGTGTCGTTTACTTACCTTGTGACGAGACCGGGCCGGGCGGGTGGGCGCTCGCGGTAGCAGGGAACGAACGAAGAGGAGCAAGCACCGACCAGCAGCAGGGTGGAGAGGGAAGGAAGGAAGGGAGGAATGGGTGGTGGTGGAAGGAAGAAGAATGGGGGCGGGGGGTTGCAGGGGAGCAGGGGAATGGCAATGGGGTCCCGGCCGGCAGGAGCAGCCCTGGGGAAGACGGCACAGCCGCGGAACCCTAACCCTGTGGGGCGGGCGGCGGAGGAGGAGAAGAGGGGGAAGAGGAGGGAGAGGGAGTCAGCTTGGGGTCTTGGGGAGTTGGGGGCAATGGAGTGGAGAGTGGAGGCGGTCAGGGCAGAGCAGAGCAGTGGGGGATGGGAGTGCGAGTGTCTTTTCTCTGTCGTTGGTCCTCCTCCGTCGCCTTTTGCTTCCCGGCTGGCAGTGGCCGCGGTTTCCCCTCCCTTCCATCGGTCACGGTTAGCGCCGTTTATTTTTATTTTGCGACAGACGCTGTAATTTAGTTGACAAAAAAAGATCAAACTTTAAAACTATAAAAAAAAAGATTTCTCGTCACATTAAACTTGCGGTACATACATAGAGTACTAGATGTAGACGAAATCAAAAACTAATTACACAGTTTACTTTAACTAATTAGTCCATGACTGGACACTAATTGTCAAATACAAACGAAAAATGCTATAGGATTTTTTTACATCTCCTTTTTTTGCATCTAAACACAGCCAAAGAATGAAAATGTGTGTACTACTGTACTACAGAATTACGGAGTGTGGTGTGTACTGGTTCAGTATAGCATTACAAGTACTGAAGTACTACGTATACTCCTACAGCGGTGCTGTGGTCAAAGGGTCAAGGTGAAGCGTGCTTGGGCTTGAGGTAGTAGCAGGCGCAGGGGCCGTATACCTCATTGTACTACTATACTACTACGGTTGTGCTGGAGGACTGTACATATAAACCGGAGCAAACACTCGGATACTGGCACGGTACGCCCGCGGACCGGGGGCAGGCGCGAAACGGCGAGGTAGGATAGGAATAGGGAGGAGGGGCGGTGTGATTTCCCGCGAGTTTTCTTTTCCCTCCCTGGGCAGAAAAAATGTCACAAGAACCTGCGCGATCTCTCGCGAAAAACTCAAACAGCTACACTACATACTATGTACGTACAATCTGTTTTAGTGTACGTAATGTGTACGTAATAACTTGGTTCGTACTAGTTGTCTGTTTTTTCCAGACAACTACAAATAAAATAGCCGAGCTCACACCTGCTAGAGTACGTACTACGTACCTGGCCCCATACGTGCCAGCGCTAGCGCCAAGGTTACGGTTACGGTTACGGTGTGCCGTGCATGAACGACAAGAGCAGTGGCAACTTGCCAGGTGCCGAAACGAAACGAGTTTGTTTCAGGGTTGCCAACCAAACAACCGCTTTGCATGCTCATTATTGCTTAATTTACGCCTCCTTTTAATTTTACCGCTACACTACAAACAAAGTACCGTACAAAGGATATGAGCATGCCAAGAAAATCCACGAGAGACTGACCTCGATCGCAAAAAAAATGAGGCCATATGCATCCTATATATCCTAGGCAAAAATTGGACGTGTAAGTACTTCTTCCGTCTCAATATAAATAATTGGTCTGTTCGTTTGGCAGGATTATACATTGTTCCGGTAGGATTATTCACTGCAGGCTAATTTCTTGTAAGAGAAAAACACTGTTCCAGCTGGATTTAAGTCGACTGAAAAACCAAACGAACAGGCTGAATAATGTTTCGATCTTCATATTATTTATTATTTACAAGTCAAACACTAATAATGTTTTAACTGAAATTAGTGTTAGTGGGCCCCGTTACTACCTGTTCCCTAGTCCGTCCGTGCAGTTGCCGCTGCCCACTGTCCTCAGCTAAACAACAGCACGGACTACAAGCTGCTTGTACGTCCTCCCATCATTAACACTTAACAGTAAAAGGCTGTAGCCACCGCTTACTTAGAGCGTACGCAATGGTTAACTATTTAGCTAACTAGATGTGACATGGCAAGTAAAAAGTAAGAGAGAGACTAGTCACTAGCTACAAACAAATAGTCTATCTATTTCACGTAACTCAAGATCATGTGAGAGAAGTATGTGGATCTACTAGTATATATTAATCTCTTTTATTGTCTCTCACCTTCACATCAACTCACCAAATAGCTAGTACTAGCTATTACTATTACGGATTCCCTCACGCTCCCGAGCAGAAACAGGCAAGGTCAAGATTAGACTAAAGATTCCAACGACCAAGCTCATTAACCGTGACCGTGCCAGCATGGCATGGTCAAATGGAGAGAAAGAGAGAGAGGGTGGGTCTCTGCATAACTCAGTGCAAAGGACAAGAACGCAGTGCAGGCCGGTAGAAGTAGAAATGGCCGGGCAACGACTTGACCTCATCGGATCCGGTTAATACTGTTCCCAACTGCACCCGTATGGCCGTCCGTATGATATGAGTCCACCTGCACCTCACCTGACTGCATCAGCAACTCAGAAGCATCAACAGCAAAGTACACGCTGTACTAGTAACTACCACTCCGTATTCAGTCGTCGGTCCAGGACACCACCAAACCAAAATGGGAGGAAAAATCAGAAAATAAAATGAAAAAGTGCAGGCCACTGCAAAACAAAACTAGTATGTATGCATCCATATATTTTTAGTCCAGGGCGGGTGCATTTTATTCCTAGCTATACTGCCCACTCTGTGGGTTTCTTATTAAAAGCCTCTTTGGTACAGGATTTTTGTCACAAAAAAATATGTTTAGATTCAAAATTGACATACAAATGATATTTTTAATAGAAATAGCGTAGGGGACAAATACACCATGTAACATAACGGAATACACCATGTAATTTAAACTTAGAGAATGTGCAGCTGTTGATCGAGGTGAGGGACAAATAGCGTGGGGGGGTCTTCAAGCAAAAGTTTTGTGTTGTTTTCCTGCGTTTCGTACGGCTACAATATAAAGTTTACCAAAGCTTCTTCTTAATTTTTTATATATGAACCTGAATAGGGATAAAAAGTTCAACATTCAGACATGATGCTTTTAATCTTTTTTTCATTCAGAAAAAGAACTCAGCCTCGCTTTGATGGATCGAGTCACCTTTCTCGTTCTTCCCCTTTCATGTTTTAAGTAATTATAAACGGGTACCATCTTTGTAGCATCGAGTAAAGTTGCACTGGGCTGGCCATGCATGTGTGTTTTGACCCCAGCACCTGTGATCTCCTATACTTAATTCACAGCTCTTGCAACTCTGCACAGATTCCTTCCTGCTGCCATGCTATATGCAATCTCCTATACTTAAAGATGGTACTACTCCTACAAGTGTGCTGCAACGCAACAAGCAGTCCCTTAGTTTTACTTTTACAGGTGCATGATTTGAGACGAGATGAAGTGTGATTGAAACAAAAAAAAAATGTAATCGATGAAATGGACCACCCCATGCATCTGCATCACATGCCTGCATCCTCTCCCTTTGCAATGCCAATGGATGCCAGATCTTCTTCCTTCATCTTGCAATTGCTAGCCGGCCAGGGCCAGTGCAGTGCCCGGAGTGAAAGTCCAGAGAGGTGGTGGTTAGGCATTAATAATAAAAGGGGGGTCAAAGGGCTGTGCTGGATCAGCATTCAGCAGCAGCATCCAAAGCAAGCAAGAGGTGAATGCTGCAGTCTTCAACAGCCAAGCCATTGCCAACTGAACCATGATTGTCCGCTGCACTCTCACTGCTGGCATGCAGAAATGCAGTGCAGAGGCTGGCCCAAAGTTTGTTGAGTTGCTGCTTTGGAGGAGGAAATGCCTGCCTGCCACTTTTTTCTCCCCACACACTTCCCTTTTGAAACCCTTTTGCAAACAAACTTTCGAGGTGGTGAGTTCAACAGTAACTGCCTAGCTAGCTTTAAGCACTTTGTTAAGCTTGATCTGGACCCCACCATAAGCCAGCTTTACTTTTACAGTTTATACTACCTCTGCCTGCTTTGCAATGCAAAGGTGCTGTAAAGGTTCAGGTTCAGGTTAAGGCATGAGTGACTCGTTTATTCAACCACAGACTCACCCAATTAGGAGCACAACCAAGTAGGTTTGTGGTAAATGGTAAGTTACTGTCAAAACTTGTGAAAAAGCAAGACAACCACACATACTAGGAGATAGCTAGGACAGCACGGCAAAACATAAACAGTGCAGCTTGGATGGATTGTGTGGGGACTGCACCAAACTTGTACAGAAGCATTCAGTTCTCTCTTGCCAACTTGTACAGGAGCATTCAGTTCTGACGATTCTTCTTCTGCTTCCAATCCACCCACCGGTGGTCAAAACAAGGCAGTAAGAAGTCTACAACTACTTTCTTTTTTTTTTTCTTAAGAAAAAAGAAAGTCTAGAAGTGAGAGTGTACTAGTCTTTCAACATTGGTACTAGTAGGGCATCAGGTCTGCTTATATCACAAGTCAGCTAGGGTTCGTTGGTATGCCGATAGTCAATCGAGTGCCCATCATGAAGACTAGAGACCCTGCACAATCTTCGTGACTCTTAGCAAGACTGATGGGAGCAAAGACGAGAATTACTGCACTGCAACCTTTGGATATCACTTACCAGTGGGCAGTGGCCGGGCTCACGTGTTTGGTTTACAAATTCAGCAAAACAAAGAGCAGGTCATGTTTTATCCTGACATACTCACTCAACTGTAGTAGTAATTAGTAAACAGTAATTTTTTTTTGGGCGGGATGGCTGGATTAGGACAAGAGTGAGGTGTCGCTCTCACTGTCACTGACCTTTGCATCGGCGCACGCTGCAGGTGTCTTTACAGCGAAGAGACGGCGCCAAGTGTTCTGGCCTGGGGCACGCACGCACCAACAGTTTGCACTTTGCACGCTTAGCCGGAGCTCCCAGCTTCGTAAAGAAAAGTTCAGCAAGAAAGTAGATTTTATTTATTTTAACTCCCTTTTTGCCTTTTGATTGAGTTTTCTCTTTTGCTAAGCGTACACCTTTTAGATAACCGCGTAGGAACAAATGAGTTGAGTACAGATGAATTATGAAATGTGCTAAAACATTTATGTGTTTGTTTTGGAAAAAAATATACTGTAAAAAGAAAAGGTGTAATTGTGAAGGACTGAAATAATGCACTCATGTCTTTTACATGGTCCTTCCTTTCTATGAATTCTACTATTTTCACCTATGCATAATCACCTCGTCCGCAGGCAGCTAGCTGAACTAGTTCTACTAGCTATAACATCACCTTTTTGTGCGCGCTCAATGCTCATGCTTTACACTTGCAACAGAAGACATATGTGGGTGTGCTTGGTTACCCAGCAGAGCACCTCACCGTCTCTACGATGCTGATTTTGGCCGCCACACTCAGCCGCACCCAAAAGCAACTGCAAAAAGTTGTGGCTGCCGCAGATGTTTTCCAAATAAACGCGCTAGTTTTTTTATGGCGCACAGCCTAAGTTTCGGCGTGGTATTCTGATCCATGCGTGGTGCAAGATCGAGCCAAACAATGATGACGAGCACAATCATATCCAATAGCATCACTTTCTTCTCCGATCAACATTTTCGTTGTACACGTGGCCATATGGATCGATATTCTTCTTTTAGCAGAGTATACACGAATTGCATCCTATCCGGCTATCCGAAATAGGAAGGTATCATGCACACTAGCACAGATTACCACTAGGCTTGGCAGTAAGCACTGGTTGCACAGATTGTAAATTTGTAATGATTTGTGTGTGGATTTTTCTACTTGGATTCTCTGATTTGGTCCCTAGCCTAGCCTAAGCATCACCCTTTTCAAGGAAAGAACCGTAGAAGCAATGATCACTGTAGAGTCAAGTAAAATGCTAGTAGTATTATGCTGCTGACTAGTAGTAGCTGCTACTAGGTGGCAAGATTTCCAGAAGGACACGAAGAAATGGAGAGCAGCATCATGAGCTCAACAAACTCTAGTCTTCATTCGCAATGATGGTCCACAGTTAGGATTCTTGCCAGAAGCATCAGCAAAAAAGCCAAAAAACCAAGGCAGAGGTTGTAGAACCGTGCAAGCACGGGTGTGTTGCTGGTGTGTGTGCGCGTGCAGGCCTTGAGGGCTTGTGTTGTTGCTAATGGGGCAGAGCAATCATGAATCACTCCATTGCCAGTTCCTGTGAACTGATTTTGTCTCCCATTAGAGTGAGGAGACCTGCAACCAACTGTCATTGAATCCTCTGGCTGACCTGGTGACGTATGATTTCAGGCCCAGTTTTAGCCCAACAACACTTGATCGCCTTTTCTTCAATACTTTTTTCAATAAATGATGCAGTGTGTATACACACACAAAAGGGGGAAAACAGTAAATTCAGAGTGTGAGCCTGTATCATCACACATCAACCTGAAATGGTTTGACTCTACCATGGCTGATGGCTCTAAAAAATTAAATGCCTGCCTAATGCCAATGAACAACCACAAGTCCCAAAATCACCCTCCATACATCTCTTCAACTTAACATATACATATTCCGTTTCCTTTATTGCATCGCAAGAAGCATTTTTTTTTAAAAAAAAAAAATCTTCTTTCGACGAAGAACCCAAGAAGCCGATTGCTTCGTGAAAGTTCAGGATTTAGAGAAAGTGAAATGTTGAAATCAACATAGGAAATTGATTCAATAGCACAAATATTCTGAAAAAGAATGCAATTAGGAAAACTGACTCAAAAAAAAATCTCAATCAATCGGTAAAGTAAAAGCAAGAAGGTTCTCAGCATTATCCATTCACCAGCTAGACGTTTCCTCCAAATTCGACCATCTTCAGTGAATCATGTGAAGGGCAAAGACTGATAAAAAAAGCAGCGGCCTATTGGTCCACGGCACCACACAGCAACAGGCACTCGTCAAACCAAGCTTAGTCACTTGCTGTTGCTGCTACCTCTAACCTCCATTGTTGCTGTATTTAAAGCAAGAGCTACCTGCAAACAAGTTTGCCAAGAAAGAGAGAGATTAACAGCAAAAGGAGAGTCCGATCCTGAACCATTCATACAGCATGGCAGCCGCATCTTTGTCTCTGAAACCATCTCCATTCTTGGATCGGTCGAGGTTCACAGGTGTCCAGCCATCAGCAAGATCTTCAACCTTCAGAGTAATGGCCAAGAAAACAAAGAAGATCCAAACATCCAAGCCGGCGAAGAAAACAAAGAAGATCCAAACATCCGAGCCTTTCGGTCAGTGCATATATGGAACATAATCTAAGCATTTGAAATAGAAATATAGATGTTAACCTGAAGTATCTGACATAGTAGCTTTTATAACCCCCTCTCGAAACAGTAAATGTGCTGTTCCTTTTCAAGCATGCATATGCATACCATTCTGTCAAACCTTTAAACAGCCTCATAGTGTACTAGATACAATTCCCATGTGGCACTCTTCTGGAATTGAATACTAACAACCATTTTCTTGTTGACATACAGGGCCTGCAGGAGGGTTGAACTTGAAGGATGGTGTTGATGCATCTGGAAGGCCAGCCAAGGTAAGTGTTGATGTTGCAAGAACAAAAGAGAAAATCAACAGAAAAAGGCATCACTGTCAATTAAAATTGTTCCTATATTAATCAGGGGAAGGGTGTCTACCAGTTCGCCAAGAAATACGGAGGAAATGTTGATGGGTACAGGTAAAATTCATCCTGATGTTAGTGCTACAAAATTACTCAATAGAAAGAAATTGAAATACAAGATTATGTGATCTAGTAATAGGGAACTGTACTTTTCAGTAAAATTTCTTCAAAAACAATAGTGCTTGAAACATACAAAAATATTAAAAGGGCGGCCCGAACAGAATAACATTCATAATTCATTTTTCACCTTCCAATATAATGATGCTAATCTTTTCCTTGTAGTCCAATATATAACCCAGAAGAATGGTCTCCAAGCGGTGGCGTTTATGTTGGAGGTATGCACAGAAAACCCCTCCCAAAATAAGATCCTTGAAATACGCATTGCTACTATAGAACATTCAGATGTTTCAGTTCCCAAGGCAGACATAACCTTCCTTTCCTTGATTTATGCAGGAAAGACAGGGTTGTTGCTCTGGGCAGTCACTCTTGCTGGAATATTGCTGGGTGGTGCTCTTCTTATCTACAATACTAGCGCCCTGGCTTCTTGAAGTCTAGCTACAGCAAATAAAATTAGTGTCACGTAGTTTAGATATATCTGTATCCAACTGTCCCTAGACCCGTAGGATATGTGAATGAAAAATCCATAAATAGTTAACCTTGCTATGTGCTGTACAATGTGAGAAACTGAGGCAATTCAGTAAAGGAGAAGAAACCTATGGCTTCAGCTAAGAAGGCCGTGGTCTCATAAATAAGGTACACCAAGACCGTCTGAACCAAAATACTAGACCTTAGGAAAATTGCTGTACTTACAGAGTTTTTACAGATTTTGAAACTCGGTCAATGAAAGAATAGCACAATGGATTCCATGCTCCATATCCCAATAATCCTCCACATTGCATTTCTTTCCAGAATATTACGAAAGAATCAATCAAATTGGAATTTATCATTTAGCACATTCTACATCAGTGCAAAGAACAAACAAAAAGAAAAGAAAGAATAAAGCAAAAGAATAAATAAACCCCACTGAACTAAAAGGATTTCAGTATATTGTTGGGGCAACCATACATGGTGTTTACAGTAGTGCAGATAGCTGTGCAGCTGAGCATGTGTTAATTGGACACTCACCCTATTCAGTTGACTGAGACAACCGATTCAAACAGTCCCTGGTACCTCAACTTTGACTTCAACTGCTTCCCCATCTGCATCTTCACAGATTGCACGAGTGAGTTCCTCTTTGATGCACCGGATATTAGTAGATGCATGCATCAGAGAGCTTCAGTCATGCCCTGATAGATCATCAGCAGTTAAGCTTTGCAGATGCGCTTGGTGCAACTGCAACGCGCTCTCTAGGTGCCACAGAACTTCACCAATTGAAGGCCGGTTCCTCCCCTCATCTGCAAGGCATTTTTCTGCTATCTCACTGAATTGCTTGACAGACTCCAGCGTGTAATTTCCATCTAATCGAGAGTCAATTATGGTCTCAAGTAAGTCCTGCCTTTTCCATTTCAAAGCCCACTCAGGAAGGTTTATCTGATCCCTTGGTAAGGTTGGATTGATGACCGGTCGAGCGCAGAGCACTTCAAACAGGACAACACCAAAAGAGTAGACATCTGAACTCTGAGTCAACTGTTGTCTCATAAAGTACTCTGGATCAAGGTAACCAAAACTCCCTTTGACAGCAGTACTAACATGGGTATGATCCAACAGCGGACCATCTTTCGAGATGCCAAAATCCGCCATCTTGGCGACAAAGTTGTCATCTAGCAAAATATTGGTGGTCTTGACATCCCTGTGAATTACACCCCTCTCGAGTCCAGTGTGAAGGTAGTGAAGCCCCCTTGCCGCACCAATGCAGATCTCAAGCCTCTGCTTCCATGTAAGAACAGGAAGGTCACTTCCATAAAGGTGGCTTCTCAATGTGCCATTTGCCATGTGCTCATAAACTAAGATCATCTCATTTTGATCATCACAATAGCCAATGAAGGACACAAGGTGCCGGTGTCGCAGCCTTGAGAGCATCTCAATCTCAGTTTCGAATTCCTTCACGCCCTGCTGAGATTGTGCATGCCCCCTCTTAATCGCCACCGGAGTGCCATTCTCAGTTTCACCCTTGTAGACCTTGCCAAAACCTCCAACTCCAATCACCAAGGACTCATCAAAGTTCATGGTGGCTGTTTTGATTTCCACAATACTAAACCGCCTACCCATCCTGCAGCTACCAAATGTTCGAAGAGTGTGGGAGGGCCGAGCATTACTAGTAGCCATTGGCATAGCCACCGGTAGGCTGTCCTTTGTTTCCTTAGCTGAAGTGTTTCTCTTCCGATGCAGATAAAAACAGAAAAAATAAACAGCAGCAGCAAGTGAGATAAAAATCACCAAACCAGCAGCAGCACCGATGAGTACCCACTTGGTGCTCCGCTTCGGTTTATCCAAGCCACCACCACTCATACCCCCAATTCTAACAGTTGGATGGCCAAGATTTCCATTCTTGCTAACCTTAAAGATTTCCATGCCATTCAAAAGCGCATCACTAGCTGCAGAGCTAGTTGCAGAGGACTCAGAACCCAACTGAACCCAAAGTGTGTCTACCGTCTCCGTCTCAGACGCAGCATCAAGAAAATCCTCATGAAACGCCTTGTTCTTGCCCCCAGCCTTGGCAAACACATCATAGTTCTCCGCAGCAGTCTTGCCATTGATGTAGATCTTGAACTTACGCGCCTCCTTCTCATCATACACCAGCTCGCAGAAATGCAGCCGGACCAAGTAATCAAAGCCAGGGTCTACACTGAACCTCCAAGACACATTGAACTTCTTCTCCACTACAGATGTCTCCTCCGTCACCCTGGCCGTCTCATACAGCCTCAGCGGCGCGGAAACCGAATCGTCACTTGACACGTAGCTTATGTTGGACGTGTTCTTGATGCTGTGAGCAGCGTTCACAGCGAAGATGTAATGCTCATCTGAATCCCACTTCCTCCATAGCCGTGGGTCCTCCTTCCTCTCGATCTTGTCACCTCCCACGCACACCCTATACATGGTCTCAATCCCACTCCCACTCTCTCCAAGGTTGAAAGGGCTCTTCAACCCAACACCACCCACCTTGTTGACCGAATC
Organism: Microstegium vimineum; assembly: GCA_022036555.1. Taxonomy (NCBI): domain Eukaryota; kingdom Viridiplantae; phylum Streptophyta; class Magnoliopsida; order Poales; family Poaceae; genus Microstegium; species Microstegium vimineum. Next base: position 4,831,367 of record CM039119.1, read on the forward strand.
GAAGATCGAGTTGCCTGGCACAGGCACGACCTCCATGGCATTGACGAAGGCAAACGACCCGGCATCAGGCGCGAACTCGACCTCCAGCGGCGGCTTCCCGGCGGCGGTGGGGGTGACGTTGAGGAGGTACTCCTTCACAATGACATCGCTGGTGGAGTTGGAGTTGGAGTTGGAGTTGGTCTTCGTCGTCCTGGTGTTCCTCCAGTAGATTTCCCCGGCGACACTGAACCTGGAGAGCAGCCTGAGTCCATTGGCCGTGACATCAAAGACGACCGGTTCCTTGGCGTTGCCGCCGCTGATGCTGAGGTTGGTGAACAGCTGGCTGAAATGGAGCCGGAGGAAGTAGCTCCCGGCCGCGGCGAGGGTGAACCTGTAGGTGGACGACGCGTTGAAGACGCGAGCCGTCCTGTACAGGTCCCCGTACGCAGCGTCTCCGCCTCTGACTCCTCCTCCGGCGGGTTTTGGGGCGGCTTGGGTGGTGGCAATGGCGGCTCCGGGCAATGTGACCGTGAAGAAGTCGGTGGCGTTAGGAGGATGAGCGGCGTCCGCGTCCCCCACCCATGTCCTGCCGTCGATGTCCACGCTTGAACCCGAGCCGCAGTTGATCAGGAGTGGTTGTTCGTTGGGTTGCGCTCGGACATTCTCCAGGATCAAGAGTAGCACCAGGATCAGCAGCAGATGGGGAAAAGACCTCATCTTTTTGCCTTGGAGCCGGCCGCGCGCAATCTTGAGCCTTGAGCGAGTAGTAGACTAGAATCGATCACCAGAGGCTGCAAACAGCGAGAGTAATCAAATCAGGATTATACTGTTGATGAGGGGGGAAGTGATTCAAGAAGGAATGTGAAGCATTCATTCAGCGAGGAGCACCTGAGATTAGGAACAGGACTCGGTAGAAGGGATAGTGGCGGAACCAAAATGAAACAAGAGAATCCACCGGATGGAACGGGGAGAGTGGAAAGAAGGAAGAAGAGATTTTGGAGGTTCGGTTCCACTGACCGGACTAGAGATTCCGGCGACACGCTTCCGGGGGGAAGAAGCAGCGGCACCGAGAAGAAACCACGGAATCCGCACAAGAAGCGGGATTGGGATTGGGAGCAGGGTCTGGTAGGAGTAAGTAAGCTTCGGAGTCGTTCGTTCAGACTAGAGGCTCGAGATGGACCAGAGGAGGAAGACGAAGAAGGATCCCAACCGATAGATATACTAGCGAACGAATAATTCAGGAGGCAACACCCACAGTGTGGTGGAGGTGGAGGTGGAGCAGGGCAGGACACCGCGAGATATCCGCAGGCAGCGGCGGCGGATCGAGAATTTGGAGATGGCGATGCCGCCGAACCTGATTCGCACATGAGGATGAGGCGTTGCAGGACGGAAGCATGGACGGGACGAGACGGTGGGAAGGAACTGGGATTCCTTCCAGCCAATATTGTTGTCTCGTCCTCGTCGTCGAGTCATCTCGCAGCGTCTAGCTAGCCAAGACAGCCAGGAGCAGTACTGTTTGGTTGCAGCTGTTGGATTTGATGGAAATTGGCGTTGATCTGATAAATGATACTAGTAGAGCTGGAAAGCGTGTCTGCGAGTGAGCACATGGCGCTGTCTGAGGGCAGGGGGGGCCTGTACTGCACGCAGCGGCGCCGACCGCCGGACGGGAACGGCGTCACAGTCACAGCGCTAGGGTCCGTTCGGTTTCCATTCCAGATTTCTTGACTGCATGGGGAAAAAATAGAAAAGTTTATTTTTCTAGTTTAATTTCTTGACTGTCTTGTTTGATGGAAGTAATAAGGATATAAACAGGCCGGGTGACTGAGAAATCGCTTAAGCCACCGTCACAAATGGCCCGCCTTTAGGCCCAAAGTTTGGATACCAAATTATTTTTGAAGTTTTAGAAGAAAAAAAAATCGTAGTTTTATGAAATGCTTTGGTTTTAAAGTCACATGAAGTGTCTAAGTGTAATAAACTTTATGGTTTTAAATACATGGTATTTCTAAAACTGTAGTTTTTTTTAAAAAAAAGTTTTATTAAAAACTCGACTCTAGATTTATTTTTCTTCTGAACCACGGTTTTTACACATTAATAATAATAATAATAATTAAAACTATCCATCTACATTCTCGCCAACGCCGCCCGATGTCCATTTTTCGTTGCTCGCCACTACACAACCTTCGTCGGTGCCTCTTGGGCCACCTCCGCTAGTGGCTCCGCATCGCGGATCTTCTGCCCGCCCACATCGTTCACCCTAGCTTACCCACATCATCACCATTGTGCTCGAGTCCCCCGAGAGTTGGAGACGTTGCTCACGCGTGTTCTGGTTGGAATGAGGCCATCACTAAAAAGTCAAATTTAATTTCTAAAACAGGCATGCTCGAAATCTTGACATATATTCAAGTGCAGGGAGCGGTTAGCTCCGCTCCTGCGTCCATCAACCATACACTGATTAGAACAGAATCACTCCATTGTATCTCTTCTCCGTCTTGTTTGTTTATCTTATCAATCCGACTTATCAGCCATGGTATAATATATATTTTTTTACCAAAAACAACATCAGCCGACTTATCAGTCGTAGAAACGATTAGCCGAACAAACCACTTACCCCTTAGCCAAAACGCATCCTTCGTCATCATATCGATCTCATTATTCGTTTGTGAACCACGATATATAGTGGGGATGTCAACGAGTGATGTGGATATAACACATTTATTACTCAACTACTGAGTACGAGTACGACTATCTTCGAAACTCCTAACTCGTACTACGTGTAAAGATTTCATACCCGCACCCGCCGGGCATCCACTGTCATTGGGCATGTTCAGGAAAGATCAAATATCATAGAGATTACAACAAGGCGTACAACTCAAATCTGCCTCACACATTTTTCTCTCTCTCTCTAGTATATCTTAATAACGAGGATAAAAATGGCAGATTCATAGTTCAAACCGCACACAAAATATTCGAAAAGGTTCGATGGGTGTGGCTCGATCACTATCATATCGGCGCCGACTTCTCTCGTGCCACCGGATGCCTAGGCCAGAGGTTGAGATTTCTACACTTGTATCTTCATTATTCACGCATCAATCAAAGGGTCCGGCATCGATCTGCATGCCATCCCGGCCCATCAGGTTCCGTCCGGCAAGTATCGATCAGATCAGACGCGTCCGCGGTGACTAGTGAGAGCCATGAGTGAAGCTGGAGAAGTGACAAAGATGCGGCAGCCAGGGGAGATGCACCTGCAACAGCTGCACCGCACCGCACCGCACGGCCTGCATCTGCATACCGTGTACGTACACCACCCAGCTTTGGGGTTGTACAGCACCGGCACGTACGTACAAAGGAGCGAGGTACTGTAGTGATGTACAGTAGTTCCCGGTCGCAAACATAGTAGGAGTACAAGACAAGCGCGGATTCCTGTTTTTTTGGTGGGTGGATCGACACGGAGGCAATGGGCATCACCGGCGGCAGGGTCGTCGCCGTACGTAAAGCACGCGCGGATGCATCATGACCGTAGGGTCAGCGCGCGCTGACAGCTGAGCTGTAGCGGCGGCTGGCAGGGGCAGCCTCCTGTGATTCTGCACATAGTACGTACTCGTACACGGCACTGTACTGTACGGAGTACTGTCCTGTCCTGTCCTGTGATTGGGGAATACAGTACCCTTCGTCCCGCAACCAAAATATTAAATTTTTTAGTGAGGTGAAGTTTTTCTGATGGTCTGATAGTTAAAATTTAGCATAAATTTTTTCTAGTAAATGCATCCTAGTGAAATTTTTATGTGCCTATAATTAGTACTCCCTATGTCCCTTGATGTCTGTCTCTAGAAAACCGTGTTTCCCTCATAGACACGTTTCTCGGACGACAGATATAAAGGAATGTAGGGAGTAATATTGTTTTTATACTACTTGAAACATTAGGAGAATTCCACCATTTTAATAGTGCTCGTCCCTAAAAGAATGCAATTGTGGGAATCGTGCCGGTCAAAATTGCTACATGAGCAAACAAACAAAAAAAAAAGGCCTGTGGCAACCAATGCGCTTAGATGAGAATCAAACAACACCTGTTACAACTTTGCGTGCAACACAACTCTAGTCGTAAGAGGACGACCGTCGACGACGACACGACCAGGCAAAGTAACACATGCTTGATGCGGCGGATCGAATGCATAGCATAGCTAGCGCCGATGGACAGGTATGGATCGACCATCGTCGCCGACGGCAGGGCGACCGTCGTACGGTACGAACGCCACGCCAGTGGGATCGAGCTTCGCGCCGGGGCCACGTAGTACGCCGCGTCTTGCGCCGACACGAACCCGTTGGCCTTGCATGTGTCCATTGTCTGGTCCACACTGTTACGTCTGTCAGCCTTTCTATATAAAAATGGTTTAGCATCGTAAAGAAAAGCCAGGTTCAGTGCCCCCCCCTCCCCCCCAAAAAAAAAAGAATGCGTGGTAGATATTCTAATTAAAATATATGATAAGCTGTTATAAGAAAACTAAATATGTTCAGAATTGAACACAACAGGTAAATATATAGTGACAGGTAAATGTACCATAGGAAGGCATTAGGATGAACTACGCAAGTGCATAGTGTTTGGCCTGCAGCAATACTGTAGGTAGATGTGATTTTCAGGCCATATCCTTTGTTGAAAAAACTGACATAAAATGTGGTCAAACAGTATCCATGCTTGCCCCTTTGTTATATTAGCACATTGTAGCAAGATACGAATACTTTGCTAGTACACAGCTGTACGTAGAAGTTATCTTAAAACCACTCTAGCCAAGATACATAGCTATCGGCATCAAGCCTGTAAATTCTAAAAAGCTCGCTGGTAGCTTGGAGCCTTGGAGTCACAGGGCCGTTGGCCGCCATCAGAACTCGAAATGTCCACACCGACGCTCAAAGTCCCCAAAATGCATTGAGAACTAAATCAAGCACGCAGATATGAAGCATCGTCAAAATTAAAGTTCAGAACACACAAGCAAGCATACTTTTATCAAGAAGACCGGGTTGGTTAAATTCTATAATCTAGGAGGAGATGGACAATACAACATCATAAATCGAGGTTCCCCTGACCTCATCGTGTCCCAAAATAGTAAAATTCACATGGCCCTGAATTTCAGCGAATACCTTGAGGGCGTGTGAGAAAGCCTGCCAAAAGTGGGCTATAGATTTCACATGCAGATACGTCAAATGTATTAGCATCCTTATAAACAAAAATGAAACCACATGAAACAGTAGCTATATATGCAAAGTCATGCTCACCAGCGTATCGACTTATTGGGCAGATCGAGACCTCGTCCATGATGCCAAAAGTAGCTATATATGCAAAGTCATGCTCAACAGCAGCACTGACCTCGTCCTCCGTGAGCAGCATACAGTAGGCTGCAACTGTGAAACCACTACATGATGACTGATCTTTCCATGACATCTTCTAACCACCAGCACAACATGCTGCCAAGGACGTCAGGCATGTCCTCAACTTTGGGGAAAATTTGGGTATAGGCCCTTTGCACCGTGTCTCCATGTAGTGTCCCAAAAACTCATCACACGGTCACGGTTAGAGATCACACACGCGGTTAAGAGTGGTTGTCTTAGGCTTAAACTTCGGTGGGCCTTTTGGCAACTGAAAACTATACCACGTGTGATGGGCTTTTGTGAGTGAGGATGTCATGGGAAGAATACGTGGAAAGGTCTTGTGCGTACTGGGCTACTGGCTTTTGTGTTTGCCCAAAGCAAAGCAGCAGGCAACCGCGTCCGATTCACCAAAAAAACGCGAACCATAGGTTGGCATGCGGTATCTTATACAGTCATATATTTTTTTTTCGAAAACGTGTTTATTTAAGGGAAAATTATACAGTTATATATCACACGATGTAGGATGGATGGCACTTGGCAGTCGCGACGTACGAGGTATCCTCTCCATTTGGTTCATTCAGAGTTCACAGCGTCACGGGGCTGAGCAGCGGCCTGCCGGCGAAGAAGGCCTCAAGGTTTCCGGCGACGACATCCACCACCTCGCGCATGGACTCCGGGGTGAGCACGGCCCTATGACCCGACAGCACGACGTTATCCATGTCCATCAGCTCCGGCGGCACGTCCGGCTCGTCCTCGTACACGTCGAGCCCAGCGCCGGCGATGACGCCTTCCTTCAGGCACCGCACCAGCTCCGGCTCGTCGACAAGGCCGCCGCGGCCGACGTTGACGAGCACGCCGCCGCCGCCCAGCGCCTCCATCACCTCGCGGCCCACCACGCGCCGCGTCTCCTCCGTCAGCGCGCACGACAGCACCAGCACGTCGCTCGCCGCCGCCAGGGCGCGCGCCTCGTCGGAAGAAGGCGTAGGGGCACCACGGCTTCGGCGCCCGGGAGGTGTAGGCGATGTGGCACCCGAAGGCGGCCAGGCGCCGTGCCACTAGTGAGCCGATGCTGCCTAGCCCCAGGATCCCCACGCGCTTGCCGCTCAACTGCAATGCAAATTAAATGGAGTCATATCAAATTTTGTTCAGTTAATTTCTTTTATATACACGCTTCTCCAATCCGATTGGCAAAAATATTTGAGAGATTCAAGCACAACTATCACTTGATTTTTTTTGCCCATAGATGTAAAATAATAAAAAAAAAAATCATATCAAATTTAGACTAGTTGGGTAACCTTGAATGCTAACCCCAAACCTTGCCAACGTTGTAAAAGTAGACTACGCGGCATTTTTATAATGAGCGGAAAATATTCAAGTGAGAGAGGGAAGGTCTTGAATCATTTGAGTGAAATTTAGCTTTAATGTTTTTTTCATGGTCAGGATCACCGTTCGATGCACTTTCAACTTGGCCTTATTTTGGATTGAGAGTCAGAGCCACTAAATACGTGTTGACACCGTTTTTTGACATGTGTCAATATGGGCTAAGACTTGTGTCGATCGGTAAGGAATTGATTGTCGTTATCTATTGGCATCAGGGTGTCACTGGTTAAATTACCGATTAGAGTAAGACTAGAGTACCGATGGTGAGTTTGAGGAATTGCCAGTGGAGATGAGAAGGCGTTGCCGATAAAAGTAAGAATGTTGCCGATGAAAACAGGAATATGTGACTGATAGAAGTGAGAAGGCGTTGCCGATAAGAGTAAGAATGGTGCAGATAAGGACAGAGATTTGTTGCCGATGGAGGCAGGAAGATACTGTTGATGAGGGCAAGAAGATGTTGCCGATAGAGACAGGAATGCTTCCGATGAAAGCAGAATAAGGTAGCTGACGTCAGCAGAAAGCTGCCGATGGCTGTGGAAGGAGGTTGCAGATTAAAGGTCTGCTGATGGAGGGTTTCGTCGTAAGAGATAGATATAGGAACTGGTGATTTTCTAGCAGTATTATTGAAGTTTGAGTCTGACTCTTGCACAAATCATTTATTTCTTTAAAAATAGGTATTGCTGTTATGATTGAGTCCGACTCTTGCACGAGTCGTTTATTTCCTTTAAAGTAGAGATTTTTGTTTAGGGAAGTTAGAGTCGTGATTGTTTACAACTCCCTTAGCCGGAGTATAAATATGTACCAGTGGTGGTGTAAGGAATATATACAAAATTAATCAAAGAACTTTACTATTTTCATCTACTTTTCTAGCAAATCTACTTTTTTGCATTAGTTTTAGTTCATTTACGAGTTCTTACAAAGTTTTGACGGATTATCTCTGTCAACCTTGCAAGATCCGCGTTTTGAGAAAATCAGAGCCTTGACGTCCGGGTGCATCGCTGTCGTCTCGTTCTGCATCTGTTCTAGTTATCATCCTTGTCGATTATTTGGTCAAATCGACTGGCACACCTCAGGATTTTGGGTATTAGCCCGACGTGTTCGTAGTCTCGACAGTTTTTGTGTCAACACGTCTTTTGGCACGTCCAGTGGGACAGATAATACGTCTGTTGATCATGATTCAACCTATTACAGGCTGATTATGGGTGATACTACTAGCGTCAGTCCAAACAATGCCATCGAAGTCTCCGAAGCAGATCTAAAAGATGATCAGAAGCAGGCTATGGAGCAGGCTATGACGGAGTACAAACAGTTGTATCTGAAGTCCTTTAGCCTAAACAGGAGCGGCGAAGCTATCCAGAAGCAAGATCCACCGTTGCCACGACAGGTCACCTTCGACACCAATCCTGGTAAATTACAAGAGATGGTTAATTCCGCATTAAATCATGCGTTAATTAGCCACTCCAGTGTGTTGTTCAATACAGTATATAATGCTGTTATGTAATCTTTCAAAGAAGGACAAACACCCCAGTATGTTGGTCCAACGTATCATCAACCTGGATCGGCATCTGCTACAAACTCTTCGGTGGTTCCAGTGGCATCTTCCCAACCTGTAGATCCAATTGTCAATGAGGTTACGCCTCCAAGATCGAGCCATGTAAGTGTTACTCGATTGAGCACATATCAGATGGCATCGGCAATGTCAGGGCCCGCAACTAAGAGTCAGTCAACTCCCGCCAACTGGTGGGGATACGGTATGCCTCCAAATCCATCTACCGACTCTAATCTAATCCAAGGTAAAAATACAGCGTGGAAGGGCCCCATGGCATCGACAATGCCTGCACATCAGAAGATCTTCAGATGGTGATACCCAAAGTGCCTTATATGCCACCATCGGCAAGTCCTTTGCCGATGCAACAAGGTGCGGCAACTGCAAGTCAACCCATGGCGGTGGTGAATCCTCAAACCGGAGTACCAGCGCATCAAGGTGGCCAATTTGTTGATTACTCCAGAGTACAGGAGCGACAGGTCCCGGTTAGCTATCAGACATCGGCGAATTACATGCCGATGATTGGTAATCTTGGTTGGACTGGTCAAAGGCCGATTCAACAACAGGTGGTACAACTTGGATATCAATATCTAACGAGCATTCGGAATGAGGCATCGGCATATCGACCGATGAATATAATGCCACAGTTCACCCCCGTGGGCGCTTATAGTGCTCCATCGGCAAATCAGTCGATGCATAATATTCAGCGAGAAGGTGCTGCACCTGCACCATTTGTTCCGGCTTATTTGCCACAGAGATATGAAGAGGCATATCAACCAGTTCAACCGGTCAACGTTCAGCCAGCTCATCGGCAAGATCAAGATGCATACTGGGCCGATAAGATTGCCGAAGTGATGAAAGAACAATTCGGCATTAAGCCTAAGGTTAACACATACTTTTATCGGACGCCGTACCCTCCGGCATATGACTTGATTCCTCTCTCGAATCGGTACAAAGTGTCGGATTTCACAAAGTTTTCTAGACAAGATGACACATCAACTATGGAGCATATCAACCGCTTCATTATCCAGTGTGGAGAAGCAGCCAGCAGAGATGAACTGAGGGTGAGATTATTCTCGTCATCATTATCTGGATCGGTATTTGCATAGTTCATTTCACTGCCTCCAAATTCTGTGATTACTTGGGCCGATCTAGAGAAGCAGTTTCACAAGTACTTCTTCGCTGGTATACGTGAGAAGAAGATTACCGATTTGGTCAAGCTGAGGCAGCGTAATAATGAATTGGTAGAAAGCTTTGTCCAGAGGCTGCGAGATGTAAAAAATAAGTGCTATAGCTTGGTGCTTGACGATCGACAATTGGTAGATTTGGCTTTCCAGGGATTGTTGCCCCACATCAAGGACAAGTATGCATCTCAAGAGTTTGAAAGTCTGAGCCATCTCGTGCAGAGAGTTGCCGATCAAGACATTAAAACTTTTGAACCAAGGAAAACTTGGAATAAAAAGGTATCCTACCTTGGGCAAGAAGAAGATTCCGATTCAGATGAGGAGCCAAGTATCGGTGCTGCTGAATGGGTCAAGAATAAGAAGCCTATGTCTTGTCCGTTCGGCCAGAAAGAGACTGAAAAATTCACTTTCGATGTTACCAAGGACGATAGGATATTTAATCTGTTGCTGCAGGAAGGTCGGATTAAATTGGCGCCTAATCAAGTGATTCCATTGGCAGAAGAGCTCAAGAAGATCAGGTATTGTAAGTGGCATGATGCAACTTCACACAATACTAATGATTGCAGGGTTTTTAGGCAGCAGCTGCAATCAGAAATTGAATCTGGGTGGATTAAGTTTGAAAATCCTAAAACCCAGAAGCCGATGAAGATTGATCAACACTCGTTTCCAAATAACATGGTGGAAACTAGTGGAAAGGTTAAAGTGCTAACATCGGAAGCTGCCAAGAGAAATGCATCGGTGGATCCTGAACACCAGATAGCCACGCATGACGTGAAACGGAAGGGGTTTGCCGATGATAGAAAGGGCAAAAGGGTTGCCGATGAAAGCAGCGGTGCCAGGAGATCCCAAGGTGTCATAATTACGCATAGGCGGCCAGGACAAGATTATCGGCGAGCGCAGAAAGAGCAATATCGACAATAGGAGGAAGAAAGGCGCCATGAGTGGTATCGGCATAAAAATCACTGGAGGTGCCCCTTCTTTGTTCATTGTTGGGAAGAAGGCATTAAGCTACCCACTGCCGATAATTGCCCTGAATGCAACGGATATTATCTTACCGATTGATCAGAAAAGAAACCCTGTTTTGACGATCGGGCATCAAACTATCGTAGGTCGATCAGAGAAAAGGGATCAGTACATGATCGACTGGGGGGCAAGCTTAGCGTACATGACAGACTTGGTAAGCATGGCCGTCAAGAAGAGTTTGAAGAGATGGCTAATGCAAGAGTACCCAATGAAGAGATATTCTCTAGGGATCTGAACATAAGGGGTGGTGTAGACACGAGTGGTGAGAAACAGTACCAGTCTGTTTGGAAAACTAAGCTTCCCCAATGGTGCCCCAAGGGTCTGACGAAAACTCAGAGAAGGAGGCTCCAGCGTGAACGCCAAGGAGATTTGTATCATAGTGAAAATCCTTTAAGGGAGAAATCTCTAGTTCAACAGTGGAGGCCGAAACGCAAGGATAGAGATTCATCGGTAGAAATCAATATGGTTGTAACATTGCCGATGGAATTTATGGTGCCTATTGATGAGGAAGAAGTTGCTGAGATGGCGCAGTTAGTACTGGACCCGATGGTAGCTGTCTTTGAAAAGCCTACCGATGATGAAAGGCAGCATTTGAGGGCCTTGTTCGTCAAAGGCAAAGTTGATGGGCAGCCAGTATCCAAGATGCTAGTAGATGGTAGAGCGGCAGTCAATATAATGTCGTACGTTATGTTCAAGAAGCTTGGGAAAGGTGATCAAGACTTAGCCAAAACAGACATGATGCTCAAAGATTTTGAAGGCAATGTGTCACCAGCCAAGGGAGCAATATGCGTTGAGTTAACCATTGACAGTAAAACTTTGCCGACGACGTTTTTTGTGATTAACGGCAAAGGTGCCTACAACTTGCTCCTGGGAAGGGATTGAATCCATGCTAATTGTTGTATCCCTTCTACAATGCACCAAAGCCTCGTACAATGGGTTGGGGACAAAGTTGAACTTGTCCATAGCGAGGCTGCATCGATTGTTGCATTGGCAGAGTCAGAAACCTATGAACAGACCAAGTGCATATCAGGTGAAGCTTGGGATACAGAGTTCCTCAAAGTTGCCGATTACCGAGTCACACCGATCCAAGCAGTCGGCTCTGAAGAAGAGTTTTAATGGATCAGTTCGTCGATGATGGAAAACTTGAGAAAGGGTTCACATCGGCAGATGACTTGTTAGAAATAGATATCGGCGATGGTAGTAAGCATAGGCCTACTTTTATTAGTGCTAAGTTAGATTCCCAATGTAAACAACAGTTGAATGATTTATTAAAGGAATATAAAGATTGTTTTGCTTGGGATTACATAGAGATGCCTGACTTAGACCGATCAATAATTGAACATCGGTTACCTATTAAATCTGGTTTCCAACCACATCGGCAACCTGCACGTCGATGCAATCCTATGGTATTGCCTGACATTAGAGCTGAGATTACAAAATTAATTGAGGCTGGGTTTATTCGGCAATGTCGGTATGCCGAATGAATTTCTAATGTAGTTCTGTGTATAAGAAAAATGGAAAGCTTCGTGTTTGTATTGATTTCAGGAATCTCAATAAGGCTACACCGATGGATGGTTACCCGATGCCCGTTGCCGATTTACTGATTGATGCTGCTGCTGGAGATCAAATAATTAGTTTTATGGATGGTAATACTGGATATAATCAAATATTCATGACTGAAGAAAACATATCCAAGACTGCCTTTAGATGTCCAGGTCATGTTGGTTTATTTGAGTGTGTCATAATAACTTTTGGTTTGAAGAACGCCGGTGCTACTTATCAGAGAGCAATGAATTTCATTTTTCATAAGTATATCGGCACGATAGTTGAAATCTATATTGATGATGTGGTGGTCAAGTCCAAAAACTTTGAGAAGCATCTTGCCGATTTGCGAAAGATTCTAGAGTGCACAAGGGAACATGGGTTGAAGATGAATCCTAATAAATGTGCGTTTGGTATATCGGCAGGTCAATTTCTAGGATTTATGGTGCATCAAAGAGGTATCGAGATCGGCAGAAAATCTATTGATGCAATTAACAAGGTGGTTGCTCCCATAAACAAGACTGAATTGCAGTCTTTGATCGGCAAGATTAATTTTATTAGAAGATTTATATCTAATCTGTCTGGAAAGATTAAATCTTTTAGCCCGCTGTTAAAGCTGAAGGCCGGTCAAGAATTTGCATTGAAGGAAGAACAGCAATCAGCCTTAGAAGAAATTAAAAGATATTTGGTAAACCCTCCAGTCCTGGTTTCGCCTCAACATGGGAAGCCTATCAAATTATATTTGTCTCCCGATGACAGTGTTATTGGGTCAGCCTTAATCCAAGAATTTGAAGGGAAGGAACGCGTAATTTATTATTTGAGTAGAAGGCTAGTGGATGCTGAAACCATATATTCGGTCGTCGAGAAATTATGCTTATGTCTATACTTCTCTTGCATTAAGTTGAGGCATTATTTATTATCGGTCGAGTGCACTGTCATATGCAGGGATGATGTGGTTAAATACATGTTGTCAATGCCGATATTGAGTGGCAGGATCGGAAAATGGATTTTAGCACTGTCAGAATTTGACTTGAGGTATGAATCGGTTAAGGCAGTTAAGGGTCAAGTGATGGCCGATTTTGTTACTCAGCATTGTGGTACAGTAAACTTCGTAGGGATTGCTCCTTGGACTGTGTTCTTTGATGGGTCCACGTGCAAGGAAGGGGCAGGTATTGGTATTGTGCTAATTTCACCCCGAGGGCAGAAGTATGAGGTCTCTTTGCCGATTGTTGCTACTTCAACGAACAATTAGGCTGAATACCAAGCTTTGTTAAAGGGATTGGAATTGCTTAGGGAAGTGCGTGCCGATGCCGTTGGAATCTTTGGTGATTCCATGTTGGTGATCAATCAGTTAATTAGAACATATGAATGCCGAAGTGAAATTTTGATTGCGCACCATGAAAAGTGTTTGCAATTATTAAAGGAATTTAAAGAATACCGCCTCGAGCATATTCTTAGATTGCATAATGAAGAGACTAATCGGTAGCACAATACGCTTCAGAATATCAGCCGATTCAGAGAATAATGACATCGGTAATGGTTGCCGATGACTGGAGAAAAGAGATTGTCGATTACTTAAGGGATCCATCTGGGAAGGTTGAAAGACGTTTGAGGTTTCAGGCTACCAAGTATATGCTCCTTGATGATGAATTGTATTATCGGACGATTGATGGAGTTTTACTCAGATGTCTTGGTAAAGAAGAGTCGAAAGAGTTGATGGGTGAAATTTATGAAGGAGTATGTAGAGCGCATCAATCGACATTCAAAATGAAGTGGATGATCAGACGAAATGGGTATTATTGACCAACAATTCTTGAAGATTGCTTCAGATACTTTAAAGGGTGTCAAGATTGTCAGAAGTTTGGTAATATTCAGAGAACACCTGCATCGGCAATGAATCCTATAATCAAACCTTGGCCGTTTAGAGGATGGGCTATTGATCTCATCGGCCAGATTTATCCGCCATCGAGTAAGGGGCATAAATTTATACTTGTTGTCACCGATTATTTCATGAAGTGGGTTGAAGCTATTCCTTTGAAAAAGGTGACATCAACAAACATGATAGACTTTGTGAAGAAGCACATTGTTTACCGATTTGGTATTCCTCAGACTATTACAACTGATCAAGGGACAATGTTTACATCGGGGGAGTTTGATGAATTTGCTGTCGACGTGGGATTTAAATTTTTAAAATTTTCTCCTTATTATGCTCAAGCTAATGGTCAGGCCGAAGCAACTAATAAAGGGGTGATTAAACTTATCAAGCGTAAGATTTAAGAGAACCCTAGAAGGTGGCATGTTGTGCTAAATGAAGCATTATGGTCATATCGGATGGCATGCCATGGCTCTACTAAAGTTTCACCTTATCAGTTGGTGTATGGGCACGATGCTGTTTTTGCCTTGGGAGATTAAAACTGGGTCTAGACGATTGTTTTCCCAGGATCAATTAACAACCGATGAATATGATGTCCTTATGAAAGATGAGTTGGAAGATCTGGCGAGCCATCGGTTGAAGGCCTTAATCAGCATTGAAGAGAACAAGAAAAGGGTTGCCCGATGGTATGACAAGAAGGTGAAAACAAAAGAGTTTGCCGACAGGGATCTGGTGTGGAAATTGATTTTACCGATTGGGACTAAGAGTTCAAAGTATGGAAAGTGGTCTCCTAATTGGGAGGGTCCGTTTCGGATAAATCGATCTGTTCCTGGTAATGCTTATATTTTGGAAACCCTCGAAGGGGTTGTGTTTCCTAGAGAAATTAACGGTAAATATTTAAAGAAGTATTATCCTAGTATCTGGACAGATGCGTAAAGAAATACGTATGTAAATACCGATAATAGGCTTATCATACATAGCGTCAGCAAAAGAGGCATTAACGTTATAATACAAGCCAGTCATCAAGTTTTGAGTTGTCAGTACAACAAGATTACAAGAGATTGAATCGATGAAATCGCACGAAGGCGAATTTGGTCTGCTTCTTCTATCTCCTTGGCATCGTCATCGGCAGTGCCTTCAATGGGCTTGATCTTTCTCTTCAACAGAAGGGCCTGCCGAGCGTCAGCATCTCTTTCTTATTGTAGAGCTTTGACGACATCGGGAAGTTGAGCCTTCTTTTGGTTGGCCACGTTTAAGGCTTCATCAACTTTCTTCAGCTCTGCTAGTAGTTCTTCCTTTCTTGCCAATAGATGGGTGATTTCTTGTTCGAGATCGATGCTAGAGGCTTCTAGGTGACCAATGCCCTTATGTTTTTCATCGGCAATTTGCTTGAATTGGAGCATCTCCTCTTCAAGCTTTGATTGGGCGGCCCTATCGACAATGCGGCGTGAGGCCTGTTGATATTGGAGTTGTCGGCACTCAAGAAACGCCGTTTGGAAGAGTATATCTTCGACATCGGCAGGCAGTTGGCCTTGAATTTCCTTGAAAGCTATCCTTACTGCATTTGAATCTTGGACTAGTTCGGATGTGCTTTGCTGCAGTAAGGATAACGGTGCTTCAAGTTTGGATTTCACTTCTACCGATATAGCATCTGATGGTGGAGCAGAGCTTTCTTCTTCTTCGTCATCGTCCGGTATATTGATGGCAAAAGAGAATAGGCTGTTGGGGGAGTCTTGGGCCTGAAAAGAAGAGGATTAGAGCTTGCTGATCACAAGTTTGTGTTTTGCAAGTTTTATGACAGTCAGTTTACCATCTTTAGACGAATCTCTTGTCTCGGGCTCGGCAAAGTAGCTGGCGCGGTGGTGTCTTGAGCATCGGCGATGGTTGCCGATGAACTTGCTTTTGTGGCTGGAATTGTTAGTGCCAGTGCTAATGCCGACGCCGGTGACGTTTCTGTTACAGCTAATCCCTGCGGCACTGGCGCTGTCTCTTGGGTGGAGGCTTCGACTGGCGTCTGGTCAGGGGCAGGCACCGATGTTGGCTCTTGTGTTGGCGCATCGGTAGGAGATTGAGAAGATGCTGCCGATGATGGCCTTAGACATTTTTGTCGAGGAGTGGTACTTGGTGAGCCTTGGCGCTTCAACTGTTCTGCTTGGGGGGCATCGGCAGCTTGGACTTGGGGAGCTTGAAAGCTGGGAGTAACTGCCGATGATCTTGTCTACTACAGGAGAACAGTTAATACAAGCCAAATGAGAAGTTGCCAATGAAAATACGAAATCGGCATAAATTGATTGAAATTTGTTACCGCAAAAGCCTGCGCTAGAGCAGTCGATGGAGTGGCAGCAGCTATAGTCGGTGTTGACTTCGGCTTGATAGTGACCTTGGGAGCTACCCTTTGTTGCAAGAAGGAAGATAATGTTGGAGCCCTGCTACCAATTACCGATGTGGGATTGGTCGGTCGCAGGTTGAAGTTTTTACCACTTCTGCTCTTCTTTGGGATTAAGTCATTAACCTGTTAACAGAGTCAGTTGCCGATACATTTGGAAGAAGAAAAAAGGAAGAGCTTACCGCAGTATCGGGAATGACGTGATCAGCGTCAATCAGGTGCCAATAGTAGTCCGATGATACATAGAATAGTTGGTCCTTCCACTCTTGCCACCAAAACTCAGTGATGAAGGAGATTGGCGCCTAGGTAGACAAGTCGATATTGGTTGTATCGGCATGAGGGGAAAGGTGGACGATTCTGTTCCAGTCCATGGCACTGGTGATGACTTCTCTGGACTTCACCACATTGGCGTAGCATAGCTTGATCGGCAGTTGCCCGAATGCTACTTGCCTTGTTGCTGCCGATGGGTAGTAGAACTCGTAGGAAGCTTGTGTATTCTTCCCGCTCCCGAAAATGTTCACTGGGATTGCGCGGGGAATGAGGATGGCTCTCATGATTTCTTCATCTTTGTCTGAATCTGCATCGGCGATGTTGAAGGAAAGAGGAAATCTGTTATCGACATCAACATAGGGCCACCAAGCCTGGTTTACGAAAGGGATTCCACAGTAAAATCTCTAGAAAAATTTGCCGATCTAGTCCTCATTAGCATCAGTCCTAGGAAGGACTACGATGGCTTCGCTGAAGTTGAGAGGAGAGGGAGTTGCTAGTTCGTCGTCGGCAAGCGTGTGGTCTTCAGCTAGGTTCCGTGGAAATTCTTGACTGAACAGATCAAACTGGAGGAATTTGTGCATATGAGCGTTCAGCCACATATTCACAAACCACCAGGGCCCTCCAATGTTGCCGATGGGTTCACCGCGTAACAATTTCTCTGACACTTGATGCAGAAGATGGTAAACTGCACCGAGGAGATATCGGCCAAGAGGAAGTCGAGCTCCATTGGCTAAGAGTTCTGCTGCCGAGAGATACATGTTGGTTGGCCCGACTGTCCTGCCGCAAAAGATGAATTTCTCCAGCCATTAGAAAGGTGGCGTGCTCCCTCTGGCCTACCGATCTAGTCTTTTGATATTCCTGGATATATCCAGTCCAACCACCGATGTTGCGGGTAGTTACCCGATACTCAGGCTTTCTGTTGAAGAGACTGACATCATCGGCAGAAGAAATATCAAGACTAGTAAGCATGTACACATCGGCAAGTGTAGGAGTAGCTGGTCCATGTCTGAATAGGAATGCATTCATGGTGTCGGACCAGAAGTAGGATGCGGCGATCATCATGGATTCATTTTTTGCCATATCGACAATGGATAACTTGATACATTGATCCAGTTGGCGCTCTGCCCAGTAAATTCGCTGTGATCTAGCCATCCTTAGGTACCAGTTTTTCCACCCTTTGGTAGGTTTGGGCCAAGAACGGAAGATATCTGCCCATAACCCTAGATCAAAGTGTTCGACTCTGAAAGGAACCCGGTTGACCTCTGCATTTATGGTTTCTGTTGGATCGGTATTTCCCATCGGACCCAAACAGCAAATGTGTGGTTGATCGGTGGGGATTACTATTCTATTGCGCATTTCCTAAATTCAGAAAACAGAAAGGGAGAGGAAAAAGAGATCACGAAACAATGCAGAAGGAGGTCGCAAAGTATGGAGTGAGAGGAAGAGAAATTGACCATAGGTACGGTGAAACTGATCGCCATTGGGTCGGAGGAGTTCTTGTAGGTCGCGCCTTGCTGGTGGGAGGAGCCGCCGGTCGAATGTCGCCGGAGTGTTCTTCGAAGGCGCCGGTGAAATGGGGAATGAAAGCGAATGAGGATGTGAGCTCGGGGTGAGGAATAGGTTGGATGACGGTGATTTTTATAGGCCTGGAGACGCCAGAGGCATTTTGGAGTTTTCTTTTGACTGAGTAGGGATATGGAAGGGTATGGTAGTGAATTCGCGCAATGATCGAGGAATTATGAGAGTGGATTGTGATTGTTCGCGCTACAGTTACAGGGTTCTGTTGGTAACTTGCAGTTTTTTGCGCACGAGAATCAAGGAAGTCGTGCAGGTATCTTGAAGGAGAAGGTTGCAGTAAAGAAAATTTCGACGCATAAAATATTTTATTCTCCGAAATTGGGGGGCATGTGTTGACACCGTTTTTCGGCATGTGTCAATATGGGCTAAGGCTTGTGTCGATCGGTAAGGAATTGATTGTCGTTATCTATTGGCATCAGGGTGTCACTGGTTAAATTACCGATTAGAGTAAGACTAGAGTACCGATGGTGAGTTTGAGGAATTGCTAGTGGAGGTGAGAAGGCGTTGCCGATAAAAATAAGAATGTTGCTGATGAAAACAGGAATATGTGACCGATGGAACTGAGAAGGCGTTGCCGATAAGAGTAAGAATGGTGCCGATAAGGATAGGGATTTGTTGCCGATGGAGGCAAGAAGATACTGTTCATGAGGGCAAGAAGATGTTGCCGATAGAGACAGGAATGCTGCCAATGAAAGCAGAATAAGGTAGCTGACGTCAGCAGAAAGTTGTCGATGGTTGTGGAAGGAGATTGCAGATTAAAGGTCTGCCGATGGAGGGTTTCGTCGTAAGAGATGGATATAGGAACTGGTGATTTCCTGCCAGTATTATTGAAGTTTGAGTCTGACTCTTGCACGAATCATTTATTTCTTTAAAAATAGGTATTGCTGTTATGATTGAGTCCGACTCTTGCACGAGTCGTTTATTTCCTTTAAAGTAGGGATTTTTGTTTAGGGAAGTTAGAGTCGTGATTGTTTACAACTCCCTTAACCGGAGTATAAATATGTACCGGTGGTAGTGTAAGGAATATACACAATCAATCAAAGAACTTTACTATTTTCATCTACTTTTCCAGCAAATCTACTTTTTTGCATTAGTTTTAGTTCATTTACGAGTTCTTACAAAGTTTCGACGGATTATCTCTGTTAACCTTGCAAGATCCGCGTTTTGAGAAAATCAGAGCCTTGACGTCCGGGCGTATCGCTGTCGTCTCGTTATGCATCTGTTCTAGTTATCATCCTTGTCGATTATTTGGTCAAATCGACTGGCACACCTCAGGATTTTGGGTATTAGCCTGACGTGTTCGCAGCCTCGACGGTTTTTGTGTCAACAATACGTGTACAACCATATCAAATTTGAGAAGGTGTACTTGCTAGAACAAATAAGAGCCTGTTTGGCAGGGCTCCGGCTCCTCTGAAAATAGCTCTGGCTCTGGCTCCTCCAAAGGAGCAGCTTCTCTCGAGAAGCATGAGCCATTCTAAAAGACAACGTTTGGCAAAACGGCTCCTCCTATTTTTCTAGAATGGATGAAACATGTTAAATGTATATAATGCCCCTGCTTTATTTTACTTGGTTATACATATAATTTATGTTTGATGTCACCTTGTCATACAATTGGCCAAAATTAACAAAGATTAAATATGACAAATAAAATTAATTGATAATGGTGTTTTTTAGAGTACAATAACGTTTAAAAAATAGGCATAATATTTTGGAGATAATTAAGTTAAAATATTTATATTTTTAAGAAAGAAAATGAGGGAGACACTATTTTGGGCTAAGGTCCATATGACCAGCATCATCTCTCCTCCGGTCATTACTTCCAACTTGCAAGACCGCACAGGCCGCCGCCGCTCACATCGGCTGCTTGCGCCGCCACTCTCCCACGCCGTCATCGCTGCAGCGCCGCTCTCCCACGCAACCGCCACAGCGCCGCTCCCACACAGCGTCGCTACCGCCGCAGCGCCGCTCTTCCACGCAACCGCCGCAGCGCCGCTCCCACACAGCGTCCGCTCGCGCCGCCGCTTGCCGCGACAACACCGCCGCCGCCTGCCTAGCCGAGCGAGAAGCATGCAAAGAAGGGCGCGAACGTCTTTGCAATCAAGATCATCAGGGGGAGCCGTGCGGAGCTACGTTTCGTGGCTCCTCCTCGCTATACACAAAACAGCTCCGGCTCCCAAAGTACTCCGGCGAAGGAGCCATTTTCGACAAAGACGTTTGGTAGAGCTCCTGCAAGAGCCGGAGCTGGAGCCGCTGGAGAAGCCGTGCCAAACGGCCCCTAAAATAGTGTTTCTCGCGTGTAAATTTAACTAACTTAACTAAATATATAATGCGAAGGGGCATGTGGTTTAGTGATTACATTACAAGAGTCTCAATAGCAAGTCATGAGTGAATATATATTTTAGGATTTAATGTGGTCGTGGTTTCATTGGTACGTGGTGACTCTGTGAATCTCGACTATTTATAGACCTAGTTTAGAAGATGTTTAAATAGGTAGGGTTTTGCGTGCGTGTGTTGTGTAATCAAAATAAAAAATAAATATTGTAATATTTATTAGACAAACTTTGGACAGTACCATCAAACATATGGTAGTGCACTATTGGGCCTTCTAGATATTTTTTAGCAAAAATTGGGCCTTTTAGATGATTGAGAGCTATGGCCGAGTACTTCTAGAGACTTAGTTGGGCCGAGAATAGTGGATATGTAAGTGTACTACTGTGCACTTGAATTTTAGGTTAACGTATGAATTTTATATATCCATTAATCAAGAAAGCAGCATTCATGGAGTGGAGAAAATGGCTAAGTTTGACAAGGCAAACAAACCTTGGTGGCGAGCGGGTACTTGCCCTCCGTCGCCCACCCACCGCGCCGGAGATGCGCCTCAGCAGCGGCGACCCTACGCAGCACAGCGACGACGAGGCCGACGGCGTAGTCAGCGGTGTCGACGGAGAAGGCTGCGCCAGCGTTGGTGACGGCGAGCCCGCGGCGGCGGCGGCAGGCGCCGAAGTCCACGTGGTCCAGCCCGACGGAGGTCGCCGCCACGAGCTCCAGCGCCGGGAACCTGTCGATGAGCTCGGCGGTCACGGCCTCGAGCCCCGCCGCGAGCAGGACCCGGGCCTCCGCTGCCGTGGCCGCGTCGGCGTCCCCCGCCAGGACCAGGCGGTACTGGCCCTCCAGCGCCGCCGCGAAGTTCGGGAACAGCGGCTGCGTCAGCAGCACCACCGGCTTGTCGCCGTCCGCGCCGTGCGCCGGCGGCGGCATCCTCTTCGATCTGGTAGGAGGACGGTACGGCAGGATTTGGTGGGCAGAGGTGAGGAGCTAGCGACAATGAGAGTGAGCAAAACAATTGTTTTCTTGAGGTGGGTTGGCTGTTGTTAGTTGGAATATCGCAGGGATCAGATCAGTAACCACACACAAAGAATTAAAATATGTAAGAAGGAGCATCATTGGTCAACTGCAAATCATGTCATGTTGATTGATCAGCTCATCTGCAAGATCTTCTTCTCCTGGACGGCTGGACGCCGTTACTAACGTCGGGGCCTCTTCCGTAGCTAACTGATGAAACAGATGCACCACGAGTCAACTCTATCTTGCTGCAACCGGTGCTGCTTGTTTCACTAAAATTTGACTTATACTGAATGTTTATAATAATTTATTATGAAAGAAAAATATTATTTGTTCGTTAAAAACTACTATCGAAGTAGTATTGATGAATGGTGATGATCAGACTGCAGAGCAGTGCAAGCGCAGGGTAGAATTCGATCGATCGTCTCGTTTAGTCTGCAGGTGGATCCAATCCAACACACTAAATTGAGTTCGAGTCTGACTGTCTGAACGACGATGTTGCAACACCGACCATCATATCCACTGGAGTTGCTTTGTTCCTGCTGTTTACGGTCCTGCTTGGTGTCTTGATTCCATAATGCCACCCATTTAGGACTAAGACAAATTTAGAGGTTTACTTTAGAGTTTGTTTTTATAATGCTATATAAATAGTAATTTAGGTGAAAATTGTGTTAGTTAATTCATGTTATTTTTCATAATATATAATGATATAGATTGACATGGATTCTTTGACGTCCTGAAGCACAGCCACTTAGACTTCCGGATGCCACCCATTTCTCATCCAATGTCTTGCCTCTTATAACTTTGGAATAAATTCACTTTTTCTCCCCTAATTTTTGTAAAAGTTCATTTTTCCTCCCCGAACTTCAAAACGAGGCAAAACACTTCCTCAATTTTTGAAATTGTGTGTTTTACCTCCCTAGCCTATTATAAACGGTTTGAAACCAGTTTTGTCTTTTTCTAAAAAAATTATTTTGGTTAAATCTTTAAAAAATCATAGTAAATCACAGAAAAAATCATAAAATAGAAATATAATTTTGTTGGACTCTGCATAAATAGATCTACACAATGAACATATAATATGATAGACTTTAGTATAAAGTTTTTTCTATAGATTTATATCTATTCTTTTTTAATTAATTAAAATAGTTCATAACTGCAATTTCTATGGTTCAATTGTGGTAAAATTTTATGATAGCCTAAGTATTGTATGTTCTAACTATAGTAAAAATTCCGTACTCATTGGATCATGCATGAAATGCCTTATAATTTGGAATGGATATAGTAGTTTCTTACCGCAGACTTCTACTAGTTAACAAGTTTTCACCTTGTCGTAGGAGCGTGGTCGGTCTTCTGACCACTAAAAGGGTGTTTGGTTACCCCCTCCTAAAGTTTAGTCCATCATTAGATGCTTGAGACTAATTTAAAGTATTAAATATAGACTAATTACCAAACTAATTGCACAGAGTAATAGACTAATTTACAAGATAAATCTATCAAACCTAATTAGTTCATGATTTGACAATATAGTGTTACAGTAATCATGTGTTGATAATGGATTAATAACAATATACCGCCAATTTGTTTTCAGTAGCGACTATGAAAAGTGGAGAGCCTCCACACAGTTATTTTTGTTGTGCTGATATTTATAAAATTAATAAAGGCTTGAAGATTTTTTCGTAGAGAAGCGTAATGGTCGTCCTGTTCGCTTGGCTTATCAGTCGGCTTATCAACCATCGAAACAGTATTTTTCTCCCACAGAAAACGACATCAGTCGGCAGTCGCCGAAACGATCAAACGAAGAACAGGGCGACCGGTATATTGGACTGTGTGAAACTGATTTTCATGTGGTGAGAGTCATAAGGTTGATTTTGTTGTAGTGATATTTGTAAATAAAATTTAATAAAGGTGCTAATTGAAGTGACGGTGCGTGCCGGGCTGCCGGCCGGCCTCCTACGGGCGCATTGCGCATAGGCATGGAAGCGACTGGTTCCGCGTCAGCATTTTATAAAGTGTAGTAGCCACCGTTAAAAATAGAGGAATTATGCTATTGAAGTAGTAATAAAGAAATAGTATTATTAGTCATAGCACATAAAAATCATTACTATAAAAGACAATTAGTAAAAAAAATTATCTTAAAATTTTAAATACTAATACTAAATTAAACAGTAGCTGGAGTCACTACTACAAAATACATTTTTCGTGGCGGGCCAAAAACATTTTCCGTGGCGGTTCATCACGCCCGCCATGAAGTGAAGGTCACCAATAATCAATATTTACCGAGGCGGTTCAAATGCCCACCACGGTAAATAAAATTCAAAAAAGAAAAAAAAGAAAAAAGCCCATACGAGCCCTAACAGGGCCTGGCTCTGGGCCTCAGATCCATCAAGCCCATCGACGCCGCCGGGGAGGGTGCCGGATCCGCCGGTTCCATCCACGCCACCGAGGAAGAGGGTGTCGGATCCGCCGCCGGGGAAGAGGTGGGTGCCGGATCCGCCGCCGTGGAGGGGGTGGGAGCCAGATCCACCGCCAGGGAGGAGGTGGGGGCCGAATCCGCCGCCGAGGAGGGGGTGGGGGCCGGATCCGCCGTCGGGGAGGAGATGAGGGTCGGATCCGCCGTCAGGGAGGAGGTGGGGACCGGATCCTCCCCACCACGCGCGCCGCCGGGGAGGAGATGGGTGCCAAATGGATCCACCGCCGGAGTGGAGGTGGGGGCTGGAACCGCCGCCGTGGAGGGGGTGGGTGCCGGATCCAGCGCTGTCGGGGAGGATGTGGGGGCCGGATCCGCCCCACCACACGCGCCGCCGGAGAGGAGGTGGGGGCCGGATCCGCCCCACCATACGCGCCGCCGGTGAGGAGGTGGGGGGCGGATCCGCCCCACCACACGCGCCGTCGGGGAGGAGGGAGAGAGTGCCATGGCGTATGTGAGAGAGGGAGGAGTGAGGCGTGAGGTGCTGGAGGAGAGGAGGGAGAGAGTGCGCTGGAGGAGAGAGCAGGCGCTGGAGGCATGAGGCGCTGGGGCGTTTCCCTTCTAGGGTTTGACATTGCGTTTATATATCAGACATGGTAGTGGGCTGATGTGAGCTATTGGACTGGGCCTGATTTATCGAGGTAATTGCGATAAAATGTCCGCCACCATTAATGTATTAACCGAGACGGTTACAAGACACCGCCATGGTTAATGAAAAACGACTGCCACGGTTAATTGAAGCATTAACCGTGACGGTTTACCATTTTCTCCGTCACGGTTAAGATTTCTCAAGTGCTATGTAAAATATTTTTTATAGCAGTGAGTGCACTTCACTAAGAGAATTTATTACAAATTCTGGCTGTGGTCTTTGTTTGGTTCAGATCAAGGCGGACCTCCCATGTAGTTATGCTCCGTACCTACACACCGATATGTATTAGTCTGGTGACCTGGCTGTGACCTTTGTTTGGTTCAGATCGCAAGGTGGGCCTCCATGTAGTTATACTCCGTTGTACGTACACAGCCATATGGATTGGTCTGGTGACCACAAGCCATGCATCATTCTGCATTATATGGATCCAGTATATATGTTCCTTAGCTGCACTATTTCTAGTACTGTGTTGTTGAATAATGGTGGATTCCCGCCATGCGCCTCCGTACAAGTACACACCTTGGTGGCAATTAATTGTTAATAGAGGCCGCGCAGTAGCTAACAGTAGCCGGCCGTTATTAATAAGGGCCCATTTGACAGGGCTACAGCTTATCTGATGCACGGGTGGATCTATATAGGGCTGGTGGGGCTTCATCCCCTCTACAACCGGTGTATCAATGGAAATACTCCCTCAGTCTCCAAAAAATTAGATTTATGGAGTTGGTTTAAGTCATTTTTTAAAACTTTGACAAAATTTCTAGAAAAAATATTAAAAGTTATGGTATCAAACTAATATTATTAGATTTATTATAGAATATATTTTCACATGATACTTATTTTAAGTCATAAATGTTATTATATTTTTCTATAAAGTTAGTCAAAGTTAAAAAGTTTGACTGACACAGATTCTAGGAATTGATTCTTTCAGAGACGGAGGAAGTATATAGAGGTTGAGGCAAAAAAGGGGACGGGAGAGAAAACAAGAAAAATGAAGAGATCAACCCCCTTCAATCTTAGTTCTGAGAGGTTGAGGAAGAAGAAAAGGAGACAAAAGAAGAAAAATAGAGAAATTAGAATAAGAAGCGTTCTACATCCGTCACTGATCTGATGCATTCACTGTTCATGTATAGGAGCTATTTTTATTTCTTCTTCCTTCCTCCTCTCGTAAAGTCAGTGAGAACAAGATTCTCTCACTAGCTGCATAAGGGAAGAGAGATGAGAAATAAAAAAAACTTTTGTGAACAATATTTGAACCATGAATGCGTCTGGAGTTGAGAACCTGTGCATGTACTGGCCACATAAACCTAAGAAACAGGCGACGTGATTTGGATGTGTAGCTGCTCATTATAGTGGAGTTGAGAACCTGTGCATGTACTGGCCACATAAACCTAAGAAACAGGCGACGTGATTTGGATGTGTAGCTGCTCATTATAGTGTCATCAGAGCATGGACAATTCGGTTGCGGCAGCTATATATGAACATCACATGCTGCCGGGCATATTACGTACCAAAGATTTAACACTAGTACATATATATAATGATACCTAGCTCTATCTATATACTCATCAATGGCCTTTACTACTACAGTACACGCTGCATGCATTCCCACCGTGTGATTGGTTGGTCTTACGTTCAGTCCATGTCTCATGACCGTACGTTCGCTCGTTCGTTCGTTCCCAGCTACTGTAGCTAGCTGCAGAAGTGGCAATAATCATGTTAGCGGGGCCTTTCCTTTTCTTCACACAGCTACTGCTAACTGCATTCTCTGCCTTCTTCTTCCTCCCATGATACCCCCCACATGCACATCTATCTGCAGCTAGCGGGACACAGCAACAGCACAGCACCGCCGTATCTATTAATAGCTGCAGCGTGGCTGATGCAACGCGCAACCACCGGATCATGCAGCCCATCGATTATGGCGTCGTCACAGTCAGTGGCTCACTGCACGCATGCAGAGACTAGGTGCTGTTTGGTTCCGATCTTTTTGTTCATAATCAGTTCACAAAGCTATCTGATATTGGTAATTAGTTCATATGTATTTTTTTGCCGTAGATTTTATATCGGTCGGTGATTGGTTGGATAGAGCCAACCACAATCGCTCGCACCGTGAACGGATACGGGGCCATACACTTTGGTTAATTACCGCTCTCCACTAGGGCGCTATCTGATGCCGCCGCTTCTCGCATGGCCGCATGCTAAATAGCCATCCAAACAAATCGCTCTTTCAGTTGCATGTTAACATATTACACTATTTACTCGTTGCATTACCGTTGCCGTTCCCATTGCCGATCGAAACGAACATCACCTAAAGTTTATGAGATATCACATCGAGTTTTCTAAATATACAGTAATTATAAAACTGAATATATTAATTATAAGAACTAAACATACATTAACCGTAATACTAATTACAAAAATCATGACTAATTTATAAAATAAATCTATTAAACATAATTAATCTATTATTAGTTCATGCTTACTACAATACTCCCTCCGTCCCAAAAAGGAGAACATTATGGGATGCGTACTGGTCAATCTTTCTCAACTTTGACTAAGTTTGTAGAAAATACGTGCAACATTTATATCTCTAAATAAATTTGTTAAAAAACTAGACTTAAAGGTCTTTCAGATGATACTAATTACTTAGTATACTTATTTATATATTTTAATACATAATTGCTAGCATTTTAAAAACGTTGACTTCTCGGGAAGCGAGAATGACATCTATTTAGGGACGGAGGGAGTATCATATTATTAAATTATGAACTAATTAGACTAAACAGATTCGTCTTATAAATTATCCTCAACTGTACATTTAGCTACCTCTGGCTGCCTGGCTCGACGATCGTCTTTCTACTCGATCCAGCGAATCAAGGGCGCGCGCGGGCGCTATAAATGAAACTCGTGGGGGGAGCAGGTGGAGAAGAGAAGCGGCCACGGACGGCACGACACGGCCGACCACTCAGCTCCGCAATAATGGCGTCGTCGTCGTCTCGGTCTCATCTCACGCCCTGTTTCAGGGGAAATGCCCATGCGCCACTTCTGCTGCTGCTGCTAGTCGTCGTCGTCGTCTTCTTCTTCCATGGAGCTACGACAGCGGCAGCCGCGCAGCAGCAGCAGCAGGAAATCTCGGCCATCTTCATGTTCGGCGACTCGGTCGTCGACCCCGGCAATAACAACGACCGGGCCACGGAGGCGAGGGCCAACTTCCCGCCGTACGGGCAGGACTTCCCCGGCGGCGTCGCCACCGGGAGGTTCTCCAATGGCCTGGTGCCAGGGGACCTCTTAGGTATACGTTATGCTGCCGACCTGCTACTGCTATACCCTGTTTAGATTTCAATGCTAACTCCCATATATTGGAGGTACCCTACTCGAAGCATGATATATTATACATCCTCCATTCTAAACTATAACATCATTGTACAATACAACCTCCATTATAAATTATAACACATCTTGATTTTTATACATTATTTTTATTATATATCTAGATATAGTATATATCTAATCTAATAAATATATTAAAATATCAAAATGTTTTATGATTTTGATTGAATGAAGGGCGTACTATCTACTAGTTTTCGACTGTGTCTTAGTTCCGGCTTTGCAAAATAATTATTCCATAACATCCGAGATATTCCATCCCTTTCAAATTATAAAGTCTTATTTCACAATGAGTTTTATTTGTTCGAACTTAAGTACTCTATAATAACTTTAACTATAAGTTTTTAATATTCAAAGAAAAAGTCTATACTCATCCGTTTAAATTATAGTTCGTTTGACTTTTTCAACCTCAAATTTGACCACTCGTTTGTTTTTTTTTTTTGGCAAAATATCACTTCTTTTGTCGTGGTTTGCTTATTTTATAAATGATCTACAAGAATAATTTAAATTTGAGTATGTTTGCACAATTTTTTTGAATAAGACGAGTGATCAAACTTGGGGTTAAAAAAGTCAAATGAATTGTAATTTGAAAGAGAGTGAGTAAAAATTATGTCATGAAGAATTATGAATGGAACTAATTTGATATAGATGTTTATCCATATTTATATAAACTTGGTCAAAGTTAAAAAGATTGGTCTTAGAACAATGTCAAATTGAAACATAGGGAGTATGTTTAAGGACTTAGAAAGAGTATGTTTATGGATCTAGAAAGAGTAAAAATACACCATGGGTCTTTAAGCTTTTTATGGTATCTATCTGAGTCCTCGAACAAAAAAATGTCTATCTTGGGTCCCCAAATCTACTGTCGATTCTCTCATTTAGGTCATCTAACTAAAAAGTGACCATTTGGATCTTTCAACTAATATTGCATCGGGGTAGAGGACAAAAAATCCCATCACGTTGTCTTTATATCCTACGTGTTTGTGCCAGCGTGGATAAGGCCATATGAAACTTGTAGAAAAGCATCCTATCCCCCCTCCCATCCACATCCACCATCTCCTCAATCTCCGGTTGGTCCCATGCATGCTTGCCTTCCGGTTGCGCCTGCGTGCTGGCTAGTCTTGTGGCTACATGATGTGCACTCTAGAGGCATACGCTCAGGCAGACTGCAAGAGAGAGGGCCCGTAAGGAGAGAGATGGAAAGGAAGTTTTTTTTCATCTTTAACTAGCATGATCTCATAGGCAGTTGGCAGTGGCGTGACGAGTTTTGGACACACAAAAGTAGATTGAGAACCTACATGGTTACTTTTTTTTAGTTTCAGGGTTCAAGTGAGAATTAACAGTATCGAGTACCTAATTATCACTTTTTTTGCCGTTCAAAAAATTGTCACTTTGTTTTTGTTTGAGAACCTATATGTGCATTTTCTTCATCTAGAAATGTGTGTGTGTTTTTTCAGAATTTATAGACCTAAGTGGTACCCTTTGACAGGTTTAGATCGAGGCCGCTGATGCTTTTAATAATTTATTTTGAATTTAGAACGCTCGAACACATGAGTGACATATGAGGAAAATTGGATAGAGGTCCTTGTTCTTTATCAGTGCTATATATACATCACCAGTACGTAGTACTGCAACGTTGGGTGAAACATCAAAGATCTTTCTCGTAATGCAATTGTTTCTGAACAGCTTCCAAGTTGGGTATCAAGGAGCTCCTGCCTCCTTACCTTAGTCCTGATCTAGAACTGAAGGACCTACTCACTGGTGTGGCGTTTGCCTCCGGAGGCAGTGGCTATGATCCGCTCACATCCAAGATTTCGGTAATTAATTGTATATATGTATATATATTTTCTTGTTATCAAATCAAGAAGCTATATCAATATTTAAGTTGTTATATATCTTTATTGTTTCTGAGAATAAAATTGTTAAGTAAGCTGAGAGATGCAAATTATTATTAATGCAGACAACCTTATCGAGTACCGATCAACTCGATCTATTTCAAGACTACAAGCAAAAGCTAGCGGGTTTGGTTGGAGAGAAGGAAATGGCACGAGTTATCTCACAAGGCGTCTTCTTTACAGTAATGGGGGCAAACGACATTGTAAACAATTATTTCACAATACCTTTGAGACGCCATGAATATGATATTCCTTCGTACGTGGATTTTCTTGCCTCTTCGGCGATTAACTTCACAAAGGTAATTATTGTCATTATTCAAATCTTTCAGATCATTTCTCTAATAGACTAGAACATGGCACAGATTAATAGAGCTCGTCCGTGCATTTAACTCTTCTCAATCATAATTGTATAGTAGTAGATGTGACATTGTATTGTTTTCTCCTTCAATTTGTGTCGTGAAACTTTTCCTGTGTTGTAAAGGGTTGTTTTGGTTGGTAATTTAGCTAGTTTGCTTAGGCCAAGAAACACCATCTATCCGCAAGGTCTCTAGAGAAATTAAAAGTCCCATGACACTGCATACCTGAACAAGCAAGCTTGCACGTCATCAACTCAATAGGCCTTGTATAAAGAGTATTGGAAATACATCATGTCTAATTTCTCCCGTCTTTCGTACAGACTCTGAATGATATGGGAGCTAAGAGGATTGGATTTCTTGGTGTTCCACCATTGGGATGTTGTCCTTCACAAATAACACTTGGAGGAAGCCCATCACGTCAATGTGAACCATTAAGGAATCAAGCATCAGAGTTATTTAATTCTAGAATTTCAAAGGAAATAGAGCTATTGAATGCAGAACGAAGTGCTTCTGGATCAAAGATTGTTTATATTGACTTATACTACAACTTGCTTGATCTTATTCAAAATCCAGCTTCATACGGTAAGCTTCATACTCGCTTCATCATATTTTCTTCGCTACTACAACCCAATAATGTTTATGCGTTGATATTGCAAGCTTACTAAACCAACCTTCATATAAGTGTAGGACACATAATCTAACTACAAAACTAATCTAATTATATGAGTAGTCGATATTATGTATGTCTTCTTTCTTAGATGTTTTAGTTAGATGGCATGTTCTCATAGCACACAAGTCTTTGCAGTGGCGGGACTAGATATTAAGTGAATGTGAGGAGGATTAGAAAAGAGAAAATAGGACATTGGTAAAGCAAGAACAAAAGAGGTTTTGCAGATAAACGGAGATAATTATATTGCTTTGGATCTTACAACTTGACTTTTAGTCAAACATTTAGCTCTATTACTGAGCTCGCTCTTACAACCATTTTTGTAATAAAAAGAATGAGTCACATTTTTACAGGTTTCAAGGATGCCAACGAAGGTTGTTGTGGTAGCACAGTGTTAGATGCCGCCATATTCATTGCATACCACAGTGCGTGTCCAAATGCAATCGATTATATTTTCTGGGACGGTTTTCATCCTACGGAGAAGGCCTACAACATTTTAGTGGATAAGCTCATTCAGCAAAATTCAAAGTACCTGATGTGAAGAAATTGTTGTTGCACGCCCTACAATTGTTTTAATGCTCCCATAGAACACCCTGACCATGGACTCCACATTCCAAAGCCATTTGCCAAATGGACCAAACATATAAATATTGTGCATCAATCTCATACAGATTAATTAGTTTGTATTTTTTAGCTCAAAATCCATACGACGACCGTGCTGTACAATAACCACCCCAGATCTGTAACTAGCTGTAACAGTAATCAGAGTACCTTTATATTTATTAATCCGTTCGTGTGGAGGAGTATACCTATTATAAAAAGTTGTACCATTACCATTTGTGTGCCGACAGAAATTTCATTGTCAACTTGGGGTTTCCTTTTGTTGGAGTTTCTTTTGTTGGCGTTTCTTTTGCGTGGATAGGTAGTAGTGATAGCTGGTATCCTTGCATATGTTCCCTGTATGATCATGTGCATGGATTCATCTTATGATGTTAGACTGGTAATGCGGGGATTAAAACTATCTGTAATTTTGTTGCCATGGTAATAAAATTCGGTTTTGCCAGTGTGGAAAAAGAAATTTCATTGTCGAACACCACGATAATTCAATGTACATAGTACATCCTTTGCTACCCTGTCACTAGGTAAGGTACGTGTGACTTTTGTGAGGTACAGAAACGTGAGAAATCATTCTTCATTCGTTATGTATTGTTTGGATTCACATATTTGGGATGACATAATTGAACAAGTTAGAGGACCTCAATGGTCGATTTGCAAGTTTATGGACCAGGATGACAGAAATGAACAATTTTGATGACCTAAACGGTCAATTTGTGAGTTTAGGGACCGGGATGACACAATAGCGTAAGTTTAGGGACCGCTGGTGCACTTTAATCTTTATTTCTTCTTCTTCCTCCCTCTTTCTCTTGTAGAGTCAGTGAGAGCAGGATTGAGCTTTAATTTATCGATCTCCTCTCATCGGCTCCATGAGAGGAGAAGAGAGTAGAGATAAAAAAAAACTCTTGTGAACAATATTTAAATAGTCAATGTGTGAGACTATGCATGTACTGGCCACATAATCCTAAGAAACAGGCTACGTGTGTATCTGCTCATTATATATAGTGTAATCAGAGCATGGACAATTCGGTTGCGGCAGCTATATATATATATATATATATATATATATATATATATATATATATATATATATATATATATATATATATGAACATCACATGCTGCCGGGCATATTACGTACCAAAGATTTCACGTACTACATAATGATACCGCCCTACTGTATCTATCATCAATCGCCTTTACTACTACAGTACACTGCACGCTGCATGCATTCCCACCGTGTGATTGGTTGGTCTTACTATGTTCGGTCCTTGTCTCAAGACCGGCCGTACGTTCGTTCGTTCATTCCTGGCTAACTAGCTGCAGAAGTGGCAATAGCCTGCATGTTAGCGCGGGCCTTCCTTTTCTTCACAGCCTTCTCATGCATCATCTATCTGCAGCTAGCGGGACACACCGCAACAGCACAGCACCGCCCTATCTATTAATTAGCTGCAGCGTGGCGGATGCAACGCGCAACCACCGGATCATGCAGCCCATCGATTATGGCCGGCGTCGTCACAGTCAGTGGCTCACTGCACGCGCGCAGGGACCAAAGTTTACGAGATATCATATCGATCTAGGTGTTCGAATACTAATTATAAGAACTAGACATATATCTTAATTATAAAATTATTATATTGATCAGAAGGAATAAATATACATTAATTATAAAACTAATTACAGAAGCCGTGACTAATTCGTTGAATGAAATTAAACCATGGTTTTCGATTTCGGTCTCGAAAAAAATATCGGAGGGGGCCGGTAAAACCAGTAGACCGGTTTTCGGGTCAAAATACTTCAAAATTTGGCCAAATTTCGATAAAATTTTAAAAAAAATTACGAAACCGGTCAATATCGGTCATGACCGGTTTTCGACCGGTTTTGAAATCCCTGAATTAAACCTAATTAATCTATCATTAGATCAGGTTTACTGTAGTACCATATCTGCACATGGAGCCCCAGCTGGCTGCCTGGCTCCACGTCTTTGGCTCACTGGCCGCCTCGCTCTACGATCGTCTTTCTACTCGATCCAACGAATAATCATGCATGGGCGCGCGCGTGCGCGGGCGCTATAAATGAAACTCGTGGGGGAGCAGGTGGGGAGAAGAGAAGCGACGACAGACGGCACGGCCGACCACACTCAGCTCCGCAATAATGGCGTCGTCGTCGTCGTCGTCGCAGTCTCATCTGACGCCCTGTCTCAGGGGGAATGCCCATGCGCCACTTCTTCTTCTGCTGCTGCTGTTGGTCGTCGTCGTCATCCATGGAGCTACTACGGCGGTGGCAGCGGCGCAGCAGCAGAAGCAGGAAATCTCGGCCATCTTCATGTTCGGCGACTCGGTCGTCGACCCCGGCAATAACAACGACCGGGTCACGGAGGCCAGGGCCAACTTCCCGCCGTACGGGCAGGACTTCCCCGCCGGCGTCGCCACCGGGAGGTTCTCCAATGGCCTCGTCCCAGGGGACCTCATAGGTACGTATACGTCATACTCCTGTAATGTTGCCGACCTGCTACTGCTATACCATGTACGTACGTTTAGATTTGAATGCTACTCCCATCCGCACATGGAGTATGTATGTGTATTTAATTTATATATTATTGGAGGTACACTACTCGAAGCATGAGACTAAATTATAGTGTTAATTTCATCTACCTAGATCGCACAACTATAATACTCCCTTACAAATTATAACACGTCTTGATTTTTTGTATACACTATTTTTATTAAGAGGTCAAAATGTTTTATGTTTTGGATTGAATGAAGGGAGAACTGGCTACTAGTTTTCGACTGTGTCTTAGTTCCGGCTTTGAAAAATAATTATTCTGTAATATCCGATATATTCCACCCCTTTCAAATTATAGTCTTCGTTCACTATGAATTTTATTTGTTCGAACTTAGGTACTCTAATAACTTTTACTATAATTTTTTAAAATATATTCAAAGAAAATCTCTATGGAAAATTATGTCATGAAGAATTATGAATGGAACTAATTTGATCTATAGATGTTTATTTATATTTATATAAACCCGATCAAAGTTAAAAAAAAATTAACCTAGAATAAAGTCAAATTGAAACAAAGGGAGTATGTTTAGGGACCTAGAAAGAGTAAAATTACACCACGAGTCCTAAATTTTTTTTCCGGACTCCTATCTGAGTCTTCGAACTAAAAAATGGTTATTTGGATGCCTAATCTACTGTTGATTCTTTCATCTAGTTCCTCTAACTAAAAGTGAACGTTTGGATCTTTCAACCAATCTTGCATGTAAATAGAGGTCCAAATCCCACCACATCACCTCGACATCCTACGTGGTTGTGCCAGCATGGATAAGGTCAGGTGAAACTTGTAAAAAGTTTGTGGCTACACACTGCACTCTATAGAGGCACAAGTTCAGTGGCCATTGAACTGACAGTGAGGTGTGGACTGCAAAAGAGAGGGCCCCGTAAGGGGAGAGAGATGCCAGATGGAGAGGGAGTTTCTTGCATCTTTAACCAAAACGACCACATAGGCAGCTGGCGGTGGCACGGTGAGTCTTGGACCTTTAGTTTAGCACAAAAGTAAATTGAGAATCTAGATGATTACTTTTTTTTAGTTTGAAGGCCCTAGTGAGAATTAGCTGTAAATTGAGGATCTATACTGTCACTATTTTTGCTGCTCAATGTTTGTGAGCCCAACTGATAATCCTAGAAAAGTTTAAGAGCACAAGATGCATTTTACTCATCCAGAAATGTCTTTTTAGAGTTTAGAGACCTAAGTGACACCCCTTGACAAGTTTAAAGTTTAAAGGCCGCTGATACATTTAATAACTCATTTTGAAACTAGAACGCTCGAACACATGTGGTCCTTGTTCTTTAACAGTGCTATAGACACATCACCAGTAGTACTGCAACGTTGGATGGTACATCTCATAGTTTTTTCTCGTAATGCAATTATTTGTGAACAGCTTCCAAGTTGGGTGTTAAGGAGCTGCTGCCTCCATACCTTAGTCAAGATCTAGAGCTAAAGGACCTACTCACTGGTGTGGCATTTGCCTCCGGAGGCAGTGGCTATGATCCGCTCACATCCAAGATTGCGGTATACATATTATGTTTTTTTCGAGATCAAGAAACTATATAAATATTTAAGTTGTTATATATCTTTATTGTTTCTTAGAATAAAATTGTTAAGTAAGCTGAGACATGCAAATTAATGCAGACAACATTGTCGAGTACCGATCAACTCGAACTATTTCAAGACTACAAACAAAAGCTAACGGCTTTGGTTGGAGAGAAGGAAATGACACGAGTTATCTCACAAGGCATCTTCTTTTCAGTAATGGGGGCAAACGACATTTTAAACAATTATTTCACAGTACCTTTGAGACGCCACGAATATGATATTCGTTCGTACGTGGATTTTCTTGTCTCTTCGGCGATTAACTTCACAAAGGTAATTATTGTTATTATTCTGATCAATTCTCTCTATTTTCTATCATTTTTTAATCATGTTTGGATCACTATAGATACCAATAATCTATTAATAATTATTTATTTTGGATCCCAACACGCATGGATAATAGGCTAGATAATTATTAGCGTAAGCTTAGATAACAACTATCACACTAGTTGAACCAAATCAGATAATAGCTATTAGTAAGGTTGCTATTATTAAATAATAAATCCAAACAGGACCTTGTATTCACAAAACTCGTCTCATTCCTAAATTCTCTACAATAATTTAAATATTTATTTTGTTGGTTCCTAAATTATGCAAATAGTTTTTTGACGTTGAGATAGATTTCAACTAAAGCAAGCAAGATGTAGTTTTTTTAGAGTTAAATGCACAGAGATTTATTAACTTGTGCGGTGGTTTCAGTTAGTTCTATCAAGTAATTTTTGGGTCCATTGACAAACTTATTAAGTTGTCACCTGTGTTCATACCAATGTTAATCCTTATGAATTGGGCCATCGCTACTCTTGGGATATTATGCCACCATGCCATACCCTTGATATGATGTCAGTGTCACACTCTTGTTGCGCTGCCTTTCACGCTGTGCAACTACCGTGAGCTTCTAGACGCAACGAGCACCATGATAACATCACACAGGCGTGGTCCTCACCCTTCTTGTCGTCTCCTCCCTCTTGCCTGCGCCAAACATGCCCGTGCATTTAACTCTTCTCAATCATAATTTTACAGTAATATAAATGACATCGCATTGTTTTCTCCTTCAATTTGAGGCGTGAAACTTTTCATGTGTTGTAAAGGGTTGTTTTGGTTGCTAATTTAGCTAGTTTACTTGGGCCAAGCCGCACCGTCTATCCCCAAGGTCTTTAGAGAAATCAAAAGTCTCATGACGCTGCATACTTGAACAAGCAAGCTGGCACGTCATCAACTCAATAGGCCTTGTATAAAGAGTATTGGAAAGGTATCATGTTTAATTGCTCCCTTCTTTTGTACAGACTCTGACTGATATGGGGGCTAAGAGAATTGGATTTCTTGGTGTCCCACCATTGGGATGTTGTCCTTCACAAATAACACTTGGAGGAAGCCCATCACGTCAATGCGAACCATTAAGGAATCAAGCATCAGAGTTATTTAATTCTAAGATTTCAAAGGAATTAGAGCTATTGAATGCAGAGCGAAGTGCTTTTGGATCAACGATTGTTTATATTGACTTATACTACAACTTGCTTGATCTTATTCAGAATCCAGCTTCATACGGTAAGCCTCATACTCACTTGATCATATTTTCTTCGCTACTACAACCCAATAATGTTTATGCGTTGATATTGTAAGCTTACTAAACCAACCTTCATATAAGTGTAGACCACATAATCTAACTGCAATGTTTTAGTTAGTTGGCATGTTCTCGTAGCTCACAAGTCTATGCAGTGGTAGGCCTAGACATTAAGTGAATGTGAGGAGGATTAGAAAAGAGAAAATAAGACCCCGGTAAAAGCAAGAACAAAAGAGGTTTTGTAGATAAACGGAGATAATTATATCGCCTTGGATCTTACAACTTGACTTTTAGTCAAATATTTAGCTCTATTACTAAGCTCGCTCTTACAACTATTTTTGTAGTAAAAAGAATGAGCCACTTTTTTACAGGTTTCAAAGATGTCAACGAAGGTTGTTGTGGGAGCACAGTGTTAAATGCCGCCATATTCATTGCATACCAAAGTGTGTGTCCAAATGCAATCGATTATATTTTCTGGGACAGTTTTCATCCTACGGAGAAGGCTTATAACATTGTAGTGGATAAGATCATTCAGAAAAATTCGAAGTACCTGATGTGAAGAAATTGTTGTTGCAAGCCCTACAACTGTTTAAATGCTCCCGTAGAACACCCTGACCATGGACTCCACATTCCAAAGCCATTTGCCCAATGTACCAAACATATAAATAGTGTGCATCAATCTCATATAGATTAATTAGTTTGTATTTTTTAGCTCAAAATCCTTACGACCGTGCTGTACAATAACCACCTCAGTTCTGTAACTAGCTGTAACAGTAATCAGAGTGTCTTTATATTTATTGAACCATCCGTGTGGGGAGTATACCTAATATAAAAAGTTGTACCATTACCATTTGTGCGTCGGCCGAGATTTCATTGTCGAACAACCAAGATAATTCAGTGTACGTATAGTACATCCTTGGCTATCCTGTCGATAGGTAAGGTACCTGTGACTTTTGTGAGGTACAAAAACGTGAGAAATCATTCTTCATTCGTTAGACATTGTTTGGATTCACATATTGGTACATCCGCCGTATGAAGTTGAGCCTCGTCGTGGCCGCCGGACAGTCCCACAAGGGCTCCCAGCGGTTCGATGGCATGATGGACTGTGCCCTTGCTGCTGATGTCGTCGCGGACCGCGTCTACTTTCCGCTTGCTCTTCTAGCGCTTCTGGCGCCGCAAATGCTATGCTGACAAGCCATCGCGGCAATCAGCGTGGCCTGCACGGTGGTTTGTACCCGGCATGAACCATGAGGACGGAGGTCAGCGTCGAGCAGGGCCAGTCTTTGAGTTGTTGCCCTATTCATTTAGTTGAAATTTAACTTATACTTAATGCTTATACTAATTTATTATGAAAAAATATATTATTTGTTCATTAAAAAGTAATGTTTTTTTTTTGAAAGATCAGGAGGAGCCAGGGGCTCCTACTGCAGGTCAAAAATCAATTAAGAAAACAGGGCGACTACAGCTTACAACTTAGGAGAAGAAAAAAAGAAAAAAAAAGAAAAAGAAAAACAGAAACAGAAACAGAACAGGGAGCAGGGAACAGGGGACAGGGGACAGGGAACAGATAAGAGGGGGAAGTCAGGGTACATCAAAAGAAAGGAAAAAACGCCCAAGGGACTACAGGATCAAATTGATCCATGATTGTAAAAGAGGGATTACTGATGCTTTGGCTCGGTGGATTAACAGAGAAGCTTCATCAGCAATGAATCCTTTACAGGCTTGAATTGTTGGGGCTTTATTCCGGAAAATAGCATCATTTCTTACCATCCAAATTGCCCAGCACCAAATAATGAAAAGATCCAGAGAGAAAGTCGCCAAGAGTTTAGATTTCCAAGCTTGAAAAATTTGAGGAATGGAAAGGGAATCAGCAAAGCGAAAGCTGACCAGATCCCAACAAGATTGAGCAAAAGGACAGTGAAACAAGAGATGCATCACTGTTTCCTCTGGCGCTTGCTGGCATAAGACACTGAAAACTGTCTAACTACATTCCCCTTCTTTTGATCATATTTCTGGTACTGAGCCTATCTCTCAAAGCCAGCCAGAAAAAAACTTGTGCTTTCCTTGACATGCAGTTTTCCAAAGCATCCCAAAGATGGGGTCAGCTTGAGAGTGACCAGTCAAGTTCTTGTATGCTCTGGACGATGAAAAAAAGTCTGACCCCCAGATGTACTCCCATTTATCATTCTGTTCAGTAAGATTCAGACTAGAAAGCTCAACCTGCAGCTCATGCAATTGTTGAAAAGCCTCGACTGAAAGAGGGGGCTGAACAGATCATAGACATCTTGAGAGCTTTGTGCTGTATATAAACTGATCATTTTATTCTTTGCAAAGGAATAGAGCTCTGGGTATTGTAGGCGTCTCACTTTACCATTGAAAAGTAATGTTAAAGTAGTGCGAATGAACAAGACCGTTATTTTGGACCTAGAACTAAGGATTATCGGTCGGTGTCATAATGCAGCTTATTTATAAATTATTGATCATCACTACCGGCAAGGAATTCAGATACCCTGGCAAGGTTTCTCCATCAGCATATCTACATATGTACGTAGGTATTTAGACATGCTGACTACCTACCCTTCACTAGAAGTCTAAGAGGTGATGTTGACCACCGTCCACCAACAGGCCGGAGAAGCACCCATTGACGGAGCATGCCTACCATGAATAGCAGCCGTTGTTGTTAGGGCACTCACAATGCAAGACTCTATCATAGAGTCCAAGTCTCCAAGACTGGTCTGTTGAGTCATATGGCGTTGCCGGAATGATGTGATTTTTAATAAACTCAAAAATAACTCTTTTATGTAGGTTATTTTCAAGGGTGCGTACTGGCTTCGTTTCTGGGCCCAGTTGCAGCGTGATGAGCAAGCCGGGGACATCCTTCCGTCGATAAGCAAGAAATTAGAGACAATTACTTTAGATTTTTCAAATAAAAGGTGGAAACAATTATACTGTTTGCTCTAGTTTCCTGGTTATTGTTAGACCATGGCTTGTTCATTCTAGTATTTAAAGTTGGATTTCTATAAGTTTGGGTTGTGTACATCCAAGGATGTAGAGGCCGGATATTTTGATATCTATTATCTAAAAAAGTCTTCAAGACTTTTTTATTACCACTTATTTATGATATTTTGCTGATGTGACAGTATATTTATTGAAGAGAGAGGGTGAAAAAACAAGACTTCAGGTCTTATTTAGACTCCAAGTCCACAATATTCGAGGTAATAAATAGGTTTAGACTCTATGATAGAGTGCATTATGAGTGCCCTTAC
This sequence comes from Microstegium vimineum, assembly GCA_022036555.1. Classification (NCBI taxonomy): domain Eukaryota; kingdom Viridiplantae; phylum Streptophyta; class Magnoliopsida; order Poales; family Poaceae; genus Microstegium; species Microstegium vimineum. The sequence continues at coordinate 4,871,850 of CM039119.1, forward strand.
ATCACTACAACCACTAGGAAGGAAAGGCTGTCGTGCGGGAGCTCCGCAGAGAGCACGCAGGAACCTTGTGCGCGGGGATGATCGGATCAAGTGCGGGAGTGGAGTCTGATCTGCGCGTGAGCAGGTTGCGGGAGCTCACGGGATGGGGTCTGACCGGCGGCAGATGGGGAGGTAAGGGGAGGGCGCACGGGACAGGAATCTTAGCTGTCATGTTTCCACCGAGGAACGGGAACGTAGAACGGAACAAAAACTTGGGGTGCTATTTTATAACGTGGGAACGGAAACACTCGCGTTCTCGGGACGTAGATGTTCCCGGAATGTGGAACATGGGAACGTGGAACGTGGCCACGTTCTCGTTCCCGGGTTTTTAAGGGCAGGATAAACGATGGATCCGTCCCCATGCCATTTTCCTCATTTCTTCTCCCCTCCATGCTCTAGAAGACATCATTTAAAAAAACAGTTTGTTCATATTTTTGTCTCTCTTCAATAACTCTCTTACCACATCAGTAAAAATTTGAGCTGGTAGAACGATAAATACAGATAGAAACTACTTTAATTTCTGCGTTAAGAGAGCCCTAAGGCGTAGCTGAATGAGTCATCACCGGTGTCTGTGTCTCGCGTTGGGTACTTTTTCACCGGAAACTGAACACAACCAACCCAAACGGAACTAAATGTTGATTTTTTGGTTTCGGTTCTTGAGTTTCAGAACTTTGGTGTTTGGCTTTGATTTCCTACTCCACCCGAACCGAAGAACCGTTAAACAAAAGACACTGCTTGGACTTCTCTATGTAGCATCGCAAAAGGAGCAGTGCATCAGGCGTCCAGCCCACACCCACGTGGCCCAACACCCATCCGTATACCACTCCAATCTAACCTCCATTCCCATCTCCCATCCCCATCCCCATCCACATTCACATCCACATCCACATCCACATCCACATGGTAACCCAGCAGCCAACAGACTAGTGGCGGTGGCTTGGCGGTGCGAAGACAAGCAACCCGTGGCTAAAGGTTCTGGTTGATAATACTAATCCGGACTAATATAAATTTTTTTAATTTGGGTTCGTGTTACCATCGGGACTAAAGGTCATTCGAAGTCCATAAAACTTATAAACGCGACTAGCATTAGTCTCGGACACAAAATTTACCGAGACTATTGCATATTAATTTTGGACATCGGCCATAGACTTGTTATCTAGTAGTGCGTGTTGGATGCCCCTCTTCAGAAATTAAACTATATGGATAATAATAATAACAATATTAAAACATTATAGTTCAGTTCATAAATAAAAACTAATAACATGATTGAGTATTGGATATTGAGATGGGTACCTTAAACTGTTTTCATAAATTGTTGTTTTACTTTTATTTGTGTGATGAATTTTTTTAGGTTAATCTCAAAGTCCATAATATTGATTTTTGGGCTATCATTTATTGGCTTATGATCTTGTGTGTTTTGTCAATTGTCGTCGTCAACATAATTAAGTCATCATTCAGGACTCCTTGACATATAACATTTGCATCTCTGAAATTAGTTTATATGTATTTGTTGGGTCCTTGAAAGGAGGTGGTAACATTATTATGTTTCTATCCTGATTAGATGTGTTGTGCCGCACCATGCCTTCTTTGAGAATCATCTTCTTGGTTGGCAAGATGTTCTCCCGTGTAGCTTTTGCACTATATGTAATTGGATTGCTCATAACCAATGTAATATTCAATGGAAGAAAAGGTCGACGCATTGGTATCTTGTTGATCTTGGCGACATCCTGGTTGCATTCGTCGTTGTGTCGCGATTAATTGTCTTGCAAGTAAGTGGATCTTTTTGGTTGGGCAACGGTTAACCCTTGGTCTTTTTTTTTTGAGACGTGTTGGATAGCCTGTCTTGCTCATTTAATAAACAATATAAGAGAGAAAGATTATCAGAGGTAGAATTTTGATTTGCAGTTGAGTTATTTTAGATATCTACTACTCCTATATTGCAAAAACCCACTCAGAGAGGGTCCCCTCCAATCAGATTCGAGGATTTGCTAAAAGTGATGTCATCTTACATCAGGTGATGTCATCAGCCCACTAACCCTCATTTATCTCCTCACTAGCTATTTCATTTTGAAATATAAAAAAAACCATAGCACCTAAACCAAGTATCATAATTAAAATTCAATTGCACCATGGTGTTTCTCGCAAGAAACTCTTCAAAACAAGACCTCACATGGATATGTTTCGATAAAATATATTTCAATAACTCTCTCGTGTGCCTCCATGGCCGAAACCAGTGTTTCTGAGCAAAAATGTGGTAAAACTGCATATCACATAGATTTTGTGAGGTCCTCCAAAACGCCTCAAGGAACCATACGTAAAACTACCAGAACTCTTGGGAGGGGAGATGCCCCTCGGGTATATTATGGGAAGAGGGTTCGTTTGAGTGAAACCTCGGGGTGAAATGCTTCAAAAACACTAAGGTTTACGAGGACCCTCTAACTAGGCTCCACCGAAAGTCGGTCACTCCCCCGGCCGCCGTAGTTGGCCCGTGGCCCGCCGTGGCTTTGGAATACCCGAAACCAGTATTTCTGAGAAAAACGTGGCAATAGTGCATATCACATGGATTTTCTGAGGCCCTTCAAAACGCCTGAATGATCCATACACAGAACTTTTAGAACTCCTGGTAGGGGAGATGCCCCTCCGGTATATTAGGAGGAGAGGGTTCGGTTGAGTGAGACCTCGGGTGAAATGCTTCGAAACCACTAAGGTTTACAATGACCCTCTAACGAGGCTACACTGAAGATCGGTCACTCCCCCAGCCTCTAGAATACCCGCAGCAAGGCGCGGGGTATCCACCTAGTTATATTATGCTTGTCCTGTCCATGGCCACGATGGAGACGATAGATGCATACTTGTTGGTTTGATTAGCATATATTGATTTGGTGTTGTCGTTAGAATCTCAAGAAAGCGTTACATATATTTTATTCACCAACTATGGACGTCTTTTTTTCTTTGTCCAACAGTTTACGTTGGGATGGCCGTACCTGTTTTTTATTAATATATAGATTAACTAATCGTGAACGTGATGGATACTGATGACTGGTAGACCTCATGTGATATTTTAGATATTCTTTTAACCAACCTTTGAACGTTGGTAGGTGTGACCCTTTCCCTAATAATAAGATGTTATACTATGTTCTTCTTCTATCTATATTGGCAGAAATGGATAATTTAATTTTCTAGGAAAAAGAAAATTAGATCTAATTGTTTGTGGAATACTACAATTAGTTATAGCATATGAGAATCCTCATTAGGATTATTTGGTAGAGAAAGTTTATACCAAATGTTAAATGCTAAAATAGTAAGAGAACCCTGCTACTTCCACTGATAGAAGTTGTATATTTGTATTGTAATTAGTAATAGTGAGATAAGATGTTTTGTCCTAATAATAACCATGTTAGCTAGCGGCCTGCCCTTTTCCACATCACAGCTCCTACTAATTCTTCTTCCCATGCTCTCCCCCACACACAAACACACCACACCGGGAATGAATGAATAGCTAGCGTGGCGGATTCATGGCGTCATCACAGTCGGTGCACGTCTTCTACTCTCATGCGCGCTAGCTGGCTATGTTATAAATAAAAACTCGTCGGCCGGGGCGCCTGCAGCCGCCAGAGGCGAGTGTCCCGGCCCGGCCAGCAGCGACGACACGTACGATCGACCTGGCAATAATATAATGGCGGCGTCTCAGTCTCTGACGACGTGGTGCCGATTATTCGTCCGGGCACTGCTCGTGGCCACGGCGACGGCGCTGGTAGTCGTCGTCGTCCATGCAGACGACGGAGCTACGGACGACCACCAGCGGCAGAAGATCCCGGCCATCTTCGTCTTCGGCGACTCCATAGTCGACCCCGGCAACAACAACGACCGGTTGACGGCGGCGAAGGCCAACTTCCCGCCGTACGGGCAGGACTTCCCCGGCGGTGTCGCCACCGGGAGGTTCTCCAATGGCTTGGTCCCAGGGGACCTCTTTGGTACGTGCTTACTGCTGTCCATGTAAGGTATCTTAGAAATTCTAGTATATATTATATATGGAAAAAAGCAAATTAATGATGCATGTAGGATATTATGTTTGTTCTTTTTGGTTCAGCCTCCGAAAAATGCTTCTACTGTCAATAAGCAGAACAACAACCAAACATGCATGCCGCTAGAACCTGAAGCTGCTTTACCAGAAGCTGAACCAAAGTGCGTGGATCTAGAAATCCGGTTTAAAATTCATGGACCTTAGTGGCATATCGCTTGACAGGTTTAGAGGCTGTTGATGCACTTAATAAGTCAATTTGAAATTAGAATAATGCTCGAACACATGAGTGACATATGAGGAAAATTGGATAGAGATCCTTGTCATTTAATAATAGTGCTATATACACATCACCAGTAGTACTGCAACGTACGTTGGGTGAAACATCACAGTTCTTTCTCTCGTAATGCAATTATTTCTGATGAACAGCTTCCAAGTTGGGTATCAAGGAACTGGTGCTTCCTTACCTTAGTCCTGATCTAGAACTGAAGGACCTACTTACTGGTGTGGTGTTTGCCTCCGGAGGCAGTGGCTATGATCCGCTCACATCCACACTTACGGTAATTATATATATGTATATATATAATTTTTTTTCGAATCAAGAAGAAGCTATATCAATTATTTAAGTTGTTATCTTCTTTATTGTTTCTGAGAGACAAGAACACCTTGTCGAGTACCGATCAACTTGAGCTATTTCATGACTACAAGCAGAAGCTAACAACTTTGGTTGGAGAGAAGGAAATGAGACGAGTTACCTCACAAGGCGTCTTCTTTACATTAATGGGACCAAATGACATTATAAATAATTATTTCACCCTCCCTTTGAGACGACTCGAATATGATCTTCCTTCATATGTCGACTTTCTTGTCTCTTCGGCGATTAACTTCACAAAGGTAATTATTGCAAATCCTAATATTTCTGGTCATTTCTCTATATTTTGTATCATCTTTTTATTCACAAAAGTCTTGTCACATTCCTAAGTTCTCTACAATAATTTAAATATTCATTTTGTTGCTCCCTAAATTATGCAAGTATATTTTCTATCTTACGTTAAGGCGTTGAGAAAGATTTCAACCAAAGTGATTTACTTTTTTCTAGAGTTAAATGCACCAGGGATTTATTAAATTGTGTGGGTGGTTTTAGTGAGGCCTGCCAACTAATTTTTGGGTCCATTAATAAACATTTTAAGTTGTGTCACCTAGGTCATACATGTGCCATATAAATTCTGATGAATTGGGGCTATCGCTACTCTGGAGATGTTCTGCGGCCATTCCATACCATTGATATGATGTCAATGTCACACTTTTACATTGTGACACCACTATGAGCTCTTGGATGTAATGAGCACCAAGCTAGCATCACAAGGGCATGGTCCACACCCTCTCATTGCCATCTTAACCCTCTTGTTGGCATCAAGCATGGAGATGCCCTGGTGACACGTTACATTGAGAGGGTGGACTAAGCATCAAGCTCTAGGCGGTCTGTCACTCACTTATCACTCTCTTCATCATTTTCTCCCATCACTTCTTTCACCCTAACCTTCCTTTCAGTTGTAGTGGAGACAAGTCAGTAGGGGTTGGAGCCCCCATGACCCCATAGATCCGCCACTGCATCGTCATTGTTTAGGTCCTCCCAAAATATGTCCATCACTCGTCTTTGTCATCACAAAGGTTCTAGAGTGTTGCCGGTGACCCGATGGGTCAGCCCGCAGCCTGTTTGCTAAAATGTCATGTCATCATTAGAAACCCAATAGTGGAGGTATGGACATGTACCTAGGTCACACAACTTTAGAAGATTATTAACCAAAATAATATTTTATGAGTTGATGGATCTAACTGGAACCCTCACACAAATTAATAGAGCTTCGGGGCATTTAACTCTTCTTAATCATAGTTTTATAGTAATATATGTGACATCATATTATTTTCTCCTTGCGGGGTGAAAACTTCCCAATGTAATAAAGGGTTGTTTTGGTTACTGATTTAGCTAGTTTACTTGGGACAGGAAAATGTCTCTATACAGATAAAAAAAGTCCTATGATGTTGCCTGCTTGACCGAGCAACCTTGCACGTCATCAACAAAACAGGCCTTGCATAAAGAGTACTAGAAAGACATCATGTTTAATTACTCTCTTCTTTTGTTTAGACTTTGAATGATATGGGAGCTAAGAGGATTGGATTTCTTGGTGTCCCACCATTGGGATGTTGTCCTTCACAAATAACCCTTGGAGATAGCAAACCACATCAATGTGAACCATTAAGGAATCAAGCGTCACAGTTATATAACTCTAGAGTTTCAAAGGAAATAGAGCGATTGAATGTAGAACGAAGTGCTTCTGGATCAAAGATTGTTTATTTTGACATATACTACAACTTGCTTGATCTTATTCAAAATCCAACTTCATACGGTAAGTCTTACATTTCATTTGCTGCTACAAACCAATAATATTGATTGATTAATGTTGTAAGTTTACTAAACCAACCCTCGTATCAAATAAGCCACTTCTAGCTATAAGACATGAAAAACTAATCTAATTATCTATAGTATTTGGTATTTTGTACATCTTATTTCTTAAGAGGGTTTAGTCATTGTTGGGATAACCCCACTAACATTGCTTGTTAGTGGCGACTGAAGCGCTAACTTCACCACAATTTGAACTAAGCCTAATAGCATGACTTATTCATGGAACGAAACATATGCATCACACATATAAATGGAGAAATTCACAACTGGTTCCAAAAAGTTATTATCACACATCAACCTTAGTTGCAGTTGGTTGCAGCTGGTCACAATTAGCACTAACAGTAATCACAACTAGTTGTAGTTGGTCACTCCAACAACAATTGTAGGCACACTTCATCTCAAAAGCAAAACACCAAATTTAACATGGACCCCCCAATCAACGTAAAAACCATAGGATCAAGCCAGCAAAATCTTCTTCCACTATCTGCTTGTAGGATTACAACAAATTCATCTCTAAATAGCAATAGAGGCAACCATACATCAAGATTTACAGATCTTGGACAACAATAATAAAATTTGGGGCTGCTACTAGGGTGAAGAAATGCCTCACCAAATGATGGTGGAATTAAGATTAGAGGTACCAAGGATGTGGATCTATAGCTTCACAACCTTGAGGACCCTTCTTGATCTATTGCCAGATCTCTCTAATCTCCCTTTCTTTTTTTTTTATCTCTTGAAAGCTCTCTCTAGTGCTTGTAGGGACTCAACTAAATAGTCGTTGAGCTTGTTCTCATGCAAGCAACAAGATGAACACACGATCCAATACGTACAATGGTGCACCTCGATATCAAGTGAATGTGAAGTGGATTATGAAAGAGAAGATGGGATATTGGTAAAAGCAACAATAAAAAAAATATAGACAAATGAAGATAACTATTGAATAGTTTGGCTATTACAACTTGATTTATACCCAAATATTTGGCTCTGTTATTGGGCTTGCTTTTACGATCATTTCCGCACTACTAAAGAATGAGCCATATTTTTACAGGTTTCAAGGATGTCCACAAAGGTTGTTGTGGCAGCACAGTGTTAAATGCTGCCATATTCATTGCATATCAAAGTGCATGTTCAAATGTAACTGATTATATTTTCTGGGACAGCTTCCATCCTAGTGAGAAGGCCTACAACATTGTAGTGAATAAGCTCGTTCAGCAAGCTTCCAAGTACCTGCTGACGTGAAGAAATGGTTGCTGCACGCTCTACATTAGTTTTAATGCTCCCATAGGACAACCTGACCATTTCCACATTTCGATGCCATTTGCCAAATGTACGAAACATAATGTTACTTCTAAACGCGTAATGAAAGGCTCCGTCCGCATTGCCTACGTGGCAATTACGGTTGATGACGTGACGGTTACTGTTCACTCGAACATCAGTTCACAGGCTAATTACTGTTCACCCATCAACCACTGTGCAATGTCTGCTTCAAATACGGTTCAACGCCATTTAGGAAAAGAAAACACGTTTGGTTTTCCTCCAAAATTCTTAGCTCTGACCTACCACGGGTGGCGGCAAGTGTTTAATGGGCCTTGTTAGTGTGCCTAGCTGGGCTGTGTAAGTCGCTGGCAAAAATAATAGCACGCTGGTATGGGTCGTTTAGTAGTCTATCTATCGTTTTTCTTCTAAATCCAAAAAAAAAAAGTAGTCTATCTATCAGGCAATGAAGAACCGATGGAGGTTTTTTTAGGAAGAACTACCGATTGGAAAGATGGCAGCACGAGACCGAACAAGGAATCTTGTGTCAGCGATGGAGCCATTTGGATCAACATCAGGTCGTGGACGCGCATCCAAAACACCCGCAAGATTTGGGATCAGCTACCACTCCATCAGATTGCTCTAGACACGTTTCCTTTTCTTCCTCTTGGTCGTTTGGGGTGCGGTGCAGACCTGAGTCGTCTCCCGATGTCACCTGCAGGTCCCTTGTCCCCTTCTGAACGTCGTGTAGCTCTGCCTCACCAGGAACAAGCCATATGGCAGGAGAAGAGGGCATTCAGGGGGATGGAATCGAACAAAACGACGGGGCGACAATGACGCAGGCTTATCATAGTGCGAATCGAGCATATTTCTTGTTAGATAATAATTGTGTTGTTAGATAATAATTGTGATGAAAGGGGCCGTGCTGAGCGTGGTAGGACAGGGAGGATTTTGTCCTGTCACCGGTTGTCAGCCAGCGTGTGTCCATCGGCGGCCCACCAGACCCATGGCGTAACAAGAGTAAACGGGCGTTGAATCCACCACCTGCAGACGCTTGACATTTGGAGCGCCAATGGTTTGTTTACACTACGGTGACAACGAGACGCATGGCATCTCATCTGAACCCAAGTAATTAAACTGCAGGAGCACAAACTCTCAGCTGATGAGTGCAAGAACTGTAGCAGTGGCAGGTTTTAGAGAAGGGAATCTGACCATCCCATGTGAAAACAAACAGGAGATTAATCCCAGGTGGAGGTGGTAGAATCTGACCTGTTTGGCGTGGACGTCCGTTTTTTTTTTTACCATGGACCTGTATAGCCCGCAGCACCTAATGTAATGTCTCCACACCACACGTGTGAGCAAGAGAGGACAGCTGGCAACATACAAAGTACACAAGATCTGCAGAAGATACACACGAGTGCTCAGTAAACTAACCTGACTCCAGAGTTGTTACCAGTGCTGTCAGTAACATCAGCGCGTAACCCTGCTTTTCTATGTATAACCCAAAATCTTTCTTATCTTATCAAATTTCCCTTCTTTTTTCTTATAGTTATACATACAATTATGTATGTATTATATGGTCAACTTTCTATGGGTCACACAGACATTCCAATAAGCAGTAGAAGTAGAAATGAGATGGAGAAAAGAAGATCTTAAATAAAAAGGATCTCATATTTAAATTTAGGAAAAAGAGAGTTTGTTTGGTTTTTATTTTATTATGTTACTATCAATATACGCTTTTTGGGGTCTAAAGATGAGAGCAAATCTATAAAAAAAAGGAGTCGGCAAATGGAGTGAGAATGAGGTGGATTCTTTCCAATTATTCATTGAACATACAAGGAAGGTCAGTAACACTGACTACAGGAGCCCAGCCGGAACGGAATGGAACGGCGCTCTCTCTTTCTCCTGTCACGAAGTGCAAAGTACAAACCAACAAACGCAACAAGGCTGGGAATGCAGACGCCCCTCCGCCTCCTCTGGCACAGCCAAGTAAACAACTCTGCCGTCGCGGCATTGGACACAGGACGCGCGTGCGAACAGCCGCCCTCCGAATTTCGCCCCCGCGGTCCCTCCGTCGTCTTCCTCCTCCCCGTCCCTTTCGCCTCGGCTAGACATCCACGGCGACCTAATACGTACATATATATGGAGCAAAAGCTCACCTCAACAGCTGCATACTAGCAGTAGCAGAGCAGTTGGTGGCCTGGCCAGAGAAGATTCTTCTTCTTCTTCTTGTCCAGGGTCCCCTTCTCTTTCCTTTTCCAGGAGTGCTTCAGGCAGGGAGGGATCGAGATGCAGCGGCACACGGTGCGGACATGTGGGACTGGAGGAGTGCCAGAGCCGCGCATGGCAGCGTCATCCTCGGCGTCGACGGCGGCGCCAGCAACACCGTCTGCGTCTGCATCCCCGCCGCCATGCCCTTCAACGACCCGCCCCCGGGTCCTCTCCCCGCACCATCGCCGGCTGCTCCAACCACAACTCCGTCGAGGTAACACACTAACACCACCTGCTTGCTCTGCACAAGTTTCCTGCAGTGACGAGCAATGATCGTGATGGATAACGAACCAGTAAACAATCCTGTGGGATTTTTCCTGCTGTTAAAATTAAAAAAAATAAAAATAAAAGTAGTAAAAGAACTGTTGTTCACTTTTCTTGTTCCGATTTGTTCAGAGGACAGGGCAAGGGAGACACTGGAGAGAGTGATGTCACAGGCGCTGCTCAAGGCGCGCCGGCGAAGATCAAATGTCTGCGCCGTCTGCTTGGCCGTAGCAGGCGTCAACCATCCAATCGATCAGCAGAGAATGCTGGAGTGGCTCAGGTCAGTCTAGCATAGCATGTATACCCAATTTAGAAAAAAAAAATTAAAATTTAGACAGTTGTCAACTGAAACTGCAGTCTATTTTTCAGTTAAGTTCCTCTCCAACTGAGTGCAGGCAAACACTCTTTTTTTTCAGAGACATATTTCCAAGCCATGTCAAGCTATTTGTGGAGAACGATGCTGTGGCGGCGTTGGCCAGTGGAACCATGGGCAAGCTGCACGGCTGCGTGCTGATTGCAGGGACAGGGACCATAGCTTATGGGTTCACCAGTGATGGCAGGGAAGCCCGAGCAGCAGGTGCAGGCCCGGTTCTAGGTGACTGGGGCAGGTTAGTCAAAAAGGACTGTGTTTTCTAATGTACTATGACAGTAACTTTAATACCAGAGAATTGAATTAGTTTGTGGAAGCTGGTTCTTATCTAGTCTATGTCAATGTGGCTGCCATTGGTGGATTTGTTTGACCGGTTTGTGTGGTGGCATCTCACATGCAGTGGATATGGGATTTCTGCCCAGGCATTGACAGCGGTGGTGAGAGCTTATGATGGCCGGGGCCCTGAAACGGTGCTTACAAGCAACATCCTTGACTTCCTTGGACTGGCATCGCCAGACGAATTGATAGGGTAATCTATCTTAGCTCGCTGAACATAGTTTCAGCTTTACATAGAAAGACTAACCTGAAAATAGTTTGACAAATAAACCTAAACACTTCTATAGCGCAGTTTCACCAAATGAATAAAGAGATCAATCTAGTTTGACTACTGATTAGTCCTATTTTAAGTAGAGGAACATATTACATAGTCTAGGATTGGTATGTCAATAAAAACTTGTCAAGTTACGATAATGATTCTGTTATAAGGCACAAGTGATAACTTCTACTTACCTGTCCATTATTCTGACAACAGATGGACATATGAAGACCAATCATGGGCTCGTATCGCTGACCTTCTTCCAGTTGTGGTAGAATCAGCTGAAAGTGGTGATGAGGTGGCAAACAAGATCCTACACAATTCAGTTGGGGAACTAGCTTCCAGTGTCAAGGCTGTAGTGCAAAGGCTTGACCTCGGCAGTGAAGGTGACACAAGAATCCTCTGATTTTTTCCCCCTATATATATATATATATATATATATATATATAAAATAATAGAGTTTTGCCTGCCAAAAAAAAGAGATTGTCTCATTATAAAAATGACTTTTGGTAAAGAAAACAGTGGTTATATAGAACTAAACAAGACCTTCAAAGTTGCATTTACTAGAATGCCTCATTCAAGAATTTCTTAAGATGTTTCTACTTCACAGATGACAAGCATCCATTTCCACTTGTTATGGTTGGTAAAGTCCTTGAGGCAAACAAAAGGTGGGACATTGGGAAAGAAGTGATAGATTGTGTCACCAAGAAATACCCAGGTGCCTATCCAATACATCCCAAGGTGAGCAGAATATAATAAATATTCTTCAGATTAAGCAATCTTCAAGAACTAATTAGCTGAATAGTGGAAACAAATATGTCAGAGAAGATTTAGTTGAAATGGGGAAGCAAAAAACTGAGCTGTGTATATGCTTGAACAATATTGGATACACACAGTTTACAAACTGATACATGTTCAGACCCTACTACAAAATTTGTCAATTTAGTATTTATGAGGTCTGTATCTGCTTGTACCTGCAGGTGGAGCCAGCTGTTGGTGCAGCTTTATTAGCATGGAATGCTATAGCAAGAGAATTAGATGGCGATATTAGAACTGTTCAATAATAAAAAATCCTACAAATTATTGTATATTATGTTTTAGTGCTGAATCATCATCTAGTCTTTTGCATTTTCTGTAACAGATTGCTTGAAAAGGTTGTAATCTTGTCGAGAAAGAAAGGTTTACAGCAAGGAATTTGATTTAGTGGTAGTTTCTTTCAATAAAAATGAAGTAACAGAAAGAAAACGTATGTGCATACACGAGATTTGTTCTGGTGCAATTTGAAATAGTCATCAAATCTGTGATAGCAAGCTGATTGCAAGCAAAGTAACTCCACTTACCTCAGTTTCTGTCATCTGCTGCTCATGCAAGCAACCAAGCAATGGCAACAGTAAGTTATAGCAATCAGCCATGCATACATCACTCAAATGCTCAATCACTATGGAACTTCAATTTCTTTTAAAGAAACTACTAATGAAGTTTTAATCATAACTATAGATCAAGCAACTTGAGATAACTATGTATACAAAATCTATTTCATTGCCCTAGAAAGGTTTGCTTCCTTGAAAATGGACACATGTTGTACATGAGATCTGTACAGGTTTACAAGACCATTAGTACAAACCAGGACTCCAAAATTTATAAGTTACTATGATTACAATATGACTAGAGCTTGTATAACAGCTAAGTTATTTCTATATAGGCTGCTGACAAAAATGCGATCACCCTCACAGAATTTGAACTATCATAATTTGTACATTAGAAGGTGTATTCACTTCTACATACATCATACAGGACGTGAATCCAATCATCTGCGGAGTGAGCAGCGACAGTATAACTGCATCCATTACCAAATCTTTAGAAAAATGCATTGCTACAATTTAGAAATATATTACAGCTCAATGCCCTAGAAATGCATACCCTAGGTTTCAAAGTTCAGTCAAATGGACTACCTCAGTTTCCTTCTGGCTGCAGATTTGCAGTGCCAATTTGGCCACGGATCAATTTCATAGCCTTGCAATGGTATGCTGTTCCTCCACCATGAAATGAATCTCTCATGTCCCTTAAGCCACTCTAAACTAAAATCCCCAATAAGGAAATAATCAGTCATTGCACTTCATAACAAAATAATCTGCTCTAAAGTAAACATAATCAAGCGTAGTTTTGCAGTCTGAGGTTGAGTCTCATATAATTTGCTCTAAAGGAAACATATAATTTGTAATGGATGTTTAGCAAAAGTACAGGTACAAGTACAAGGAATTGATGTGGTGTGAAAACATAGGAGTTAACATCACAATATTTTTTAATGAACATTTGGCAATATCAGAAATGCATCCAACTGGGTTGGAGCCACTTCTATGAAAAATGAAGCTTGAAGGTATTCATATAGTGATTGATAAGAAAGTACCAGCTCACCTTGCTGCTCCAATTTATGTTGTATCTTGTAAGTCCTCTTTTTGTCTGCTTCTTATACCTGCAACAAGCTTGCATGTCTTCAAGAAAGCATCCAATAGCTGCATGCATAGCATCAATTATGAATTATACTCTGCCCTTCTGATATGAATGAATCATCATAAGGGACCACATACAAGCATCTCATTATGAACAGAAGAATCATATTGTGAGTTCTCAAGTATAATAGAGAAACTACAAAATAAAATAAATAAAATACAGTTGCAAAGTTTTTGTTTTTAAAAAACAGGCAATTCACATGTAAAGAAGCACCAGTCGAATAATTAAGAACTAGTAAAGATAGGAGAAATGAAAAATTGACACTTGAGAGAATTACCACAGGATGTTGCTGAAAAACAGGAGAGTAGTGCTCAAGAGTTACATATATCTTCTGAACAAGACTCAAGAGTGCATTAACCTTGTCTCCCATAATGTCGACCTAAATAAAACAGAAAAACATTTAAACAAGTTGCGATGTTAATTTGAAACAACATGTGTTCTAGTACTCTAATAGAAGCATAGTCCAACAACAGCCGATCAGGGATAAATATCAAAGCAGAAGGGGTTCAGATCATCAGTGACTCACTTGCATGCTATCAGAATATCTAATTGACATTATCTTGCATTTCATTGCCATGCTGATTAAAAAGATAATGAATGAACATCCTGCCTAAACATCTATGAGAATTACTTTATAATGTGCACTTTACTACAGAAATGAAAAAGGCACATAATGGACCAAATAAATTCTATGCACCTAGCAGATTACTCAAATTGATGAAAAAGGCAAAGAAGTAAAGAATTTGAGCAGCTACGGAAAACATACCTCAGATTCAGCTTTTCGAAGCTCAGAACGTCTTGTGTCAAGCATTTGCTTATACCAAAGGCCCTTCTTTGTCAGTACGATGGCCTGTTGTACCATATGGTTGCATCGATCATTCAGATTTTTAGTCCTGAATGCAACAAAACTCTTTTATCAGTTTGTGCTAGCATCAAGAGTATGGATTATTCGACAACACAAAGGATTTTTAAAAGCACTATTTTGCATCCAACCTAGAACACAAGCCAGGTTCTCAAAAAGGAAGTCAATAGTCATACCAGTCATAAAAAAACATGCTCAAATATTTTATTTTGCGTTCTGAAATAAAAAAGAAAAAGGACGTGCAATAGTTTTTCAGAGGGGGGTAGATGCGCATACTTTTTCTCGTTTCCTTTTATATCTTCTGGCATTCTATGTTCAATCTCCACAAATTCTTTTGATAAATCCATGATAGATACCAGGATGCAATCAAGCTGTTTTTCTTGCTCTCTTTTACCTAGGATATCACTGTGATTCAACCTTTTTATTTCCATTTCCTTTATGGTAGTTGAGGCAATTTCTAAAACCTGATTCAGCTTGATGAGCTCTTCAAACTGTATATCTGGATCCAGAATCTCACATGATCTTTGTGGCTCCATCTCAATATCACGGAGAATCATTTCCTCACTGTCTTGCTTGATTAGCTCTAGATCTTGTTGATTATTTTGGATGGAGTGCTCTTTTTCTAGCATTGACAACTTTTCCTTTAGCTTCTGATTTTGTTCATTAGATAAACACAATGCCTTGTCCTTTTCTGAGAGCGCAGCTTCAAGTGAGGACACTTTTGCACGGAAACTTTGTGCAGTATCCTCCAAGACATTCCTATGACTATCAACCAGTTTTCTCGTAACAGTTTGGTAAATTTCATCTCTGATAGTACTTTCAACAAAAAGATCCTCATATTCTACTTTAGCACTGTTGACTTCCCTCAAAAGCTGTTTTTCTAATGAATGCTGAAGTGACATTTTCCTGGTGGCATCAGTTTGGTTTGATAATTCCTGAATATTGTTTGTCTTCTCTGCAAGCAAACACCGAAGATGCTGGTTTTCACGGTATAGAGAATCAATTCTACTGTTCAATTTTCTCCTTTCATCAAGTGCATCACTGTTACTGCAGATTGCAGGTGCTGCTGCTATTCCATTGGACATGATTTGGTCAAACCTTGAAATGACCTCAGGGAATTTCCTCCTTAAAGGCTCAAATTCTACATCATACTTAAGAGCCAATGACCATTTCTCTCGTTTGAATTTGAACAGCTCTTCTGTTTTCTCTTGCAAATCCAACTCATGCAGCCTTTTTAATTTACTGATCTCAGATCTGAAATAGTTAAGCATTTCTTGTCTAGTCATGCCCTTCAGATGTCGGAAGTCGGATCTTTCTGATATAACTTCACTGGGACTTATAGATTTCTGTGTTGAAGAATTCTGGTTTTCCCCGGAAGATAGAGAGTGATCCTGGTGTGTTCGCTTTCTGAAAAAGCTGAACTTCCATCTGTCACTCCAATTACCCAAACTTTCATGCCTACAGAGGGAAATCTGTGGTTCCTCTTCAGAAGGTAACAGAATATTCGAAATAGCAATCAGCTCTTCACGTATGGAAGCACACTGCGCCACAGTTTCCTGCCAATTTTTCCTTAGACTGTTCACCATGGAACTTTGCTCATACAGTTTCTTCTCGAGTTCATCCTGAAGACCTCTAACACAGTCTCCAATAATAATGCCAGTAACTTCTAACTGTAGCTCATGCTCCCACTGAAGATCATGGATTGAAGAATTGACCACTGTGAGCATCTCTCTAATTTGTCGGAACACCACAACCAGCAGCAACTTGAAGCTGTTGAACCCATCATCTATCTCAGCTATCTTCCCAACATGGCATACTGTACAGCATGAACCATCTGCATCAGATTTGTGAGCCAAGTTATAGCTTTTGAAGACCCTTATATCCTCGGAGAGCTTATTAAGCTGGTGATCAACTTCCAATTTCATCGAATCTAAGTATTCTGTGTAAGTAACTTCCACATTTGCATCCAGAAGGTGTTGATGTAACCTTGAAACTACAGATGCAAATTCTTCAAAGTTGTTTGCGACATCAGAGTAGCAATTGTGAGACAACAAGCCTGATGAAGGCACAGTTGCATCCTTGAACTCGTTAAAAGGCCCATTGAACAAGGACAGGCCACTCTGAGCAGTAGACCAGGATTGGTCAATGGCGGCTGGTCTAGTCAATCTACCGAGAAAGGGATCCATTCTTTCATCCACCACCTGCAACATCCATTGTTGAAGATTTGTCAGTCGATTGTAAACTTAGAACGCCAACTACAGTATGAATTTACAAACTGAGGCAAATAAATTTGATGCCTCTTATGAAAACAAGATATATTTAACTTCATAGGAAATGAGATTAGTAACTTAACCATGCAAGTTTCTCACTTAGATGAAAAAATAGTTCCTGATAGTAGATACCCAGTAGATCTGCCAGAGGTGGTTCACTACTAACATTGCAGACGGAAACAAGTAATCCATGTGAAAGTATGGTACAGGCGCACGATAACTAATCGTGGATCAAGTCATAAAGTCAAATGGGCTTACAAAAATGTCAGATAATGGAATGATGCCTCGACTAGACCTTAACAACATGCACGAGTCAACTAGGCATGTTACCATTTTTCTGTACCTTCTTTTTAATGACATGTTATAATAAGGAACCGACGTTACCGAACCAAAGAAAAAACAGAACACTCCATTATGATCCATGCTTCAGCGTGACACCCGAAAATGTACGACCTGACGTTGAATGTTTAAGGGATGTTGAATTATAGTAGCTGAAAAAGGAACAGACATAAAACTTATCTGACATACTATCTGTAACATTTCTCCAGAATTAGTGTAATATAATAACTAGCAAGTAGCAACTGAAATGCATCACTGTTCTCAAATTCACTAACCGGTAGCGTTTGTCATAAGTCTATCAAATACCAAATCCTTTACCATCCAGAAGAGCTAATGCAGACTCGAGGAACTCTGGTGACGGATGCAAAGTTATAACAGGCAGCAGCGACAATTGCAGGACGGGAACAGAGTACCAGTACGTACCATAGACAATTATTCCAGTCCTCTCTCACTCAGCCACGGCCACAACCAGACCAGCCGCGGTAAAAACGTGCCGAAGTAACCAACGGCAGCAAAATACTACTAGACACTGCAAGCTGAGCAGAGCAATTCACACCGGTGCTGCTCTTCTCCAGTTCTCCGTCCCAAAAAACCCCACGCCCTCCCGCACCAAAAGCAGAGCACGCACAGAAGCAATGAAGCCACCGGACTCCGCCGCGTCCACCACGATCCTCCGGAACGGAAAGCAAAACCCTAGCGAAAACGCCCGCGAAGCGTCTTCAAGCTACAGCCACGGAGCATGACAGCATCGACCATCCCCGCTCCGAACCGCGCCAGCCAGCCAATTCGAGCGGCACAAACCCCCAACAAGTGAACAAACCACCACGAAATTCCATACGCACAAGCATGGCGGCACGGAGTGACTTACAGGCTGGATCCGCGCCATTGGCAGGAGCCGAAGAGGCCGCTTCAGCACCCAGTCGCCGGTCGGAGTCGTCGCGGACGGCTGGGGTGGTGGGGTTCACCTCTGCTCCCCGCCCAGCGCGTGCCGGGTTGGGGATAACGGCGGCAGTAGAAGAGGAGCGGTGGTGGTGGTGGTGGTGAATCGGAGCCCTGGCAGTAACAAATTGGCTTGGATTGTCCCGGTGATCGCGACGAGGAAGACGACGACGCTGCCGCTCCGCTGCGCTCACTTGCAGCCAAACGAACAGAGAGGAGAAGGGGAGAGAACGAGTCGTCACCTCAGCACGCCTGGTCCTGGAGGAGGAGGGTAAAACAGGCATCGGGCCGGGCGCGGAGTAACGGCGGGAGCGGGAGGATGGGGCGGCCCCGCCACGTAGGCGGCGCGGAGAACGCGGAGCGGTCGATGTACCGTGGGCCCGTTAGAGGATGGGTCCCGCGCGGCGGTTTGGGTAGTTGGGACGATGGGACGTGAGGTAACGAGGGATGGGGCACGTGGGGCCCGGGCGTCGGCGGTGGTGTGCTGAGCTGGATGGCCTCAGTGGACTACATGTACGGGAACGCGCGGGCGCCTCAAGATGCGTGTGAGATTTGAGGGTGGCCGTCGGATCGGTCCTCGGGGGGGTGGTCTCGTCAGGTGGGGATGCCCTGGCTTTGTCTGGACAAGTGGACAGCTGGTTTTTGTTGCATATTAGTAGTACATGTCCATGGCTTTTTGCCATTAGCATTTTGTGAATCGCAACTATCTCTATAATAAATTTTAAAAATTATTTCAAGAGAATGGTAGCACATTTAATTTAAAAAACCATGCTTGTCGTGCAACCAGTGTTGCAGAATGGCAGCACATTGAAAATTTCGAGAGGTCGTCGCCTTGCGGTTCACGTAATTGTTTCAGATAAGACACTGGACTTGGATCGGATCTGGTTTGTTTTACTAGCTCGTATTTTAGTGGTAGCAGATCTCTACATATCTTGGCACTTGCCATGTTCACATCGGCTGATTGACCGTCGAGGCAGAGCAGCTGCGACGGACAGGAACCATGTGGCTTCTTTCATTGCGCAAAGCATGGGCAAATGTGTAGTACTCGCATTTGTCATCAAGCGAGAGGTTAAAGACTAAAGAGCCTTCACTTCAGTCACCAAGAATTCTTAGGCAAAATCAACTAGTAGTAGTAGTTCCTTGGTGTGGTGAGATAGACAGGACACAGCATTTGAAGCATGATAACAACGGCTGTCGTCCGTGTCACGTTCTGATGTACTGTAGCATCATTACTCCAGCGGTGAGGTGAGGTGATGTGATGTGTTCACAAGATCTGCACCAATGCAAGCAGCCTGAAAATGTAGGGCACTTGTATATGGTTTTCACTTCCACAAAGTGGAAACACCTGAAGCCTGTTGCAAGAGTGGCTGCACTTGTAACTGTCTGACAGTCTGAGCAGAGCCTTTACAGATCATCACGGACACGTAAACTTTACAGATCACGAAGAAGATCATGCGATGTGTACTAGAAGCTCTTCTTTTTGTCACGTCTCCTGTGTCCTGTGCCTGCATACAAGGTTTTAGTTGCATGTCGAGAAGAACAGCGGAAAAGGTGATGAAAAGGCAGTGAGTCCACTGAAACCGAACGTCTCTCCTCTTTTTACCCGAAACCCGGCAGATGATTTGGAGCGGAGGGTGGACCGTGCACCAGACAAGCCATGAAGCAACCATAACTGAAGCGGCAATCATGCAGGAATGCAGGACCATAAGATTTTCATATAGGAGTATTATTTATTTTTCCCAGCAGAATAAAGGGAGACAGTGGAGATGATAGCCTCTGTGCTTTTCTCAAAAAACAATTCATCCTTTGATTTGGGGGGACAAAGTTGACTGGGCTAGGATAATAATATACTCCTACATTCCAATGCATAGTAGTATAGTACAATTCAATAATGCATCTCAGAAAAACAGTCAGAATATGCATCAAGCAAGGGGATGTAACCATGGACATAGCTTACCAACTCATGTGAAACGAGCAAAGAAAAAAGAAAGAAAGAAAGAAAGAAAGAAAGAAAAAACCCTGCACTGCTAGTGCTCTCCGATAAAATCGTAATAATTAAAAACCGTGTGCTTCATTTTATTCACAATTTGGAGCATAAGCTTATGAATAAAGTCCACAATTTTACATCGCAGCCACAATCATTCAATCATATGTCCAGTTTCTCCACCTCAGTCAATCACAATCCTTGGCATTTCATAACCTACTAGTAAACCTCCACGTGCCACTGCTTGTTCTTTTTCAGCTGTGACAACTTCTGGTCCCAACTCTCACCTCTTTGCTCAGCCACCCTCTTGAGCGTGTCCTGGATCCCTGGCATCATCCCTTTCAAACCGCAGAAGTAGATGTGCGCACCGCCATCTAGCAGCTTGAAGATTTCATCGCTGTACTCCTCAATCTTGTCCTGCACGTACATCTTGCCGCCATTCTTGTTCTTCTGCTCCCTGCTTAGTGCTTTGTCGTACCTGCAATGTCACCAAGACCAACACCTGGTTCAGCTCAACAATAACCGCTAAGCTTTACTTCATCTAGATATTGCATTACATGTAATGTGGCCACCATGATCAAAAGAACAAAGCACTAGACTAGCTTCCTCAGTTATATCACTAGGATTGAATGAAAAAATATGTTAAAGCATGATGAACTCTCAAAAACCTGAAGTTGTCTGGATACTGCCGAAGGTAGTTTGTGAACTCTTCATCATAGAGAAGGCTGTCAGAGTTAGCCACACCAAGGAAGAGCCAAGCCAGACCACCAAATTTGAAAGTTGGTACATCTTCCATGAACATACGACGTAAGTAGCCACGGTAAGGAGCAACACCAGTCCCCGTGGCAATCATGATATGAGTTGCATTTGGATCATCCTCAGGAAGAAGCATTATTTTTCCTGAGGGGCCTGCCGGAACGGAAACAGTTATGAGATGCTTAAGGAAGGGATAGCCAGCATATAACACAAGACAAAATAAAAGATGATGAAGCTAAATATCCCCTCTACATGTGACCATATTGAACAGTTTTAACAACAAATTTTATGACTCATGCAAACAACAACAACAACAAGTCAGTTGGGGTAGGCTAGAGTTGATGAACCACCAACAAAAAAGGAAAAAGAAAGAAAAATAAAACAAGAGTACAAAATAAGGCATTACTTGAGGAAAAATTATAATCAACAATAAGAAAATGGTATCAACAATAATAAAAAACTTATAGTAAAAAAGAATGGTATTAAGACAAAACCTGAACTGCAACCATAAACACAAACATCAAGAAAACATGTCATAAAAGAGGGAAAAGGCATCAGTTCAGTTCATACTATTCAATTAAGTCCTTACCATGGTAAGGACACCATATAAGATCGACCTCATTTTGAATGTCCACTTTGGATGATAGAACGAGCCTTTTTTTTAGTTCAACCCATGTTAGTGCCTTCTACAATTGAGACTTGGCTAAAAAAACTCTGAGGATGGGAACACCAAACACAGTGCCCCTGAAACTACTGTAGTCAACACTCACCACAAATTTTACATCCTAAATCAATTGATAGCAGTTTGCCTAACTGTTGTTCTCGAGAATATACAATATCCTTTAACTGTCTGTCTAACATTTTTGTCAATCATGGATCAGATTTGCATATCTTCATGGTCCCAAAATCTAAGAAATTGAATCCCGAAAACACATGCAAAAGTTTCAAAAGGCTAGAAATGATTATAATGTAAATGTGATGTGCAGTCAGAAGATTCTACGATCCATATTTTTTAGTGGAATGGAGTGAATCAGACACCAAGAAATTTGGTATTCACAAAGACCTAAACAAGCTTCTCGGCACAACTTAAAGAAAGCTGCACCAGGAGTACCAATGCGAAGGCCTCATCATAAGTACCTGTCACATTTCATCATTTTCATCTCCATTCCACATGTATGCTTACTACAGCAAATTAAACCATTGGCATTTTATTTTAAACGCAGAAAAAAGGAGGAACAAGAGTTGCACCTTGGTCAATGATGAAGAAATAATGATGTAGAATAAAATGTTGAAAGGCCTATTGTGCAGTTAGAGGCTATAATTTGGTGTTGGAATACACATAACAATGTTTTTTACATGCCATTTGAGATCAGTTCCATACCTGTGATCCGAACTTTGTCCCCTGGTTTTGAGTCAGACAGGAAGTTACTGCAGATACCTCTCTTCGAGGGGTCTTCCTCTCCAGTTTCAGGATCATAATAAACAGCACGACGAACACATAAGCTTGTTGTCTTTCCATCAAAAGAATCACCATACCTAGTAGAAGCAATGGAATAGAGCCTAACAGTATTTGGAGAACCAGGTTTTTTTGGATTCTCTCCCTGACAACAAATTATATGTTAGTCTGTTAGAAGCAACGTATTAGATACAGTAAAAGCAGATGCAGATAAAGAAGGGGAAAAATTGAGCCGAAAATACAGCAGGGGAGGGCCCCCACTGTAAGGTTTTATTAAAATGAAGAGAAGCTCAACAACTGTTCGAGAAACAACAACGAGAGAAACTGTACAAGAGCAGAAGGAAAGAAGGGGTCCAAGGTGGGCCAGAGAGCTACGACAGCCAGAGGGGGGAGAAAGCCAACAACACTAGACTAAGACTGCTAAAAGGGATAAGAAAATAGATCTTTTAGAGTCACAGAGTAAAGATCCTGTTAGCTAGTATTCTGCACAAAAAGGTGTTAACTAGTCTTCTCTGCACAAAAAGGCCTACATGTTTTTTATATGTCTTGCTAACAGAAACTAAGCTAGGATTTCCTAGCAATTTTTACAAGGGCCTTACAAGTCATAGTTAGGTTTTTAACATTGTTTGCCACACTATCAACAGTCACAGAATCGGAAATATTGGATATGCTGTATACACTATACAGACAATTTTCTGACAAGATTTAACCATAATATCAACATATTATCAAAAAAATAAAAAATATCAACAGCATATATTTGAATAATACTACCTTATTTATAGCAAAAGTGATCAATAAAGAATCATGTAACAATAAAAAAAAGATACAAACTACAGAGTATGAAGTGTCCAGTGCACACTTGCCAACAATGGAAGGACAAAAGGTATAAATTCATTAGGAGAAAAAAAAACTTTAATAGTATTGCATTATGCTTGGCAGGACTAGGGAGGAGATGCTTACAGGAGGAATGACGCCATAACTCTGTCCTTCCCAGTATGGAACATTGCCACCATGATCAATGACAATGTGGCATGTTTCACCAGGAGCTTTGGGTCCTACAATCCTCTCAACAGAGACAATTGTGGCCGTGTAAGGTTCCTTAGGGTTTGTATAAGTTGAGTGGTGGCTCCTTTGCATTCTCCAGCGCAAAAGGTTTAACAGCGACTTTGCTTCTGCTTGCTTGTTGAACCAACGTACAGAAGACCTTGTTCAGATGCCGTGATTGCTGGGTCTTGTGTTTCCATGCTAATGTCATCCCAACACATGGCTTGTTACGGAAGGTTACATTACTGTTACCCTGAATAGAACAAGTGAATCCTGTAAGCCTACTATCACACATCAACACGGAGCACATAAATGCAGGAATGTTGCAATACTAATTGTGTGCCAATAATATACATCCCTAAAATGTCCTAGTCCTAAGTATGGTACTGGATGCTTTGTAAAGGAGAATTCAGCAGGAATCAGCTAGTCGAAGTGGCTGAAACAGCAAATAACCAAACTGAACACAAACACTTTAGCAACTAATAAGCTACTGGCCAGCTGACAGTATCATTGACAAATCTGACCAACTCAAGTGAATTGCAGATGTCTGCTAGCAACGAAATAAGGCCAATCAGTGGCATGCATTTCGCTTCGAATATATTGGTATATTACTATTTTTCACCAGAAATATAGATGAAACAATAAAAAAAACGTCCATCTGAAATAATGTTGTACAGTGACAATACGAACCGAGCCACGAGATTCCCCACAAATGAAGAGGACGAAGCTCTGGCCTCAGTACGCTACGCACCTTGAGCGCGGTGCCGTTGACGAAAGAGTCCGAACCGACGGGCACCGAGGCTGCGGCGGCCACCTGCACGGAACGAGAAGGAGCGAAACGTAATCAGAGTGTGCACGCGGCAAAAGACGAGCCCGGCATCGCGTGCGCGCGCGGAGTGGCCGTCCGTACCTGAGATCCGAGCGCGGGGAAGCCATAGCCGATCGACCGAGCCCGCGTAGGAAGGAGGGTTTGCTAGGGTTTTGATCTGCCGGAGGGAACTGAACTTTGGGGAGGCGAGCGACGGGGAGGAGAGGGACGGGCTTGGACCGTTTGGAAAAGAGAACACTCCTGAAGAAAAAGCAGGGGAAGGCTCTTCAGTCCTGAGTCCTGACAGTGACACCGAATTTTTTGGTGCTCAACCACCACAACTCAAAGTGCCACTTTTGCTACCTGCATTATTATTATTTTTAGCTTCAGTATTTTTGTCATATTACTCTTTAGCTTCAGTATTTTTTAAGGGGGCTTATAGACCTGTTTAAAACTTGAGCAGCTTTCATTTTGATAAATGAAGCCAGTTCGGTGCTATTTCTGTAAAATTCATACATTCCCGAGCAATCACATAGTATTTCAGAACAGGTCGCAGAACCATTTGTTTCTGAGTCCTGACAAAAAATGGTAGATTTCGACAAACATGAGGCCCGCACACGCCATTTGTTCAGCATGTGCTCGGCGACTTCCACAGAGAAACACGTGCGAGAGAATGGCCGGTCACAGAATTGGTAAAAAAAACATGTGGACACGTGCCACGAACGAGGAATTTAGCAGTGCATCATCAGGGATCCCCTGTGCTTTTCTCAGCCTGCTTGCAACAAAAGCACCGAGGAAAAACTCAGTCCGGCCAACAGCATGAATGCATGATACTCCTCTCTACACAAATTAGGAGCAGTCAAGACCGGCTTCTCAGGCAATGCAGAATTCCACGTCCCAAACCACATTTCAATGCCATCCACCCATCCTGCACTGCAAAAATGAACAAACCCTCCTGCAAGCCCTGCATCCCTACATGTTATCACAATAAGCATCTCAAGAAACCTGGCATCCACACAAGAGGTTCATACCAAAGGGTTCTTTGTTCTGTCCCTATTTTAGTTTGTTTTGTCTTAGTCGTCCAAAACACCAAGCAGTACTGGTGCAGGGCACTGCGAACGTTTGCAGCGCATATTATTATTACAACACACTGGTTCTTGTTTTACTGAAACGAGAACAGCCAGGCATAACGCTTTATTCCAGACACGCCAGGGTTCTCCATTGTCTAACTGCAATTCGCGGAAAGGTTATTGCAACCTTGTAGTGAACTCTGAATTGCAGCGACCAGATTGGTTCACATCAACGGCGCACACGGCTCGGCCCTGCCTGAGAGGAGCCTGGGCCAGCATGAGGTGATCCACCCGCTGCCGGACCTGGTCCTGGTTCAGGCGCTCCGTCCAATGGAGCAGCCAGCTTTTCCAGCAGTCTGTCGGAGGTAGTTTCTTGCAACGGGATCATCCTGTGTTTGCAGTAAGAAGATATAGTTAGTAATTGATTGAAACCTTCCATCTGCTGTAAGTGGAGGTGGAGCAGTAGTTGAATAGACTAGAGGCAGTTAATGAATCAGAGGCAAGACTCACCTTGAGGCAGTGGACGAATGTACCATTCTTGAGAGCCTCAGGCAACCAAATTGCAGTGCCCTAAGGGCCCTCAATGTGGAGGGGAAGATATGGTGATCATGCATGCGAGGAAATGCTGCATGTTACAATTTAAGTTCTATCTAGTATGCAAATGACAGCACTTACAGGGGATGTCAGTCAGCCTGTAGTAGCAACAGATATGTGCTTCACCAACCTGGCAGAGGGTTGTTCAGCTAGTGAACCAGCATGCTTTGTAAAACAGAGGTTAGCACAAAGAAACGGTCCACGTTGAAACAGATGTACTGTAACCCACTTCATCCATCATGATCCTTTCGACAATGAAAGTGGCCACCTGCATATGCATTTGACTAATTAGTGGATTAAAGCAATGTTACATTAGTGCAATTTCCGTTAATTCTGCCTGTAATGGGACTTGGCTCCTTATACTTAACTTGTCATTTATGCAGATGAGATGTTATATAGACACACACACACACACAGTTGCTGAAGCAACAATGCCAAACAGTTTTTGAAGTTTTTTTCATAAGCCTCATTTTATGCTTTGAAGTCATAAGGAAATTTTAGGGCTATCTGAGAAAAGCCAGTGTAGGAAAGTTTTATCCTAAAGTGCTTCATATTCTACCAAACATAGAACAAACTATATAAACTGTATAATATGTTGGAGATACTGAGCAACACATGGTAATAACATGTACAGCCAGTAGATGGCATTAATGATCTCAATCAAGAAAACCTTAATTAAGTATAGCATGCCGATCTAAATGATGGAGACTGTGAACTTACGTCAGGTGATTGCAAGATTGTGTTCCATGCAAATTTTAGACACCCAAGCATACCAGCGAATAAAATAAATAACATGACACGGATGGCTAAGCAGATGAAATAGTTCACGCAAAAGACGATAAGACATACTGTTTTTGAAAGCTCTTCGCCTGTTTCCATGATTCGCAAGCACAGAGGAATGATTTCACTTTGCAGCAGGAAACTGACAGCTTCAGTATCATCTCCCTGCGTGTATCAAGACAAAGAAGCTTCTTTCTCATTTGCAGAATTAGTGTTGGATGAAAACAACAAATGGATTGTGGCCATGAATTTATTGCTGTCAGTTAAGTGCTCTCCTATTATCCAAATAGGAATGAACGCGCCAAATGCTCCCACTGAAAGAAACACATGACCAACGTTCCAGAAATCCTTAAGCATCCTTGGATGTGGGGATGTCATCATGTGTTCCTTCTGAATATCACAAGTTACACGGCATTGCTTTGGACTAGCGAAGTGACAGAAGGCCCAGACCCCAGTACTATTGAAGCAGATCCAGGCTGAGTTGTGTAAAATTAAGTATAAATTACCTTAACAAGAGCACCGATCACACCAAGGCAGGTGAGACGCATAGACTCGAAAGATCTAGCATTGCTGACAGTGTTCAAAAGTGGGTATAGGTATATGGGAATGTACGCTGCAAAAAAAAAAGGAAGGAATGAGAGGGAGTGAAGAATAATGGTAACATATCAAGGAAAAAAAGTTTATTAGTACTATACAAGTAAAAAATCCACAATACTTTAGAAATTCTATTACAGTAACTAACATAAACTAAAAGTGTGTCAACTGTCAAACACTATATGACGATGTGGCAAAACTTTAGTTCAGTGGCTGTTCAGGTCAGGTCCTAGTTCTATAATCATTGGCGCACTAGTTTCCTCTGTGTGGCATGGTATAGTGTGGCAGAGTTTGTACTTGATTTCTTGTTCTTCTACAATGAAATGATATGGCATTTGAGAAAAAAGAATAAAGATAATGTAGTAAAATACTAACATCAGATAACTAACAAAACCAACTTTTCAGTACATTTCAGCTTAGACGTTCAAAAAGTCATGTTCATTGACATTACCTTTTAGAAAGGAGGCCCTAGTCTCAGGGTGTGATGCAACAGACTGCAACAATTTTAGGAGTGGGTGAACAAACATATGATAGAAATCTAATGTTCATAACTTAAAATGGACTAACAATAAACAGAAGAAAAAATCCCCTTGCAGTGCAGTATGTCATGGGATGATTGCAACCAGCAGACATTTTTCTGCTTAAACCCATTATTTCTTAATACCATACCTGAAGAAGTGCAACTGCGTTGCAGACTCGGCTCGATGCACGTGCTGTTAGTGTTGGGGGTGAAAGTGCAGGGTAGACTGACAAAATTTCCTATTTTTTTCAAGTCGTCAAACATACCGAATGAGACCAAAAGATTGACCTAAAAGATCAATTTAAACTTTGGGAACATATATATTAACAAAACGAATATAGTCATGAAATCAAAGATTGAATCACGAATGCCTGACCTAACAGACTGACAATCTATTCAGGCTTAGTCATTCTAAAAGTAAGCACAGAAGAGTCCCAAAGGTTAGTACATACCTGGAGCAGGATAGTAATTGATCCAAAAGAGTGCCACATCAGTGGAGCCAAATTGTTAAACATCTCCCTTTTCTGAAAAAAGTCACAAAAAGAACATTACATACCAAATTTGTTGTCATCATAAATGATGTGCCATGTTAACGACTCAACATGCATCTGCTATTGTTCAGACCAGCAGCATTACTGAATAATCAGCTACTAGCATGTTAATACACATATATAGGAAAATAATAGTAGTTTCACAAATTCAGAGAAGCTCAAACACAGATCTGATTCACTAAAAATAGTTTACACTGCAGTTCATATAAATGAATGGGGGTCAACTATCAAAAACAAGAACCAAGTATACTTAATACTTAATTATTATAATAGGGTGGTTCCATGTATAAAGCACATCCTTTCTGTGAGCAAACTCCAAATTGCAACTAAAAGTTGCTGCCAGATATGCAATGAACCACCAACAGCTCAAGATTTTCCTCATTACAATGTGCAGTAAGCTTCTGTGAGCAAACTCCTAAATTGCAACTAAAAGTACTGCCAGGATATGCAATGAACCACCAGCAGCTCAAGATTTTCCATCATTACAATGTGCAGTAAGCTACAGCTGGCATCTGAACAAAAAAGAGTAAAATTCTCAAAGTTTCATAAATACACCAACTCCTTTCAAAGCACATATATACTCTTTACTATACATAAATATCCTTACAACCACTGCATATGAATGTGGCATGCTTGCTTTACTACATGTCAACAAACAAATAGAAAAAAGATTCATGATTTTGCAGTCCCGAAGACCATTAACACAAATCAAACCAGCACTTTTGTTAATCAAAATGTATTACACCTCAAGGATATGAAACAACTAATTTATGTCTGGCAATCTTGTTAGGTTTAGTCCCACATGGTAATTGATGGTGGGGGAGCACTACATACAAGGCAGGGGAAGTCCTCACCTTTTTGGGTTGAGTTAGGCCTAAGGCTCGGATACATTGTGGGCTCCGTTGGACCTAGGCCCGAGGGGCGCCGGCTCGTGGGTATAGCGAGCGAAGGCCGAATTCGCTGCGCACCCTAAAAATGGTATCGGAGCCCATGGTCGAGAAAAAAACTAAATCTGAGGGGTCAATGGTGACAAGGGAGCCCGTTAACGTCTCGGAGGTCACACGGGTTGTGTGTGATATAGAGCGTTAGACTCGGGGCCTGGAAAACGTCTTCCGGAGATCGCACGATGTAGTGTGATGGAAGAGAGTTGCGTCCAATGTGTGACGGGGGAGATTTAGGTTTAGTCCCACATCGGTAATGATGGGGAGCACGACATAAGGGGGGCAGTCCTCACACACTGTCTTTTGGGTTGAGTTAGGCCTAAGGCTCGATACGTTGTGGGCTCCGTGGAACTGGGCCCGAGGGGCGCCGGCTCGTGGGTATAGCGAGCGAGGCCGAATTTCCGCTGCGCACTCTAACAATCCTCCTCCAATCAACTCAAACTGGACAAAACCAGATCTCCGACGAATCTATACATGCACCAGAAATCAATTAAACTGAACTATAATTCCGAAAACACAAAGCACCACAATGTGAACTTCTCCCCTATCCGCAACAGAACTCGAAACCACAAGCGCCACAGATGCGAACTTCTGCCGCTATCGCAACAAGAACTCCTGGCAAGAAACCTCACTAGAGATCGAGGAGGCCAGATCTTCCAACACAGGAATGTATAATCGACAGATGAGGAAAGGTGAAAGAGGGACCTTGGAGAGCTCAGCGAGGGCACTTTCGCGCAACTCAGGTTTGTAGAGGTTGTTCCAGAAGCCGCTCTTCCGGCTTCATCCTGGTCTCCTCCGTCTGCACCACGGCGTTGCAGCCTCCAGCTGCCTCTTACCACGGGGGGGGAGGCGAGCAATTGGGGAAGGAGCAGGGGTCGATTTTCCGTTTCAAAAGAGGCAAATAAAATAGAACAAGGCTATCATTATTAGATTCATTAATCTATTTATTAAAAAAACCCTTATACCCTTTTCCCCGTTGTTTTATAAGGTAAAAATAAATATCGTCCTTATATTCACCCTTTCCTTTGGGTTTTTTTCTGTAATAAAACTTGTCATCCGTTTTAGCTTTTGTACGTTATTTCATATTTGGAATGCTCTGTACACTGCCTTTTTGGATGACAGTGTTTTGGATATTTTGGTAAGAAATGGCTGGTTCACTATGTGGATGCATATATATCTCTGATCATGGATGCAATCAAGTATTTACTGCAATACAGGACACCATTCACATTTTCTAAGCCAGTATGATATGGCTAGATTGCTGGGCTAGGAACAGCAAGGGTTGAAGCGTACTCACCCTTCACAGGAAGCTCTGAGTAACCTGTTTACATGGAGATACTAATTCCATGCTTATCTAAAAAATGTTCTTCAGTATTCATATTATAGAGTCAGCCTTACAATTTGACTAACAGACTGCTTGTTCTTCCCCAAATAGGTAACAATTCCAAAGCAACTAACTCAAAACAAACTTCCTAGCTAGGACATTTCAGACAATTATGGATGTCTGCTCCCACGCCCCAACT